>JAJUPC010000349.1:0-386662 GCA_023614405.1 Avena insularis | reverse complement strand
GGGCTTGGAGGAAGGTGGTGTAGGGGGAGGGCACCAGCCTCTATATATAGAGGGGGTGCGCCAGGCCTGCCCATCCTCCAAGCTATCTCCGCTTAAACCATTTAAACTCTCCTCATTCAGAAACCCTATCTTATCTCTAGTTTAAAACGATTTTAAACTTATCTAGGGATCGGTCAACGGCCTTTTGCAGGTGCCCTCGGCCCACGCGGCCAGGACACTCCTCATAGGTTCATGCCCCCTCCGAAGGTGGGGCCACGTTGGTCCCTTCCGAAGGTTCTAGAAGCTTCCGCTACACACCGACATCCGGAACAATCTTAACTCCAAAACTGCACCGCTTTATGAATCTTATTCTCCCACCACCCCAACCTTCCGATGTCCCGGATCCCATCCGAGACTCAACAAAAAATTCAAACCAAGTATCCAATCTATCCTAGCGCCGAGACGTTAATGCTATGTGACCTCGGGCGGTTCGAGAATATGCGCATATGATCTTCTATCAATAATCGCCAGCTGGGTTCCGGCACCGGATATTGACTCCTAAGCACATTCATCGATGATCATATCGATGAATCCACGTACATGCCAGGATTCAATCAATCCCATATATATATATTCCCTTCGCTCCTCGAGCATTTTACTTGCCCGAGATTCGATCAGTCAGCTTGTAGATCCGCCATACCTAGTTCCAATCTTCGCTCACAGTAAGCATTTACTTTACTCGTTCTGTGAACTGATATCACTTTGTGATTAACTCCTTAACCACATGCTTGGGCAAGCGTGTTGATATCGACATCGAAAGGGCTCTAAGTATATCTCTCTCGACTTGGAGGGATGTCCTATCTCGATACACAGGCTAACCCAAATGTATATTTTCCGATCACCGAGAGACACCTTTATGATCACCTCTCATAGGATGACGCTTGATAATTCCTCTAAAGCTTCTTCCGATACTTGTGGAGTTGTATTATCTCATGGTCTAAGGAATACAATATTTGATTCATAGGAAAGCTTCGCAAAGATGAACACAATGACACGATCTAATTCAGCTTTCGCTTAGTTTGTCCTATTCCATTCCATATCATTCTCCCAATGATATGGATCTCATTATCAATCGACAACTCATGTCTATGGTTAGGGAAACCTTAACCATCATTGATCAATGAGCTAGTCCATAGAGGCGACATTTAGGACACTAAGTTGTTCACAAACCACACAAGTATTAATGTTTCCGCTATCACAATTCTAGCATGGAATATAAACTTTATCATGAACAAGAATTATAATAATAACATCTTTTATTATTGCCTCTAGGCATAATTCCAACAGTCTCCCACTCTGCACTTCAGAGTCAATAATCTAGTTTACATTTGGCAACAATCTCACACCCATGGCAATCGAGGTGCCGATCATGTTTTACACGTGGAAGAGGTTTAGTCAATGGATCTCGCGATATTCAGATTCATTGTATGTATTTTGCCGATCTTCAAGTAGATTCCATCCGCTATATAATCTCGGATTATATGAAACTTGCGTGCTGATATGCTTGGTCTTTTGGATGATATCTTGGTTCCTTAGCGAGTGCTATGGCGCCTTGTTGTCACATTAATATCTCCAAAGGTCCAATGCACTTGGAACCACGCCAGCTTCGCTGATGGAAGTTTCTCGATCCAAACTCCTTCACTTGACGCTTCTCATAGAAGAAATGTATTCCGCTATTTACTATCAGTAGATCCCGCTGTATCACGCTTTTGCTTGCGTAGCTTCTCCCAGCCTTTCACAGCCTCCATTCAAAAACATACACGTATCCTCAGTGACAACCGAGATTTAGAATCATCCTCTTGTCGTGTGCTCTAAACTAGCATCGACTGTAACCTTTACGACGAGTATCGTTTCATCACCCCATAGACTAAGAACATTTCTTTAGTCCTATTTAGGTACCTTTAGGATGTTCTTTCTTACTTGTCCAAAGGTTCCACCCCTCGATCACTTTGATATCTCGCTTCGTCAAACTAAGAGCATTGGACACATCCGTCTAGTATTAATACAAGATGTAGACATACATGATGGAACCTATGGCCGAGGCATAAGGCACTTTGCTCATAGCTTCCTATCATTTATCAGAGCTGGACACCGTGAGACTGGACACTAACGGAAAGCCTTGCTCAATATCTTACTCGACAACATAGGCAATCTAACCTTCAATGCCTTATCCATTCAACCTTTTCGTAACTTTGTCATAGGTATGTACTGCCATAAAGCTATCAAAGGCCTTTTGTCTATCTCTATAGATTTTGATGCCCAATATATAAGCACCTTCACCTAGGTCTTCATTGAAAAACACTTGTTCAAAATAACTTCTTTCACATCATACATGTTGATGTCATTTCCAATAACTCAATATGTCATCCACATAGTACCGTAAATGTCACCGAAGCTCCCACTCACTTTCTTGTAGATGCAAGCTTCAGAGCAATTTGGAACAAATCCAAAAGCTTCTTGTGATCACTTGATCAAAAAAACGAAGGTTCCAACTCCAAGATGTCTTGCTTCACCATAAATGGAACGCTGAAGTTTGCATACTTTATCAAGATCCTTAGGGATCGACAAAACCTTCGTCAAGGTTGCATCATATACAACTCTTCATCATCATCGTTGCCATACTGAGGAAAGCAGTCTTTGACATCCATTTGCCATATTTCATAATCATGAAATGCAAAGAATTGCTAATAAAACTGAATGGATTCTTAAACATCGCTACGGGAGAGAAAGTTCTCATCAGAGTCAACACCTTGAACTTGCTCGAGTTTTAAACCTTTCAAGCAATAAGCCGTGTTTTATAGACGGTAACATTACCATCCGGCGGGTCCGCTTTCTTCTTGAAGATCCATTTGCACTCAACGGCTCTCTTCTTTGACACGCTTAGGAGGGTCCACCAAAAGTCCATACTTGGTTTTCGCCATGGATCCCAATTGGATTTCATGGCTTCTAGCCATTTTCGAGTCCGGGCTCATCACATCGCCTCTTCCTCAGTTCGTGAGGTTCACCGCTCTACTAACAAGACAAATAAGACAGGCTGTCACTGCATTCACTCAGAGGGCACGCGACCTTGTCGACTCCAAGGTTGACGTGCTCAAGAGCAGCATCGTCCAAAGCTTCATGATCCTTGTCATTAGCTTCCCTCTATTGTTGGTGCAAAGCGTAATCGAACACTTCAGGTGATGCGCTACCTTACTCTCCAATTCAAGAGAAGGTTCAATAACCTCGCCTAGCTCTACTTTCCTCCCACTCACTTCTTTCGAGAGAAACTCCTTCCTCAAGAAAGGAACCGCTTCATGCATAAACACTTTGCCTTCGTTCTGCAGGATAGAAGGTATACCTAATAGTTTCCTTTTAGGGTATCCTATGAAGACGATTCGCTTTGGGTTCGAAATGTCCGTAAGATCAACTTCTTTTTCGACGAAGCTTGCAGATCCCCAAACTTTAAGAAACGACAACTTAGGTTTAGCACCAAACCACAGCTCATACGTGTGTCGCCTCAACGGATTTAGATGGAGCCCTATTTAAAGTGAATGCAGCTGGGTTTCTAATGCATAACCCCAAAATGATAATCGGCAAGAAATCAAGAAGAGACATCATCGATCGACCATATCTATTAGGTTCGATTCCGGCAAGCTCGACACACCACATTGCTACTGTGGTGTTCCGCCGTATGGAGTTGTGAAATCCATTCCACTTTGCTTTGAGATGCGGAGAAAATCATAACTCAAATATTCGCCTCACGACTCAGGATCGTGAGAAACTTAATCTTCTCACATTTAATGGTTCTCCACTTCATTCGAAATCTTTGAACTTTTCAAACGCTTTCAGATTTATGTTTCATTAAATAGATATACCCATATTCTACGGTTACTGTCATCGGTAAAAGTGAGAAAATAGCGATATCCACCGCTGCTGCAAGGTCTAAACACTTCCATCGGTTCAAGATACATCGGTGATGCGTATGATTTCCAACAAGTCCGCTGTTTGCTCCATCATACCTAGAACGGGTTTTGATCATCTTGCCCATGAGGCATGGTTCGCATGTGTCAAATGATTCAAAAAATCAAGAGACTCCAAAAGTCCATCGTGAATGGAGTTTCTTCTATGCGCTTTTGGTTCTAATATGACTCTAGACGTACAAAGGTACTACAAATAAGTAGTATTATCACTATCTACTTTGCAGATCTCTTAATTTCAATGTTATGGATGTGTGTTTCATCCCTTTCGAGATTTAGAAGAAATAAACCATTCACAAGAGGTGCGAATGACTATAAAAGATGTTACTCATATAAATAGAACAACCATTATTCTCCGATTTAAATGAAGCCGAACCGCTTCCTTTGCAATAAACACGATCTTTTAAATAATGTTCATGCTCAACGCAGTAATATAATAACATTTATTAAGGTTTAAAACTAACTCCCGAAGGTAAACTAAGGAGAGCGTACGACTGATTTGGACATCACATCAACTCTTGATCCATTGCCAAATGCCAGAGATCGCTTAGCCCTCATCCTCGTCAGTCAGTGGTTTTATTCCAGAGTTCTTCGCTTTCGAAGTTACAAATATTAGCAATCGAACCAAAGATTAAATACCTGTGCACTACTAATCTAGGGCTAGTAAGGAAAACATCAATACGACATGTAGTATCAAATATACCTTTGATGGTGCCACCTCTTGTCCGCTAAGTACTTCGGATACTACGCAGCCGAGCGACTCCTTGGTCCTTGCACATAGAAGCACCAAAGGTCAAGCACCTATTAAGACCAGATTTTGAGCTTCTTTCTCAGCTAGGGTACCCGCTTGTCATACTTCTTCTTGAAGGGCTTCTTTGCACCCTTTACCTTTCTTAAAGGAGGGCTTGTTGACCATCAACACATGATTATCCTTCTTGATGTCCACCGCAGCAAAATTTCCGCTTCATGGCTTAAGAGCTCGGTGCGGATCGTATCAAGGAACCAATCTGATTAAGTGAGTCACTGTAAAACTTTTTGTAGCTAGGAGGGAGTGATTGCAGAACCCCGTCAATCTTCGAGCTCCTCCGGAATTCTTGTACCTGGGGGGCTTGCTTCATAGGCGTTGAGTGTAGCCCGACATCTTAATGGTATGCGTGCTTCACTAACGGAACTCCCTTCCATCCATCTTGCATAGAAGAAACCTCCTTCTCGAGATCTCATATCTCCTCGTAATTCGGGCCCGAAGTCCTAAACATGGTTTCTCAGCTCTTCGAGAATCTCAAAGGGCCCGGATAGCTTTTCAAAACGCATTTTGAAGTTCCGGTTCCATAGCAAACAACATGGTGCTTCCTTAATCACACCATAATCATCTTTTATGCGCCGCATCGACAGACACAGCTTTCTCATCACCGGGCAAGGCAGCTTGGCAAAATGGGTTACTCTAACGCTTTCACAAGGACATATAATTCTTTTGACGACCGCCAGAGAGAATGATTTCAGATCATGCGAACCAGCTATGAAGTTAGAAATTCCATTGTTCTTAAGCTTTTCTTCTCAAAGAAAAAACGCTGAAGTTGAAGTTGACTTAGCCATGTGATCTACAATATTTGCAAGTACAAATTAGGACTATGTTCATGACAATCTAGTTCAACTTTTTTAATCAAATTACTAGGGATGTAACTCCCACTAAATTCAACATCCCTCAAGTTGTTTAGTGAATGATGATCCAAATTCACCACACCTAACCGGGATCTTCACGTAGAAGAGATGTGGTTTCAATGGTGGACAACGGCGTCGATCATATCATTCATATGACTCCATGCTTAACCTTTTGCCTATGTTCCGAGGCCATGTTCCGTACATGCTAGGCTCGCTGGGTGCTAGACCCAAGTATTTCCGCTGCAGTAAACCCGGCTTGCAATCTCACAGTATGTGAGTCGTAGTTCATAGCACCTGATCATCACGTTGATGCTTGGACACGATTTAACTTTCGCGAATTGCAGTATACTGGGAGAAATACGCTTATCTCGATCTTTAAGTGAGGAATCATCTTTATAATGCTACCGTCAGCGATCTAAGAATAATAAGATACAAAGGATAAACACATGCATATAACTTATGTGATATGGTATAGCCAATCTTCAAGCAAGAATGATTCCATCTTCATGCTCCGCATGATCTCCATCACTCCACCATGATTGCTCTGCACTACCTAATAGCAATTCATAACTATTGCTAACTACTTAGCTATTAAAGTAAAGCTATTATATGGCGACAAGAAGTTGACTCTCGCAGGTCAGTACACAATTATAAAGACAACCATATGGCTCCTGCCGTTGTGTACTCATCGACATGCAAGCCGTAAAACATTACAAAACAGATCATCGCACAATATACACACATCAAGACCGCCATACTATATCACAGAAAACACTCGCAAAAACAAGTTAGACGCCTTCATTTTGTTGTTGCATGTTTTACGTGGTTTATGGAGTAGATGTTAAGAACGATTTCACTTACTAAAGTCAGCTAACGGTGATATTATGGTTGCTAAACTCCGCAGTTACTTCCTATGACAACTATAGTGAGAGAGAAATCGACATCTACTAGCTGCATGTGGTATGTTACACGCCGCGCGGAGCCGGGTTCCCGGGCGAATTCGACGCCACAGAAGGTTGGCCTGACCGCTCAATCTTCACTATCCCGCCGCCATAAGAAGAACACAAACAAGAGGTTTGCGAATAAAATATCAACGCCTCGCAACAACCATATGTCATGTTTCTACTTCGTGAAACACATCTACGCAGATTCAGCTCGATACCATCAAGGGTTTCGCAGCATAGTAAATCGCAAATTTCTCCCTACGAAGCAACAGAGGGAAAGCCAAGATCTAATCTAGAGATGCAAACAACG
The DNA here is from genome assembly GCA_023614405.1 of Avena insularis. Classification (NCBI taxonomy): domain Eukaryota; kingdom Viridiplantae; phylum Streptophyta; class Magnoliopsida; order Poales; family Poaceae; genus Avena; species Avena insularis. Next base: position 379,754 of record JAJUPC010000349.1, on the reverse strand, counting down.
AGAGATCAATTAGATCTTCATACCTCAAGATTCAAGATACGGAACGCTCGCCTAACGCGGGTGATGTAGTCGCATTGCTTCTCCTCCTCGTGATCCGATCCGATCCAAGACCATTAGTGGAGGTTTCCGTGATGCACACGTATGCACCTGGCAGGAGAGATAGATTGATCTACAACACGACGGAAAGTGGTGTATATGGTGGGAGAATTTCTGGGAAACAGGGTCACTACAAACAAATGCAGAGGGAGAGGAGGGAAGCAGGGCAACTAGGGTTTGAGGAAGGTGGTAGGCTGGGGGGAGGGGCGCACCAGCCCCCTCCATATATAGAGGGGCGCGCGCCCTTGCCCATCCTCCAAGCCTATCTCTGGGCTGAACGATTTAAACTCCTTCTAGAACCCCATCTATCTCTAGTTTAAACGATTTAAACTTATCTAGGATCTACCACCCCTAAGCCCAGGCTCCCCTGGCCCAATGCGGCCAGACACTCCCTCACAGGCTCCATGCCCCTCCCAAGGTGGGCCACGTTGGTCCCCTTCCCAAGGTTCTAGAAGCTTCCTGCATAATAATGATTAATCCTAACACCCTAACTCCAAAAACTGCATCGCCTTATGAATCTTATTCTCCTAATTTTCCTCGTGATGTCCTGCATCCCATCTCGAGACCAACAAAAATTCATAAACCAAGTATCCAATCTATCCTAGCTGCCGACACGTTATGTGGACTGCTGGTTCGAGAATATGCGCATATGATCTTCTATCAATAATCAACAAATAACTGGGCACCCATATTGATTCTACACATTCATCGATGATCATGCCCTGATGAACCATCATGCCGTGGATTCAATCAATCTCATATATATATTCCCTTCGTCTTCGCGATATTTTACTCGCCTCGATCTCGATCGTTTGCATCGCTATAATTTAGTTCAATCTCGCTCATAGCAAGTACTTTACTCGCTCGTAATCCCGATATCAATACTTGTGATTAACCTTAACTATTACGTTGGTGTTGTGTTGATATCGATTACCCAGGGTTCAAGTATATCTCAATCGGATTTGAGGATAAATTCCATCTCGATACATATAACCCAATAGATACTTTTCCATCACCCGGGAGAGGTCACTAATTTTATGATCACCTCTCATAGGATGACGTTTGATGACTCAAAGCTTTCTCCGGCTACCAGGAGTCAGACATTCCATGGTCTAAGGAATACAATATTCGATATAGAAAAGCTTCGCAAAGATGAACACAATGACACGATCTAATTATTTTAGTTTGTCCGCCCATCATATCATTCTCCCAATGATATGATCTCACACACTGACAACTCATGTCTAAGGAGCTAGGAAACCTAACCATCATTGATCAATGAGCTAGTCCATAGAGGCTTATTAAGGGACAATTTTAAGGTCGTTTCACAAACCACACAAGTATTAATGTTTCCGCTTAATAATTAGCATGGAATATAAACTTTATCATGAACAAGAATTATATTGAATAACATCTTTATTACGTTCTAGGCATAATTCCAACAGGCCCCACATCATGGAACGTCTGTGGACGGAAAGTACTTCCTGCCAGCAACAAGGAGTCGATCTCTCATGGGTAAAGTAACGACTGGTAGTGTAAGAACTGTGAATTTGTTGCTTCCCTCGCTCCGGAAGGAGCTACGCCAACGCGGCAAAGAAAGGAACTCCATGAAAGTTCTAGTCAACCTCGTGAAGGTCGACAATATGGGTTTTTAATAAAACTGAATTAAGAAAGATTTACAAAAACCGTGATGCCAGTGCCAAGGATTTATAATCCCAGGTAGAAGAGCATCAAACTGCAGACTCTGTATATAATGTACTTAAGGGTAACGTTACTTCATTCTTCCTTGATCCCTTGCTTAGACTGAGGATTCAAGACATGCCAACAAGCAAAATTAACGCCAAGAAGACGGTTCTACGAGGAACCCGGATCTATCCGAGGAGTCAAGGCATGACTACGAGATCCGCTTACGCAAGGTTGATTAGAACAAGTCTACATAAGTACCTAGTTGGTAGAAAATCTAACGGAGCTTAGCAAGATGGAACCCTATAGAATAAGTTTGTTGAGCCCTACCCTAGTCGGAGCTGTTACTTTTTAAATCTACCAACATCTTATATTTTGGTTTGTAAGTTGATCTTTAAGTCTTGAACTTCCTAGTATTGTAATAATAATGTGTGCATTGTAATATGGACCCGTTAGTTTCATTACACCAATTAGGGATGTGGATATTTGACGAATCTGTTCAGATACCAAGTGTCAATTACTATAGTGTACTACACATGTACAGGTTGGTCATCAAGACTAGGTACCCTCGCATATGGTGTGCTAACGAAGTTATCCCATAACCAAATGACAAGGCAAGGGCATAATGAGCATCTCAAGAATCTTCTATTTACCATGTGAATATTGTCTTTTTTTCTCTCTCCTTTTCTTTTCTCAATGTGTCTTTTTATAAGAAGAATGCCTTACAGATGTCACTATGGTGATGCTGCAAGCTTCCACCCATGATTAGTATGGCTTAGGCTAGGCTACCAGCGCTTTCTCTAACACAGATACAAACCCATGGACTTACAAGTCTCTCTTATTTCCACACACCTATGACATCCATAGACAAAAAAACATTAGTTATCAATTGAGTACAAAAGTACAAGTGCAATGTTGAAAACGCTCTGTGACAAAGACTGCTCGCTAATTCCAACGAGTAAGTAAGCATATACAACAAAGTTGTCACAATGGTTTAAGTTTATTAGGGCAAAGAATATAAAGTGTGCCATCAAGTTTGTGAGGGCTTTAATCACTGGAAGCCACATAACAAGATAGTTATTAATTGGAAGATAGGCTGAAAACAAGAATATACTTGAAATTGTGTAACACCATGCATAGGAGTTTATAGTGGACACCTTGAAAACTTGGTTTTGGGAGTTGAAGCATGGTAGAACTTACTCATACAAGGGAGGCTAGCAAAAGACCTGATAAATCCAACTAAGAGAGACATAATGGCCATGATCATGCAAAGGCAACAAAAAGCACATACTAATCAAAGCATAGAATGGTACTAAAAGTCAAGGACTAAATTATCATAGAGGCTACTTATGACTTGCTCATAGTCATAACATGGTGTGACATGCCAAGTCAACTCCAAATAGCATCACTGGAGAAAACCACAATACTATGCTTTGTATGCTAAACAATTCATGATTCCTTCAAGGCACTAAGTAATCTCAATTGTTTGGAACAAGACATGCTACAGCAATAATCATCAAGCATAAGGTAAAAACACCTAGCATGTCATGCTAAAGTCTAAGTCATACCAAAACAAGCTCCTCCCTTTGTACCACTTAAGCATGAAGCTTACTCTTTTCCAACACTAATCAACTTATTTGAAACAACTCACAAAGATAATAACCAAGAAATACCAGTGAGCTTGTCTAACAAATCCACAAAGAACTAAAAAGTTCTAAGCTGAAAGAACAAGAAAAACTACACAAACACAAGTTAGCAAAAGAGAACACTCACAAAACAATAAGAGTGGAAAACTAGAAAGAACTTATAGGCAATGGAAACAGAGTGTGTCTCAGATTCAAAAGTTAAGAAGTGGTGTAAACCAACCACTTACTCATATAATAAACTAAGCAAACAAAAACCAAAATCTAAAAAACTAAGACGCCCAAGAACAACACAACTGAAAACTATGAAACAATAAAAACGTATGTCTAGAAAAGACTGAGATTTTTATTACGAAGAAGGAGGATGCCTTTGGGCATCCCAAGTTTGACGCTTGTACCTCTTGGATATTTCTTGTGTGACACCGGTGGCATCCTTGGCCATTGAGCTTTTGTCCATTCTTCATCTCATTACATCATTCTTTCTCTACACCTGAATTTTTTTCCCTTCATACAAAAACTTCACACAATTCATTAGCAACATTAGTTTATTCAAACATATTAGACTGCAAAGCTTTGGGAACAGCAATACTTTTCTCTAAAAAGACAAGATACTGTTGTAACTCCTTCTCGGCAAAGCCTTAATTTCCCAAAAAGAACCCAAAAATGAATCAGAAGCAAAATACAAATAATGGCAGAAATCTGTCAAAAGTCAGACACCAGCAGGTAGAAACCGATTTTCCTCAAGACCTTTATGTTGCTCAACCGAAAGTTTTGAACTAAAGAAAGTTATATAACATACTAAGGGATTTATTCTGTAAACTTTCATCTCAATATGACTTACAGAGATTCCTCACGAATTTTTATGGAGGACAGAAAATCTGTTTCTGGGACAGCAACTCCCCAAATCTACTCCTCTTATTAGAGGTCATTCTGCACAAAAAACAAAACAAAAGGATAAGGAGAGGTAATTACTGAAGTAATAATCTCCCAAGACTTAATAAACTCTTGGGTTATTCTCAACAAGTACTTTCCTTTAATGCCTTTGGTTAGGCTTTATAGTTGAGAAGATGCTCACATAAGAAATATGAATCAAGTAAAAGAGAGCATCAAGAAGCCAAATCTAAAACACATGTAAGTCTAACCTACTCTCATGTATAGAATATTGTAAAAGAAAATGTTTGAAAGCACAAAGCAACAAGCATAGAAAGCAAAACAAGTGCAATCAAAACTTTCACATAGAGGGAAACTTAATATTTTTTTTAGATGCATAAAAACCTGTTTCCTCTCTCATAATACAATAACTTTCTGGTAGCAAAATGAACAAATTAACAATATAACTATCAATATAAAAACATTCTTATCATGAGCCACATACATAAAATGATTATTACTCCACAATAAGCATAGTCACTCTTATTAATTGTGTTGGAGCAAATTCAACAAAATAGCTATCACTATCATTCTATCACCATAATCATCAAAAAATAGAGGCATATTGTAATCACAACTAATTTCTCCTCAATAGTAGGTGGACTGAAAATACACTATCATTGTAATCATCATATATTGAGGTTTGGTATCATCATGCTGGGGCTAGAATAGCTATCTTCCCAAGTGTGTCTATTTGAACATATCATCATTGTAAGGAAATATGATAGCAATAATAGCACAACAACTATTAATATCATCATTTTCAGAATTGGTACCAAAGAGATTTTCAATTAAAAAGTAGCTGGTTTTTCCCAATCATGCGATCACTACTATAGGTAATGTGCATAGGAACATCATCTAGTTCGCATTCATCGCATAAAACTATGATAGATAATATGCTTAGGAAGATAATTCCTTCCTCTATCCTTTACTCCTCCTCCTCTTTTCCTTATTCTTCTTATTCTTCTTTCTTCTTCTCCTTCTCCCTTTAGGAGGGATAGGCTTGAAAGGAAGCTTTCTCCACATACACTGGTTTATTGTTAGAGATATAGGAAGAAACTTCAAGAGGATTCCTCCTTTTCATTAATAAGATCAAAACACATATCACCAAGTGTCATAATTTGGTAAAATATCATCTTTATAAGATTTGTAAGGGCATTTGCGCGGCAGTTTTCAACACAATAAAGATGACAACCATGTGACAATTATTCATATCAAAAGTACTATGTCTATCAAAGAGGTTTTTCTGATAACTCTTCACACCCCAAAACAATGTAAGTTCATCAGGCGTTGATTATCAAGGATCACATTATCACCGAAAAGAGCATTTGGTTATCCCAAGTGATTTTGGTGTTTTATAACAACACAATATAATTTGACCAATGATTTAAGCAGTGTCGCAGTGCATTAAAAGATTTGCAATGTTCGCAAAACTATTCGTTGGCGTTGTACCAAAAGCGTAGTACCGCTTTTTGCTACCGGATGCTTATATATAGTATACGGATTAACTCTGGGTTAAAGCCGGTTGCTTCCGATTATTAAATGCGATTACCGCATTTTTAGTACGCACTATGCAGAGACTTTTTTTTTGATGTTGTCAAAAGTTTTCGTTGCTTCGGTGATTAAAATGCGTAGTACCCACATTTTAGTACCGCCGAGTCAGACTTTTGTATATTATAAAAGTTTGTCATTTAGGGCAAAATGCGGTAGTACCAAAGATTTACTACCGCGTGCCGAGATTTTTTTCATCTCAAAATTGTTGCTTCTCTATGTCCAGAGAGTACCGTTGCCACTATGTACTACCGCCTCCAGAGCATCACAGGTACCGCTGTGGTGACTTGATGAAGTTTGGTGTTGGGTGGTCTCGGTGACCAGGTCCGGTAGTACGGAGGTTCTCCCAGAGTACCATGCAGAACTTCCGCAGCATTACCGCTCAATGCTCCAACGGGGTTAGATGGTGGAGGGGTATAAATACCCCTCCACCTACCTTGGGACAAGTTGCTCAAACACATTAAAGTCAAGACCACCATTGGAGCCACTCAAATCTTCAAGATCCCCTCATTCCACCATCCAAATTCCTTGATCTTTGGAGAATCAAGGAGGAGGCCCCGATCTACTACTTCACCAAAAGAGATCTTCATTTCCCCTCATTTCATTGAGGGCCTTTGCTCTAGTGTTTTCTTGGAAACCCTAGTTCTTGTTTTGTTCTTACAAGCTTGTCTTTGATTGCTTTGACAACTTGCTTGTATTTGGGAGCCTCATTAAGTTGTGGATGTGTGCCCCAAACTTGTAAGGTGCTTCCCACCTTGAAGGTTGCCGATATAGTGGAAGGTGAATCGATCCTGCTGGGGTGAGATTCATCGGAGAACAAGGAGGCCTTTAGTGGCTTGGTGGTTTGAAACCACCCCTCTCCAAACGTAGACGTATTTCCTCAAAAGGAAGGAACTACGGAAACAAATCCGTGTTCCACCACTTTGGTTACTTCTATCATTTACCGCACCTTAATTACTCGTTACTTCTTTGTGTTGTGTTAACTCTTGCATAAGTGTCATATAGGTAAATTCACCATAGTTGCATTATCTAGAGAATTTACCTTATTGTCAAACCTTAATTTGAAAAAGAAGAAAATTTGAAGTAGCACCTATTCACCCCCTCTAGGTGCCCATACGATCCTTTCAATTGGTATCGAGCCTCGCCTTTTATTCGGGCTTTACCGCCTAAGAGAATATGGGTAGAAACGATGGGGATGGTGGTAGTGAGTCGGTGACCATGGAAGATCTCAAAACTTGGAAACAAGATTGAGCTCTTCCTTGGTCAACTAAGTCAAGAAGATGCTCGAGCAACTTCTTAAAGACAAAGAAAGCTCATCACCTCCATCTCCTCAAGAGGATCAACCCATCCATTTTACCTAAAGGGAATACACCCAGTATCCCCGAGGGTATGGTGGTGGGGGTAAACAAGACAACTTAATTCCTCCACACACAATAATGGGAAGGGTGAGCACCATGACTCATGGTACTCTCCCGACCCTCCAATCCTCACCTCATGTATACAATAGAGGTGACCCACCTAAGCTTGAAGAATCGCTACTTTTGCTCAATGGCAATCACTAATGAGAACTCATATGCACAACTCTTGCATTGAACTATGGAACATCATCGAGGACTCTTTATTGGGGATCCAAACAACTTGACAAGAAGAGATTGTTAATAGTCAACTCAATGCCACCGCTGCATATGATTCAACAAGGTTTGGGGACAAAGGATTATCCACACATTGAGCACTTTAGCATTGCCAAGGAAGCTTGGGATGCTCTCACTGTGTTGTTTGTTGGAAATGAGAGTGAGGAGGAACCGATATGATGCTCTAAGCAATGAACCAAGGCTTCTACATGAAAGAAGGTGAAGATCATAAGATATGTACCAAGGCTCAAGACCACCGCCACCGCTTTTAGGAATGTGGGTGCCTCACATGTGGATGATGCATGGATAAAAGGAAATATGTGAGTGCACTCATGCCTTTGAGCCCACCGACTTGAAGAGCCTACAAGGAAGACACAACTACCATCTCATGACCTCAAATGAAGTTATGCAAGAGATGGCTTTCAAGGTTGCCGCTAAGAATGCCAAAGATGCCCGTGCTCGTGCCCTTGGTATGAGCAATGTTGTCAATGTTGCTTTGAAGGCCAAAGTTGTGGACCATGGGATGAAGATGATAGTGATGAAGGGCTTTCCATGGACCATCCCGATGAAGCCAAGATTGCTCATGGTCAATATATGGCTTTCTATGCAAAGAACTTTTGAAGAACCCTGCCAAGGCCAAGATGGAAATGGAACGAGAAGCAATCCAAAAGGGAAAAGAGAGAATACCACAAGATTGAGAACTTGCTTCAATTATGGTGACTACCACTTTGTGGCTAGTTGCCCTATGAGAAGAGAGAGAAGATCATGGTGGAAAGCTTGTGTTGAAGAAGACTCTCAAGGACCTTACAAGAAACCTTTCATCAAAAAGAATCCCATCAACAAGAAGGAGAAATTGTCTTGATCACTCATGAAGAATACTCCTCCGACAATGAAGATGATGAAGATGAGAAGAGGAAACTTCATGGTGTGGCTGCTCTGCCACCACCTCTACCCGACATTCTCACTCTTCGATTCTCCAAATGAGAACTCTTCCACAAGAACGCCACTTGCCTTATGGCAAGAGGAATGGAGGTATCTTCATCATCCCGCCTACTCACTTAGATAATGATGAAATTGATGATGAGATGTCTCTTGATGTTAAAAAGGAATTAATTGCCTTTGATGAGTTTATGACTAACCTAGAAGGTGATGCTAAGCTACATTTTGGAAACATCTTAGATCAACTATCACATACTCAAGAGCTTCTAGATGTAAGATGTAAACTTGGGCATGAACATATGATTGAGCTAGAGGCCCTAAACAATGCTCTAGAAGAAGAACAAGAAACTAGGTTGTCACTTGAATTAAACCTTGAAGGGCTTGATGAGGCCAATGACATTATTGTTAACAAACTCATCAAAGAGCGTGATCATGCTATTGCTAAATATAAAAGAGCTAAAAAGGACAAGATTGAGTTTGGTGTGGTTCATGAAAAACTTGCCGAGGACTTTAGCTTGCTTAACAAGGCCCACAAGGCCTTGGAGAGTGAACTCTTGTCACTCACAAAGTCCCATGAAACGCTTCAAACTCAATTGGCCAATATTCCTTCACCTAGTAACTTCATTCCATCTAGTAGCACAACTATTCTTGAAGAGAATGCTAGGTTGAAGGGGGAGCTTGCTAAGGCCACATTTCCACAAGGCAACAAGTCTATTGATGATCTTTTGAGCAAGCAAAGGAGTAGGTGATAAAGGGGCATTGGTTTTGTTTCCAAAACAAAGAAGAAGAACAATAAGAAGAAGAAGGACAAAGAGACCAACAAGACATTTGTGGAGAGTAAGACCACAAATGGTAAAACTATGTCTCATGATGATTTTTCTGGTAGTGCTAACCCTCACTATGTTCTAATGCGTGATTATTATGGTGATGTTATGCACAATATGTTGGCCCTTATGATGGTTATATTGCTTGGTCTATTTGGGTTCCCAAGACCCTTGTTGCTAACAAAAGAGGACCCATTGAAAAATGGGTACCTAAAACTAGCTTGATCTTTTGTAGACTTATGCTTCGAGGGTCAAAATGGGTGATCGATAGTGGTTGCAAGTCATATGACCGAAGCTCATCTATTGTCAAGGACTTTGTGCCAAATGAAGATCAAATCACCGTGACATATGTCCAAAGTCTAAGGTAATGGGTTTCGGCAAGGTAGTGGTGGCTTACGACAATACACTCGTGAACGTCATGCTTGTTGAAACCCTTGGATACAATTTACTTTATGTTCGTGCTCTTGGAAAGATGGGCTTTGCCGTCTTTATTGATGATGATATTGTGGTCCTCATGTGGAGCAAGTCTCTCAAGGTCGCTTGCATGGGTATGTCGAAAATGACTTGTATGTGGTGGACTTTTCGGGGCAAGCCACCGCAGTCCGATGTGCTTATTGAAAGGCCGATGTGGGTTGGCTATGGCATCGCCGACTAGCCCATGTCAATATGAGAACTTTGCAAAGTCTCCATAAAGAGGGCCATATTGTTGGACTAAAAGAAAATGTTTCCTTTGCCAAAGATCGTGTTTGCACATGTGTTCTAGGAAGATGCATGACGCTCCTCACAAGCCAGAACCAAATCAAGTCTAACAAGATCTTGGAACTCCTCCATGTGGATCTATTTGGTCCTCCATCTCATGCAAGTCTTGAGGAAGAAATATTGTTTGGTGATTGTTGATGACTTTTCAAGATACTTGGGTTTATTTCTTCAAGTTGAAGAGTGAGACTCAAAGGACTTTTATCGACTTCATCAACTTGGTTCAACGCAACACAATGTTCCTGTTGATTATAAGAAGTGACAACGCACCGAGTTCAAGAACTACATCTTGAATGATTTCCTTAGTGATGAGGGATTAAACATCAATATTCCGCTGCATACACCCCCTCAACAAAATGGTGTGGCCGAAGGAAGAACCGGACTCTTATTGAGATGGCTAGGACCATGTTGGCGGAGTTTAAATCTCCATACAACTTTGGGCCAAGCCATTCCACCGCTTGCCATGCTTCAAACCGACTCTACCTCCGAAGAAAATCAACAAGACTCCATATGAGATACTTACCGGTAACAAGCCCAACATATCTTATTTCCGTGTTTGGTTGTAAGTGTTTCTATCTCATCAAAGGTGTTCGCTTTGTCTAAATTGAAGTCTAAAGCATTAGAGGGTATTTTTGTTGGTTATGGTCTCGAATCTCACACTTATAGAATATATGACTCTCCGAGCCGCCATAGAATCTTGTAGTGTGACCTTCAAGAATATGATGGTCCCCAAGGGGCGGTTGATGCTTGTGATGCAGATGATGAAATGCCTCAGGATGCCATAGGAAGAATGGGTGTGGGATATCCGCCTGCTGAGGAACCCCTTATGGATCGAGAAGAACTATGCTCCACTCAAGTGGAGCCCTCATCTTCACAACCTCAACATGCTCCATCTACCAAGAGGACATTGACTCAAGCCAAAGACAAGATGTGGACCCTCAACATAGTGATCAATGTGAACTCTAGTCAAAGGAGCTTGGTCCATTCGATGGGTTATCAAGTGGTGCCAAGTCAATTTGTCAAGGAAGATCCATCCAAACTGTTTTGAGACAAGCTCAAATTGATGCTAGAAGAGCACTTGATCAAGACCAAGGTCAATCTTGCCTCCCAATGTAGAGGATGACTCCAATGATGATCAAGGTCAAGTTGATGGTCAAGACGAGGATCAAAATGATGAAGAGGGTCCTCCAAGAAACAATGAGGAGATCCACGTCCAAGCTAGAAAAGAAAGAATGTTGGAAATAAGAGACCACACTCTCCAAAATGTTGTTGGAGATCTAAGGAAAGGAATTTCCACAAGAGCACAATTGAAGAGGTTCAGTGAACACCAAGCACACATCTCCATGATTGAACCAAAGAAAGTGTGGGAAGCTCTTGAAGATTCGGATTGGTTAGAAGCTATGCACAAAGAGCTCAACAACTTTGAGAGAAACAAAGTGGAAGTTAGTTGAGAAGCCAAAGGATTGCAATGTTATTGGAACAAAGTGGATATTCAAGAACAACTAAGATGAGCATGCAATTATAGTAAGGAACAAGGCTAGATTGGTTGCACAAGGGTACTCTCAAATTGAAGGCATTGATTATGGAGAGACTTATGCACCCGTGGCTCGCCTTGAGTCCATCTGTATCCTTCTTGCTTATGCGGCACATCATAACTTTAAGTTGCAACAAATGGATGTAGAAAGTGCATTCCTTTATGGTCCTTAAATGAATTGGTATATGTTAAGCAACCCCGGATTTGAGGACCCAACTTCCCAAACCATGTCTACAAACTTGATAAGGCGCCTATGGGCTCAAGCCCCACGCATGTGGTATGAGCACCTTAGAGAGTTATTGTTCGACCGTGGCTTTGAGGTTGGGAAAATTGATCCCACTCTTTTACTAAGAGGTCAATGGTGAGCTTTTGTATGTCAAAATATATGTTGATGATATTATCTTTGGCTCATCTAACAAAGCTTTTAATGATGAATTCTCAAAGCTTATGACTAGTAGGTTGGATGTCTTTGATGGGGAGTTGAAAGTATTTCTTGGATTTGAGATCAAGCAAGTTAGAGGAGGACATTCTTCAACCAAGCCAAGTATACTCAAGATATGCTCAAGAGATTCAAAATGCAAGATTTGAATGGAGCTCCTACTCCCATGGCTACAAAGACTCATCTAGAACAAAATCCAAATGGTAAAGATGTGGATCAAAAGGTATACCGTCTATGATTGGTTCTTTGCTTTACCTTTGTGCATAGACCGATATTGTGTTGAGTGTAGGTGTGCAAGATATCGGCCCTAAGGAAAGCCATTTAATGGGTCAAGAGAATCTTTCGATATTTAGTTCATACCCCATTTTATGGTCTTTGGTATCCTCGAGGTTCAACATTTGCTCTTTGTGGATACACGGAGGATTGGGCGGGGACAAGGATGATAGAAAATCAACATCCGGGCGCAATTCCTTGGTAGGTCCTTGGTATGTTGGTCTTCTAAGAAGCAAAATTGTATATCCCGGCCGAGTATGTTGTGCTGCTAGTGCTTGCACCCAATTGCTATGGATGAGGCAAACTTTAAAGAATACGGTGTCCATTGTGACAAAGTGCCTCTTCTATGTGACAATGAAAGTGCCATCAAGATTGCATACAACCCGGTGGATCACACAATGACAAAGCATATTGAGATTCGTCACCACTTCATTAGAGATCATGTTGCTCGAGGTGATATTGATCTATCCTATGTTTCTACCAAAGATCAACTTGCCGATATCTTCACTTACTTGATGAAGCAAGGTTTTGCTACTTGAGGAATGAACTAAATATCGTATATTCAAGGAGCTTGACTTGACTATCGTGCGCTCTCACCTAATACTCGACCCATATTTGGTTTAGGTGTAGGCATGGACATAGGGGGAGTGCGGTCCTAATTGATTGGACCATCCCCCCCCCATTATGCGCAAAGTAAACAAAATCATTCCTCTTAATATCATTTTGTGATATGTGAGCTTAATGATGATTTTCGGTAATGGACCCAAGATATATCTTCGTGGTGTCAAGCCGAGTATACTCAAATATGGTGGCCTAGGCCACCGCCCCCCCTCTCAATCGAGAGGTTGATGTGCTTACTCGTGTTTATCACTTTTTGAATTGGTTCTTACTCATGTTTGTCATCCTCTAGTTGGTGTTGTTCTTTTGGTCGTGCACTCACATTTGGCTCTCCATATGTTTTTAGTAATTTTTTTGAGTGCATTGGCCCATATCAGCGTGACTCTCTAAACCCATGCCATTCTTATCCCCCAACAAAACCCATCTACTCTGCACAAGAACCTTCCATTTTATGTATCGCCAAACGGTACTACCCGACATTGCTAGCGGTACTACCGCCTCTGGTTTTGTTTTCGTGGTCCCGCTCGAAACTTCCCAGCACTACCTGGTTGGTACCGCATACCGCCCATGGAACTGCATTACCCATTAAAGGCTGGCTGTTAAGATGAGACGGGGGAGAGGCACCCTCGCCTCATTCATCCCTCGCTCCACTCCTCACCCCGCCACCACCGGAGCAAGAGGACGCCGAGGAGAACCCCGCCTTCCTCCTTCTCCCGGATCCACACCGATCCGCCTCCTCACGGCTTCTCCTCTTCCCACCTCATGGACACCAAGACTACCGCCTCCTCATATTCTCACTTGTTTTCTCCATTGAATCTAGGGTAACTTTGATTCTTGGTTAAAACTCGCATTCTTGAGGTTGTATCGTGTGCTATCTACCAGATCTACCACTTTGTCCAATGGAAATCATGTTTTACAACAAATTTACTTCACATGGATTTCTAGTCTAGATAATCTTTTTCCCAGATTACTGTGCAGGTCCGGTACTACCTCCCTGTATTGACAACAATTTTTTTAAAACACCAAGTTCCATCCTCTGTTTGTCTCAGGTTCTTCTGCCCTTACCCCTATGCTATCTCCCTCGTTCTTTCACAGGTGCAGGGGGTTCCCGGGGATCGCGCAAGCGCTCCAAAGCTCACTATGAGATTGAGGACTATGAGTCTGAATCAGACTGAAGAAGAGGAGGTCATGCCTCAACCTAGTGCCCGTCTGCGCCAACAACTCGTGGTCGGGGTGGGGGGTCAAGCAAAGTGCTGGTCGTGGTAAAGCTCCTCCACCTCCTCCTCCTTCCCCTCGAAGAGCCACAGCCTGCACCATCTGGGCCAAAGTTGTCTAATTTGTCCGAGAATTTCATGCCTCGCTGGTTAGTCCATATGGGACAACTCGCCTCATGCTCGAGAAAATAGCCTCTTTACGGATTTTCAAGAGCTGGGTGTTCCATGAGATTCTCATGAAAGATGACAAAATTGTGGTTCCTAAAAAATGGATCGAGATGAATCATGTGAGGAAGAATCTGAACTACTTTGGTGAGGCCCTTGACATTTGCACCAATATTGGCTAGCTTCCCATTATGGAGTTCCGGTGCAACTATGATCCAATGCTCATTGCTCGCTATGCAACCGCTCACTTTGCCAAGAATGATACTGGACTCTCACCTAGATGACCGAGGGTGTTGTCAAGCAACATTGGCTAAGTTTGAGCTATCCTTGTGTACGAAGATCGTGGCAAGGACATTCCTGCTGGCTTTCGGTGCCACGCCAATGATCGTCCCATGAAGAAAGATGCTTGCCCCAGACATCCGGGGCGGAATCCTGGAAAGATCAAGGCTCCTCCTACTTATGACATCTTGCACCGCATCTTTCGTGAGACCCCCCCTCGCCGGGAATGTTGATGAGATAGATGCTTTCGTGGTAGACATTATGATGGCCACCTATCACCACCGTGACTCGCCTACCTATGGATGATGGATGTTATTTGGAATGAAATGGTCTGTGCCACTTTTCGGAGGGTGCCTCCTTTGCTCCATACATCATGGCTCTCATCATTAGCAAGTGCCGATTGTGTGACTTGCCTTCTCTCTGTCTTGCCACTCACCGCCACAAGAATTGCTGATCAAGACCCATCTCAAACCACGCAATGCGGATGGTCGATTGTTGATGAGCATGGGAACCCGTTGAGGAGGAATCGTGATGCATGATGCGCAGGATGCTGCATTTGTGGTCTCACGCCGCCAATCGCTCAGCCATCTTGGGCTAAGAGGTTTGAGGCCAAACTCAAGAAGCTATTATGCTTCCAAGTGACAATCGAATGCATGTACGAGGCCCATGTGTATGCCAAGAAGTCATGTGCTCGTCAGAAGGAGATGATGGAGGCTCAAGGCTTGACCATTTCCAAGGGCTCCGAGAACAACATTACCCCAGAAGACCAATGGATCTCCAAGCATAGCAACTGGGAAGATGATGCCACCTCCTTCCGTGCCCCACCACCTCATGATGATGCATGGGATGGGTTGATGATGATGAGTGATCTCCGGACGTTAGTGTTGCTCTTGTCCCTTTTTGCGTCTTGATGCCAAAGGGGAGAAGTTGCACATTAGGTATGCGGATTTGCAGGGGAAAAGTCACAAGCTCATTCTTGCCATTGATTTTATTCGCCAGAACTTTATTTGCTTGCTTTATTATGTGACTTACTATGTGTGAACTAACTATTTGTGCTATGTATGGTAAGACTATGTGGTTATCGATGGATCCATCTTGTGTAATATGGCTATTCTTGTTTGGATCCATCCTGTGTGACGACCTTCCCCATTCCTAATCAATATTGGTCATCACATGTTATTTAGCAAAGGTATGTGCTCTATGTGCGACTTCTACTCCCAGGTAGCTTGTTAGTGTGTATGGGACTTGTTTCTACATATCTAGGGGAGCCCCATCTATATCTTGTCATCACTAGATTTCTGCAAAATGTGTGTTGTCATCAAACACCAAAAAGGGAGATTGAAAGAGAATTTCTATCCCTAGTGATTTTGGTGTTTGATAACAACACACATATCGACTAATGATTTCAGTGCATTAAAAGATTAAAATGCATTTAGTACCGCACTAGACTTTTTGATGTTGTCAAAGGCTCGTACTAAAATGCGGTAGTATCGCATTTTAGTACCGCTCGAGGCAGAGACTTTTGTATATTAGCAAAAAGCTTCTGTCTTCCTAGGTAGCAAAATGCGGAAGTACCGTATTTTACTACCCGCGTGATAAGTTTTTCGTCTAAAACCTTGTTTCTATGTCCGTAGTACTTGCCACCACTTGCGGTACTACCGCTTTAGCATCAATAGTAGTACCGCTGTGGGCAAGGACTTGATGAAGTTTGAAAAGGGTGGTCCGGCATACCAGGTCCGTAGTATCGAGTTCTCCGTAGTACCGCTTGAACTTCCGGTACTACCGCTTCAATAAATGCTCCAACGGCCAGATTTTGTGGAGGGGTAAATACCCCTCCACCTACCTTGGGACAAGTTGCTCAAACACATTAAAGTCAAGACCACCATTGGAGCCACTCAAATCTTCAAGATCCCCTCATTCCACCATCCAAAGTCCTTGATCTTTGGAGAATCAAGGAGGAGGCCCGATCTACTACTTCACCAAAAGAGATTTTCATTTCCCCTCATTTCATTGAGGGCCCTTTGCTCTAGTGTTTTCTTGGAAACCCTAGTTCTTGTTTTGGTTCTTACAAGCTTGTCTTTGATTGCTTTGACAGCTTGCTTGTATTTGGGAGCCTCCGATTAAGTTGTGGATGTGTGCCCCAAACTTGTAAAGTGCCGGCTTCCACCTTGAAGGTTGCCGATATAGTGGAAGGTGAATCGATCCTTGGGGTGAGATTCATCGGAGAACAAGGAGGCCTTCGGGCGCTGGTGGTTTGAAACCACCCCTCTCCAAACGTAGACGCATTTCCCTCAAAAGGAAGGAACTACGGAAACAAATCCTTGTGTCTCCGCCACTTTTGCTACTTCTATCCTTTACCGCACCTTTACTTACTTGTTACTACTTTGTGTTGTGGCAACTTGCATAAGTGTCATATAGGTAAATTCACCATAGTTGCATTATCTAGAGAATTTACCTTATTGTCAAACCTTAATTTGAAAAATAAGAAATTTTGAAGTAGCACCTATTCACCCCCCCCCCCGCGTGGTGCCCCTGCGAGCCTGTCAATCACAATACAAACGTGCAGGATTATTAGGGCCGGTGCAGTGGAAATTAAAATGGCCCAGTTCAGAGCAAAGTTCACAAATAAAAGGATAGAGCACAAACTTTTTACCAAGATCATCTAGAGCCTTATACCACTTTCTAGTTTTTTCATTCCAGTGGGTGATACAATATTCTTCTTCTGTTTGATTCTTCTCACAAGGTCTATGCATACCACAAAAATTAACATGCTTATAAGAAATAGTACTTTCAGAAGTTTGAGCATGTTTATTGCAATCATTAATAACATTTTCATTTTCCATGCAAGTGTCTTTAAAAGGTTCATGATACATGTCCCATTTTTCTTTAGGAGCATTAATATGGCAAGCAAAGGCTCTATAGCATCTAACAAGAATTTGAGGATCAAGACCATATTTAGCACTAAGCTCTTGAAAATCAGCAGTTTCAGCGAAAGACTTAATGCAATCATACTCATAGTTTATACCTGGTTCTTTACCTTTGTCGTTATCCCAATCTTCAGTATTGCTTTGAATTGTTTCAGGAAGATCCCACTTAGCTTTGACCATCTTACTTGTGAAGGATCCTCTAACATGTATCTAGGTAGTCCTTGTAATGTCTTGAAAGCCTTGCATAAAAATTATTGATAATAATATTACTGGGGAGCTCATGAATGGGAAATTTGTGAAGGGAATATGCCCTGAGAGTCAATAATAAAGTGTTTATTATGTGTATTCCAAGTATATGATAGATGTTTGTTTTGCATGCTATAATTGTACTAATAATACGGAAATGTTAATACATGTGTGTTTAATAAACAAATAGAAAAAAGTTTCAGTTATGCCTCTTCTCATAAATCCGTTCGTTGATTAACAAGATGATCACGCTTCTGATCATAGACATTGATGTTGTTAATAAACAAGACACAAACATTAGTGGGCTGATGATGAACATCCGCTAATACGATCAAAGTCAACAGTGAGTTTTGGTGTTTTTATAAACAACCACGGTGATCATAATCCCAGACCATGAAATCATGTCAATCACCAACACCGGAAGAGAGTTTGTCAAGGTCAAAACGGTCAGCCAATCAGAATCGATGATTATAAAGATGGCTTCAAAGCTACTAAAGTAAGCGCGAAAATCATGATCAAGAGTGGAATTTGGTTCCATCCCCGATGACTGATAGATATACCTAGGCCTCTCAATATCAAAAGCTACTAGAATGTTATATCATCGAATCCATAGAAAAGAGTGTATGTCGTTAACGGTAGATCAAACTATGTATGGAGATACCGAAGACTGGCCTCGACATGTAATATATCATGAAACAATAGGATTAAAAGACACAGTTTAAAAGGTTGGACTACCCGAAAGTTATCGTTGAATGTGGGAGTCAAGAGGGATCTCCGTGTCCGGCCATCGATATTGATAGGAGAAGGGTCTCATCCGCATATTCGCGAACCGTATGACACACTTAAGGACACCTATCCGCTGGAAGGCAATGTTTTCACGCCTAAAGAAGGTTGCTTAGAATTTATTTCACTGACAATCAACAGTTGCTGAAAATTGCAACAAAGTGGTTTTACGAAACAGAATTTCAGCAGGTTTATGTGAATGTTTGTCATTAAAAGTAATTGACAAAAATTCTACGGGGCCAAAAGAGTTTATTTAATGAGAGTTTGCATTAAATTTGGTGAAATTTAATAGCAATTTTGAGTGTGGGATTTTCTGAGTGGTGAAATGAAGGCAGTTTTTGTGAGTGGAGTGTCCCACATGAAGAGAGAGGCAAGGTTTCATGTTCCTGCCACCCCTGGGGTCCTCCTCTCTATAGCACCCCTCTCCTCTCTCACACACCTCGGAAGGGATCTCTCCCTGAATTTATTCCTCGGCGGTCTCTGACTAGCGGACATGTCTCCTGGCTGGCTAGGGAAAGTTATACAGAAGCCGCATCGCTGGTCAGGAGGCGCAGGCTGCTCAAAGGTCTCATCACGCGGTGTGTGAGCACGGATGCGCCGGGCTGCTTTATGCCAGGGACCTCCCATCTTCAAGATCACAAGAGACTCATCAACCACGAAGGCTGAACTCGCAAGCTTTCAAGCGCTTCGGGCAGGTTTCATGGATATATATCGCCTCGCTGTTTGTATCGTAGTAGCAGATTCTGCGCTGCAGTCTCATCATAGAAAATTTCTGTTTTCATGTCGCGGAACCCTATAGTGGCATCGAAATGATTCGGCGCTGAGATGCTTCTATATCAGTATTACATATGAGTATGTGGGCGATGATGACGCGTTGTTGCTCCTTAGTTGCAATTCTTGTATACTATGGATAGTGGGATGAAGCCGACAAACTTTGCATAACCAGACATTATAATCATGCTGACATGCAAACTAGTTTCTGTGCCAAGTGGCTGCTAAGTCTCGCTCTCCTACTATATCAATATCTATTTTAGAACGAGTTGTCGGACAATTTTGGTTATCCTCGCCAGGTTCATGTTCGTAGGTAGAACAATTTACTTTCAAAGTCCTAAGCCACATAAACTCTGCAATGGATAAATAGGAGGCTGCCTAGTTTAGATTGTTACCGGGCGTTATGATATGTAGATGTTGTATATAAGTATAGATGATACACACATATGTAAGTTCAGACCTGATCTCTACACACATAGCAGGCGATAGTCATACCATGATGCATGATAGGAGATCATATGCGGAACCATATCATTTCAATTAATGTCGGCGGATGTTTGATAGCATCTTATATTGCTTGTTTAAGGCCATTAGCATACGTAAGATGACCCTCATTTAAATATCAAGATAAGAATGTGTTCTTCCTTAGTGGCGCACCCATTGATAGCTGTTGTCTAAGCCGGATCACGATGATCGGGTGTTCTGGATCCACGTAACCATATTTCGGGTGTAAGACAGCTACACACGCTGGTCACTAAGGTTCTAACTTGAGAGCCTGAAGCATGTACGGTATTAGCGGCCTCTAACACGGACCTAAAGGTTGGCTAATATGAGTCAGGTATAGTGGTAGATACATGGATGCCCATTTGATGCTCGCTTTGAAGCTGCTAATCACCAACTTCACGGATGATCGGATTCTTGGTGTAGTGGGATTTGGTCTTGAGAATCACCAAAAGGTAACCCAGGGATGTCGCTTTTTGGCGGGAGTTCATTCGTAATGTGGATTAGTTGAACTCAATTCATCATAAACTTAGTCTAAACTTTTACAAATTCTGTTGTAGATGGCACCACCTTCGCTTTTAATTCTTCAATTGTGTTCATGGAGAAAGAGAAACTTATCAAAATCTAACCAAGTAGGCAACTTTAGCGAATGGGCTATGAATTTGAGGATTCTCTCTCTCACGCACAAAGCAATATGTGCTAGAAGGCCGCTAGGCTCCCCCCACCTTTTGATGATGCCCCAATATAAAGAAGAATGTCTCATCGCACTGCAAGTAAGGGAGGACCACAACTTAGTTCATTATGAAGGCCATCAGAGTGCGGGCTAGAGCCGGAACTTGAAAGCTGCTTTTGAACGGCAATGCATTTGATACAATGCGGTGAGTTGAAAATGATTTCTCAACACACATGCCGCCAGAGAGCTACAATGCTCCAGTGGAAAAGTTCTTTAGTCAAGAGCGATGGAAGAGCACATATCCAAGTGTAAGGAAAGCATGTACTCAAGATGTCGTTACTGCCGAGCAAGTTTAAAGTCCTTGGGAAATATCGATTCCCATTATCGGACTTCAGGCATCCATCGTGTTCACAGCCTCGCCACCTAGCTATATATAAGAGCTCATGATGAACTATAATATGCAAGGCATGAAGAAGTCTCTCCTCGAAAGCTTCGTCTTCAATGCTTAAACCGGTAGAAGTGGAGATCAAAAAGGAAACATCAAGTGTTGATGCATCACAAGAACACTGGTTTCAAGAAAGAAAAGAAGGGAAAACGGAAGGAAGTAAGGGCGGCAAGCCGTCGCCGTGCTCAAAAGAAACCCCGAGTTGGACCTAAGTCCTGATACCGAGTGCGTTTATTGCAAGGGGACTCCGCCATCGGAAGCTTAATCTTTCCCCAAGTATTTCTGGGCGCGCATAAGAAGGCCGGCAAGGCAAACAAAGGTATATATGATACATGTTATTGATGTGTACTTGACTAGTGCTCGCAGGTGAAAGCACCGGGTATTTGATACCGTTCGGTATAGGCGTAATTGTAACTGAATCGTGGTCGGCTTTTAACAAGCGCATCGCTAGTGGAAGAGGTCAAAGATGCGCATCGGCAATGGATCAAGCGTTGATGTGATCGCCGCTTTTGAACGCTGAACTACCTCCATTCTGCCATCTGATGGGGTAATAAACTTGAATAATTGTTCCATCCGCATGCGAGTACCAAGCATGAAACATTGGTATCCGGATCGTGTTTGATGCGTAAGTGGTTATTCATTTAAATCCAGAACAATGGTTGTTCCGATGGCATGAATGAAATTCTTTTATGGTCATGCACCGATGATGAATGGTTTATTTCTATTGATCTCGATAATAATGTTACACATATTCATAATGTTGATGCTAAAAAGGATTAAACCAAATGATGATATTATATCCAAGTATATATGTGGCACCGCTGCCTAGGGTCATATTGCTGCGTTAAATCGCGATGAAGAAGCTCCATTCGATGGACTTTTGGAAATCACTTGATTTTGAATCATTTGATACATGTGAGCCATGCCTTATGGGCAAGATGACTAGAATCGCTATTTTCCCGGTTCAATGGAACTAGCGATGCATAGATGGTTGGAAATCATAAACATTCTGGATGTATGGCGGTCCAATGAGTGTGCTCTACTCGGTGGATATCGTTATTTTGTTACTTTCACGGATGATTTCGGAGTGTAGATAACGGTTATATCTACTACTTCTTCGATGAAACACAAGTCCGAAACATTTGAAAAGTTCAAGTGAATTTCGTAGTGAAGTGGAAAATCATCGCAATAGAAAGATCACTTCACGGTCCCACTGCGGAGGTGAGTATCTGGTTACGAAGTTTAGCACCACGAAAGAGTGTGAATTAGCCACAACCACATTCCCGCCGTAACCACGAAATAAATGGTGTGCCTAATGTCGTAATCGCATTCTTATATTAGATATGGTTCACCTATGATGTTCCCACGGACTTGCTGTCATTTTGGGTTACGCATTAGAAACCCGCCGATTCACTTTAAATCAAGTAACCATCTAACCACAAAAGCACACCGCAGAATTATGGCTTGGAAACAAACCCGCCATCATTGAGGAACTTCAACTGATAAACCAACCCAAAGCCGGAAAATTGGCCTTCATAGGATACCCCTAAGAGATCTGATAAGGCCTTTCATCACGAAGGTCCAGGGCAAGGTTTACGGTTAAGAATCGATCCTTTCTAGAGAGAGAATGAGTTTTCATGAAAGGTGGTAGTTCTGAAGGTAGAACTTAAGAGGTTGTTGAACCTTTCAAAAGTATGGCGAAGAAGCGCAGCGCCGGAAGTTGTTCCGAAAGCGAGCCAATCGTTGAAGAAGGTTGAACTAATGATAATGATCATGAAACTGAAGACGACTTAACCTCAGCCCAGCGTGACGCAGCCTGGTTACGGAAATCATGTCGAATTTCATGGTTGATGAAAATGATGACCCGCGACGCGAATAAGCGATGATG
This sequence comes from Avena insularis, assembly GCA_023614405.1. NCBI lineage: Eukaryota > Viridiplantae > Streptophyta > Magnoliopsida > Poales > Poaceae > Avena > Avena insularis. The sequence continues at coordinate 356,945 of JAJUPC010000349.1, read as the reverse complement.
AGCCCGGATCGTACCGAATGGTTAGAAGCCATGAACCGAGATGGAATCCATAACAAAATCAAGTTTGAATTAAGATCCCTACCTCACCCAATCGAAGTCGCGGGAGAAACAAATGGATTTTCAAAAAGGAAAACTCACTGATGTCGATGGTAACAACCGCCTATAAATCTCTCGACTGTTTCCAGTGTCGATGAAATTCAATGAGTTGACTACGACAGACATTTCTCCCGTAGCGATGTTAAAATCGCGATATTATGTTAGCAATTGCTGCATATTTCAATTATGAGATATATGGCGAGGGATGTCAAAAACCGGGCTGCTTTCAATAATGGTAATATTGAAGAAAGGTTTGCATATGATGTACAACCAAAGGGTTTGTCAATCCGCGCGATAACAAGCGGTGCAATGGATCCATTCATGGATTAGGAAGCATCATGAAGTTGGAATTCGCTTGATGAGGTGATCAAAGAGTTTGATTGTCCAAACTTTGGTGGAGTAGCTTGTATTTACAAGAAAGTGAGTAAGCAATGCGCTTCGATAATTATGTGGATGACATACATACGGATCGGTGGAAATGATATAGATCTTTTTAACAAAATTTTCACAGCAAACATAATCTAGCTTAACAGGCTATCGCAGCGTACATACCTGATATTTAAAGAAGCTTAAAATGGAAAGATAAGAAGGGTTTATCTAATAATAAGGGCACCATATTATACACCCCAAAGTCCCGCTAATGCATGAAGAAAGAGTGAAAATGGACAGTCCCCTATGTTTCAAATGAGAGTTTATAATGTACGCCTATGTTATGTGCATAAGACCGGATAAGTACATATATTTGACTATAAAGTTCAACGCATCCCGCAACCGAACACCGAAAGCGGGCTCAAGAATATCCTAAGTACTTATGAAGAACGAAGGAGGTTTTATACGAGGTGAAGAAGGTCATTGTTGGCGGCAAGTTATGCCCAGTTTCAGACACCCATCCGTGATGAATCTAAGTCTCAATCCGGATACGATTATGAATGGCGAAGCCAAGAAGTTGGAGGATCTCAAACAACCTGTGGGTATGGATCAAACGACCAGGTTGAGATGTTATATATAGCTCAGAAGCAGCTGATGAAGAGCTTATATCCCATCAGGTGTGGCTGCAAAGCGTTAGACGTAATGATGATCTATTGTGACAAATACGGTGCCATCGGCTAATGCCAAAGAGCCAAGGTCTCACAAGCATTCCAAGATATTATGCCGTTTCACTCCATCCTCATGGCGCGTCCTGATGGAGATATAAAGATTTGCAAGTATACAGCGGATCTCAACAAGTGCATCCACATTAAAAACTCCCTCCTGAAAAACATGATCTACACCGTGAATCACATATATGTTAGATACATCACTATACTAGATTATTGTCTCTAGTGCAGACCGGCGTAATGCCTGCATAATAATAAGCGTTTGGTTTATGTGTATCTTAAGTATATGATAGATGCTTGCTTTGCATGCTATACTGTATTAATACAAAGTAATACATGTGTGTTTAATAAATAAAATGAAAAGTTCCTAGTTATGCCTCTCTCATAAACTAGTTCGTTGATTAACAAGATGATCAACTCGATCATAGACATTGGATGTTGTTAATAACGAGATCACAACATTAGTGTAATGATGTGATGAACATTCATCCAAGTATAGCATTACGATCAAAGTCATTGAGTTTATATTGCTATAACAACTTACGTAAGATCCTAATCCTTAGACTCATGAGATCATGTCAATCACTAACACCTAAGAGTTTCTGATAACATCAAACGTCACACCGTAATGTAAGTGATTATAAAGATGGGTTCAAGAACTAATAAAGTGTTATGTTGAGGCTCATGGATCGAGAGGAATTTGTTCATCCCGATGACGGATAGATATACTGGCCCTCTCGGTGATATCACATTAGATAGCTTACAAGCAAGTGATCATCATCAGAATGTTATATCACGAACAGAAAAGAGGTGATGATCACTAGAATGTTAGATATCTAAGGTGGATTGTGAAAAGAGCACACATGCAATGACACTGTGGATCCATATGTGGTATGTGAAAAGAACACACATGCAATGACTCAGTTGTTGTTAGTAAAAGAACACACATGCAATAACATCAGAATCCATGTGTAGTCTCTCAAGTGAACACACATGCAATGACCCTGGTGGATCCATATGTGGTATGTGAAAAGAACTCGCATGCAATGACACTGGTTGTTGTTTGTAAAAAGAGCACACATGCAATGACACTGGTGGATCCATGTGTGGTCTCTAAAGAGAACACACATTTCAAGGACTCTGGTTGTTGTTAGTAAAAAAGAACACACATGCAATGACACTGGTGGATTGTGAAAAGAACACACATGCAATGACCCTGGTGGATCCATATGTGGTATGTGAAAAGAATAGTCATGAAATGACTCTAGTTGTTGTTAGTAAAAAGAACACACATGCAATGACTCCAGTTGTTGTTAGTAAAAAGAACACACATGTAATGACACTGGTGGATCCATGTGTGGTCTCTAAAGAGAACACACATTTCAATGACTCTAGTTGTTGTTAGTAAAAAGAACACACATGCAATGACACTAGTGGATCCATGTGTGGTATCTAAAGAGAACACACATTTCAATGACTCTGGTTGTTGTTGTTAAAGAGAACACACATGCAATGACACTGGTGGATGGTGGCTTGTGAAAAGAGCACACATGCAATGACACTAGTGGATCCATATGTGGTATGTGAAAAGAACACACATGCAATGACTCCAGTTGTTGTTAGTAAAAAGAACACACATGTAATGACACTGGTCGATCCATGTGTGGTCTCTGAAGAGAACACACATTTCAATGACACTGGTGGATACATATGTGGTATGTGAAAAGAACAGTCATGAAATGACTGAAGTTGTTGTTAGTAAAAAGAACACACATGCAATGACACTAGTGGATCCATAGGTGGATTGTGAAAAGAACACACATGCAATGACACTGGTGGATCCATATGTGGTATGTGAAAAGAACACACATGCAATGACTCTGGTTGTTGTTGGTAACATGAACACACATGCAATGACATTGGTGGATCCATGTGTAGTCTCTGAAGAGAACACACATGCAATGACACTGGTGGATCCATTTGTGGTATGTGAAAAGAACTCGCATGCAATGACACTGGTTGTTGTTAGTAAAAAGAGCACACATGCAATGACACTGGTGGATCCATGTGTGGTCTCTAAAGAGAACACACATTTCAAGGACTCTGGTTGTTGTTAGTAAAAAAGAACACACATGCAATGACACTGGTGGATTGTGAAAAGAACACACATGCAATGACCCTGGTGGATCCATATGTGGTATGTGAAAAGAACTCGCATGCAATTACACTGGTTGTTGTTAGTAAAAAGAGCACACATGCAATGACACTGGTGGATCCATGTGTGGTCTCTGAAGAGAACACACATTTCAATCACTCTGGTTGTTGTTAGTAAAAAGAACACACATGAAATGACACTGGTGGATTGTGAAAAGAACACACATGCAATGACACTGATGGATCCATATGTGGTATGTGAAAAGAACAGTCATGAAATGACTCTAGTTGTTGTTAGTAAAAAGAACACACATGCAATGACACTGGTGGATCCATAGGTGGATTGTGAAAAGAGCACACATGCAATGACACTAGTGGATCCATATATGGTATGTGAAAAGAACACACATGCAATGACTCCAGTTGTTGTTAGTAAAAAGAACACACATGTAATGACACTGGTGGATCCATGTGTGGTCTCTGAAGAGAACACACATTTCAATGACTCTAGTTGTTGTTAGTAAAAAGAACACACATGCAATGACACTAGTGGATCCATGTGTGGTATCTAAAGAGAACACACATTTCAATGACTCTGGTTGTTGTTGTTAAAGAGAACACACATGCAATGACTCTGGTTGTTGTTAGTAAAAAGACACACATGCAATGACACTGGTGGATCCATATGTGGTATGTGAAAAGAATACACATTTCAATGACTCTAGTTGTTGTTAGTAAAAAGAACACACATGCAATGACACTCGTGGATCCATGTGTGGTCTCTAAAGAGAACACACATTTCAATGACTCTGAGTGTTGTTAGTAAAAAGAACACACATGCAATGACACTGGTGGATCCATATGTGGTATGTGAAAAGAACACACATGCAATGACTCTGGTTGTTGTTAGTAAAAAGAACAGACATGCAATGACACTGGTGGATCCATAGGTGGATTGTGAAAAGAACACACATGGAATGACACTGGTGGATCCATAGGTGGTATGTGAAAAGAACACACATTTCAATGACTCTGGTTGTTGTTAGTAAAAAGAACACACATGCAATGACACTGGTGGAGCCATAGGTGATTGTGAAAAGAACACACATGCAATAACACTGGTGGATCCATATGTGGTATGTGAAAAGAACACACATGCAATGACTCTGGTTGTTGTTAGTAAAAAGAACACACATGGAATGACACTGGTGCATCCATAGGTGGATTGTGAAAAGAGCACACATGCAATGACACTGGTGGATCCATATGTGGTATGTGAAAAGAACACACATGCAATGACTCCAGTTGTTGTTAGTAAAAAGAACACACATGCAATAACACTGGTGAATCCATGTGTGGTCTCTAAAGAGAACACACATTTCAAGGACTCTGGTTGTTGTTAGTAAAAAAGAACACACATTCAATGACACTGGTGGATTGTGAAAAGAACACACATGCAATGACCCTGGTGGATCCATATGTGGTATGTGAAAAGAACTCGCATGCAATGACACTGGTTGTTGTTTGTAAAAAGAGCACACATGCAATGACACTGGTGGATCCATGTGTGGTCTCTAAAGAGTACACACATTTCAAGGACTCTGGTTGTTGTTAGTAAAAAAGAACACACATGCAATGACACTGGTGGATTGTGAAAAGAACACACATGCAATGACCCTGGTGGATCCATATGTGGTATGTGAAAAGAACAGTCATGAAATGACTCTAGTTGTTGTTAGTAAAAAGAACACACATGCAATGACACTGGTGGATCCATAGGTGGATTGTGAAAAGAGCACACATGCAATGACACTAGTGGATCCATATATGGTATGTGAAAAGAACACACATGCAATGACTCCAGTTGTTGTTAGTAAAAAGAACACACATGTAATGACACTGGTGGATCCATGTGTGGTCTCTGAAGAGAACACACATTTCAATGACTCTAGTTGTTGTTAGTAAAAAGAACACACATGCAATGACACTAGTGGATCCATGTGTGGTATCTAAAGAGAACACACATTTCAATGACTCTGGTTGTTGTTGTTAAAGAGAACACACATGCAATGACTCTGGTTGTTGTTAGTAAAAAGACACACATGCAATGACACTGGTGGATCCATATGTGGTATGTGAAAAGAATACACATTTCAATGACTCTAGTTGTTGTTAGTAAAAAGAACACACATGCAATGACACTCGTGGATCCATGTGTGGTCTCTAAAGAGAACACACATTTCAATGACTGAGTGTTGTTAGTAAAAAAGAACACACATGCAATGACACTGGTGGATCCATATGTGGTATGTGAAAAGAACACACATGCAATGACTCCAGTTGTTGTTAGTAAAAGAACACATGCAATGACAGGTGGATCCATAGGTGGATTGTGAAAAGAACACACATGGAATGACACTGGATCCATAGGTGGTATGTGAAAAGAACACATTTCAATGACTCTGGTTGTTGGTAGTAAAAATAACACACATGCAATGACACTGGTGGAGCCATAGGTGATTGTGAAAAGAACACACATGCAATGACACTGGTGGATCCATATGTGGTATGTGAAAAGAACACACATGCAATGACACTGGTTGTTGTTAGTAAAAGATCACACATGGAATGACACTTGTTCATCCTTTGTTGGATTGTGAAAAGCTCACACATGCAATGACACTGGTGGATCCATATGTGGTATGTGAAAAGAACACACATGCAATGACCCAGGTGTTGTTAGTAAAAAGAACACACATGGAATGACATGGTGGATCCATGTGTGGTCTCTAAAGAACACACATTTCAATGCCACGTGTGGACCCAGATGTGGTATGTGAAAAGAACACACGTGAAATGACTCTCCTTGTTGTTCGTAAAAGAACACACATGCAATAACACTGGTGGATCCATAGGTGGATTGTGTGAAGAGAACACACATGCACTGACTGTTGTTGTTAGTAAAAAGAACACACATGCAATGACACTGGTGGATCCATATGTGGTATGTGAAAAGAACACACATGAAATGACTCTAGTTGTTGTTAGTAAAAAGAACACACATGCAATGACACTGTGGATCCATAGGTGGATTGTGAAAAGAACACACATGCAATGATACTGGTGGATCCATATGTGGTATGTGAAAAGAACACACATTTCAATGACTCTGGTTGTTGTTAGTAAAAAGAACACACATGCAATGACACTGTGGATCCATAGGTGATTGTGAAAAGAACACATGCAATGACACTGGTGGATCCATATGTGGTATGTGAAAAGAACACACATGCAATGACTCTGGTTGTTGTTAGTAAAAAGAACACACATGGAATGACACTGGTGCATCCATAGGTGGATTGTGAAAAGAGCACACATGAAATGACACTGGTGGATCCATATGTGGTATGTGAAAAGAACACACATGCAATGACTCCAGTTGTTGTTAGTAAAAAGAACACACATGCAATAACACTGGTGAATCCATGTGTGGTCTCTAAAGAGAACACACATTTCAAGGACTCTGGTTGTTGTTAGTAAAAAAGAACACACATTCAATGACACTGGTGGATTGTGAAAAGAACACACATGCAATGACCCTGGTGGATCCATATGTGGTATGTGAAAAGAACTCGCATGCAATGACACTGGTTGTTGTTTGTAAAAAGAGCACACATGCAATGACATCAGGATCCATGTGGTCTCTAAAGAGAACACACATTTCAAGGACTCTGGTTGTTGTTAGTAAAAAAGAACACACATGCAATGACACTGGTGGATTGTGAAAAGAACACACATGCAATGACCCTGGTGGATCCATATGTGGTATGTGAAAAGAATAGTCATGAAATGACTCTAGTTGTTGTTAGTAAAAAGAACACACATGCAATGACACTGGTGGATCCATAGGTGGATTGTGAAAAGAGCACACATGCAATGACACTAGTGGATCCATATATGGTATGTGAAAAGAACACACATGCAATGACTAGTTATTGTTAGTAAAAAGAACACACATGTAATGACACTGGTGGATCCATGTGTGGTCTCTGAAGAGAACACACATTTCAATGACTCTAGTTGTTGTTAGTAAAAAGAACACACATGCAATGACACTAGTGGATCCATGTGTGGTATCTAAAGAGAACACACATTTCAATGACTCTGGTTGTTGTTGTTAAAGAGAACACACATGCAATGACTCTGGTTGTTGTTAGTAAAAAGACACACATGCAATGACACTGGTGGATCCATATGTGGTATGTGAAAAGAATTCACATTTCAATGACTCTAGTTGTTGTTAGTAAAAAGAACACACATGCAATGACACTCGTGGATCCATGTGTGGTCTCTAAAGAGAACACACATTTCAATGACTCTGAGTGTTGTTAGTAAAAAGAACACACATGCAATGACACTGGTGGATCCATATGTGGTATGTGAAAAGAACACACATGCAATGACTCTGGTTGTTGTTAGTAAAAAGAACAGGCATGCAATGACACTGGTGGATCCATAGGTGGATTGTGAAAAGAACACACATGGAATGACACTGGCGGATCCATAGGTGGTATGTGAAAAGAACACACATTTCAATGACTCTGGTTGTTGTTAGTAAAAAGAACACACATGCAATGACACTGGTGGAGCCATAGGTGATTGTGAAAAGAACAAACATGCAAGAAGACTGGTGGATCCATATGTGGTATGTGAAAAGAACACACATGCAATGACTCTGGTTGTTGTTAGTAAAAAGAACACACATGGAATGACACTGGTGCATCCATAGGTGGATTGTGAAAAGAGCACACATGCAATGACACTGGTGGATCCATATGTGGTATGTGAAAAGAACACACATGCAATGACTCCAGTTCTTGTTAGTAAAAAGAACACACATGCAATAACACTGGTGAATCCATGTGTGGTCTCTAAAGAGAACACACATTTCAATGACACTCGTGGATCCATATGTGGTATGTGAAAAGAACAGTCATGAAATGACTCTGGTTGTTGTTAGTAAAAAGAACACACATGCAATAACACTGGTGGATCCATAGGTGGATTGTGAAAAGAACACATGCAATGACTCTGGTTGTTGTTAGTAAAAGAACACACATGCAATGACACTGTGGATCCATATATGCAATGTGAAAAGACCACACAGGAATTGACTCTGGTTGTTGTTAGTAAAAAGAACACACATGCAATGACACTGGTGGATCCATAGGTGGAGTGTGAAATAACACACATGCAATGACACTGGTGGATCCATATGTGGTATGTGAAAAGAACACACATGCAATGACTCTGGTTGTTGTTAGTAAAAAGAACACACATGCAATGACATCAGGATCCATGTGTGGTCTCAAGAGAACACACATTTCAATGACACTGTGGATCCATATGTGGTATGTGAAAAGAACACACATGCAATGACTCTGGTTGTTGTTAGTAAAAGAACACACATGCAATGACACTGGTGGATCCATAGGTGGATTAGTGAAAAGAACACATGCAATGACACTGGTGGATCCATAGGTGGTATGTGAAAAGAACACACATTTCAATGACTCTGGTTGTTGTTAGTAAAAAGAACACACATGCAATGACACTGTGGATCCATAGGTGGATTATGAAAAGAGCACACATGCAATGACACTGGTGGATCCATGTGGTATGTGAAAAGAACACACATTTCAATGACTTGTTGTTAATGAAAAGAACACACATGCAATGACATTTGGTGGATCCATGTGTGGTCTCTGAAGAGAACACACATTTCAATGACACTGGTGGATCCATATGTGGTATGTGAAAAGAACTGTCATGAAATGACTCTCGTTATTGTTAGTAAAAAGAACACACATGCAATGACACTGGTGGATCCATAGGTGGATTGTGAAAAGAACACACATGCAATGACACTGGTGGATCCATATGTGGTATGTGAAAAGAACACACATGCAATGACTCTGGTTGTTGTTAGTAAAAAGAACACACATGCAATGACACTGGTGGATCCATAGGTGGATTGAAAAGAGAACACACATGCAATGACACTGGTCGATCCATATGTGGTGTGTGAAAAGAAGACATGAAATGAATCCAGTTGTTGTTAGTAAAAAGAACACACATGCAATGATACTGGTGGATCCATAGGTGGATTGTGAAAAGAGCACACATGCAATGACACTAGTGGATCCATATGTGGTATGTGAAAAGAACACACATGCAATGACTCTAGTTGTTGTTAGTAAAATGAACACACATGTAATGACACTGGTGGATCCATGTGTGGTCTCTGAAGAGAACACACATTTCAATGACTCTGGTTGTTGTTACTAAAAAGATCACACATGCAATGACACTGGTGGATCCATGTGTGGTATCTAAAGAGAACATACATTTCAATGACTCTAGTTGTTGTTACTAAAGAGAACACACATTCAATGAGTCTGGTTGTTGTCAGTAAAAAGAACAAACATGCAATGACACTGGTGGATCCATATGTGGTATGTGTAAAGAACACACATTTCAATGACTCTGGTTGTTGTTAGTAAAAAGAACACACATGCAATGACACTGGTGGATCCATGTGTGGTCTCTAAAGAGAACACACATTTCAATGACTCGGGTTGTTGTTAGTAAAAAGAAGACACATGCAATGACTTTGGTGGATCCATATGTGGTATGTGAAAAGAACACAGATGGAATGAATCTGATTGTTGTTAGTAAAAACAACACACATTCAATGACACTGGTGGATCCATAGGTGGATTGAGAAAAGAACACACATGCAATGACACTGGTGGATCCATAGGTGGTATGTGGAAAGAACACACATTTCAATGACTCTGGTTGTTGTTAGTAAAAAGAACACACATGCAATGACACTTGTGGATTCATGTGTGGTCTCTGAAGAGAACACACATTTCAATGACACTGGTGGATCCATATGTGGTATGTGAAAAGAACACACATGAAATGACTCAAGTTGTTGTTAGTAAAAAGAACACACATGCAATGACACTGGTGGATCCATAGGTGGATTGTGAAAAGAACACACATGCAATGACACTGGTGGATCCATATGTGGTATGTGAAAAGAACACGCATGCAATGACTCTGGTTGTTGTTAGTAAAAAGAACACACATGCAATGACACTGGTGGATCCATAGGTGGATTGTGAAAAGAGAACACATGCAATGACACTACTAGATCCATGTGTGGTATGTGAAAACAACACACATGCAATGACTCCAGTTGTTGTTAGTAAAAAGAACACACATGCAATGACACTGGTGGATCCATAGGTGGATTGTGAAAAGAACACACATGCAATGACACTGGTGGATCCATAGGTGGTATGTGAAAAGAACACACATTTCAATGACTCTAGTTGTTGTTAGTAAAAAGAACACACATGCAATGACACTGGTGGATCCATGTGTGGTCTCTGAAGAGAACACACATTTCAATGACACTGGTGGATCCATATGTGGTATGTGAAAAGAACAGTCATGAAATGAATCCAGTTGTTGTTAGTAAAAAGAACACACATGCAATGATACTGGTGGATCCATAGGTGGATTGTGAAAAGAGCACACATGCAATGACACTAGTGGATCCATATGTGGTATGTGAAAAGAACACACATGCAATGACTCCAGTTGTTGTTAGTAAAAAGAACACACATGTAATGACACTGGTGGATCCATCTGTGGTCTCTGAAGAGAACACACATTTCAGTGACTCTAGTTGTTGTTAGTAAAAAGAACACACATCCAATGACACTGGTGGTATCTAAAGAGAACATACATTTCAATGACTCTAGTTGTTGTTTGTAAAGATAACACACATTCAATGACTCTGGTTGTTGTTAGTAAAAAGAACACACATGCAATGACACTGGTGGATCCATATGTGCTATGTGTAAAGTAAACACATTTAATTGACTCTGGTTGTTAGTAAAAAGAACACACATGCAATGACACTGGTGGATCCATATGTGGTATGTGAAAAGAACACACATGCAATGACTCTGGTTGTTGTTAGTAAAAAGAACACACATGCAATGACACTGGTGGATCCATATGTGGTATGTGAAAAGAACACAGATGGAATGACTCTGGTTGTTGTTAGTAAAAAGAACACACATTCAATATACTGGTGGATCCATAGGTGGATTGTGAAAAGAACACACATGCAATGACACTGGTGGATCCATTGGTGGCATGTGAAAAGAACACACATTTCAATGAATCTGGTTGTTGTTAGTAAAAAGAACACACATGTAATGACACTGGTGGATCCATGTGTGGTCTCACAAGAGAACACGCATTTCAATGACACTGGTGGATCGATATGTGGTACATGAAAAGAACACACATGAAATCACTCCAGTTGTTGTCAGTAAAAAGAACACACATGCAATGACACTGGTGGATTATGAAAAGAACACACATGCAATGACACTGGTGGATCCATATGTGGTATGTGAAAAGAACACGCATGCAATGACTCTGGTTGTTGTTAGTAAAAAAACACACATGCAATGTCACTGGTGGATCCATAGGTGGATTGTGAAAAGAGAACACATGCAATGACACTAGTGGATCCATGTGTGGTATGTGAAAACAACACACATGCAATGACTCCAGTTGTTGTTAGTAAAAAGAACACACATGCAATGACACTGGTGGATCCATAGGTGGATTGTGAAAAGAACACACATGCAATGACACTGGTGGATCCATAGGTGGTATGTGAAAAGAACACACATTTCAATGACTCTGGTTGGTGTTAGTAAAAAGAACGCACATGCAATGACACTGGTGGATGCATTGGTGGATTGTGAAAAGAGAACACATGCAATGACACTAGTGGATCCATATGTGGTATGTGAAAAGAACACAGATGGAATGACTCTGGTTGTTGTTAGTAAAAAGAACACACATTCAATGACACTGGTGGATCCATAGGTGGATTGTGAAAAGAACACGATTGCAATGACATTGGTGGATCCATAGGTGGCATGTGAAAAGAACACACATTTCAATGACTCTGGTTGTTGTTAGTAAAAAGAACACACATGCAATGACACTGGTGGATCCATGTGTGGTCTCTGTAGAGAACACACATTTCAATGACACTGGTGGATCCATATGTGGTATGTGAAAAGAACAGTCATGAAATGACTCCAGTTGTTGTTAGTAAAAAGAACACACATGCAATGACACTGGTGGATCCATATGTGGTATGTGAAAAGAACACGCATGCAATGACTCTGGTTGTTGTTAGTAAAAAGAACACACATGTAATGTCACTGGTGGATCCATAGGTGGATTGTGAAAAGAGAACACATGCAATGACACTAGTGGATCCATATGTGGTATGTGAAAACAACACACATGCAATGACTCCAGTTGTTGTTAGTAAAAAGAACACACATGCAATGACACTGGTGGATCCATAGGTGGATTGTGAAAAGAACACACATGCAATGACACTGGTGGATCCATAGGTGGTATGTGAAAAGAACACACATTTCAATGACTCTGGTTGGTGTTAGTAAAAAGAACACACATGCAATGACACTGGTGGATGCATTGGTGGATTGTGAAAAGAGAACACATGCAATGACACTAGTGGATCCATATGTGGTATGTGAAAAGAACACAGATGGAATGACTCTGGTTGTTGTTAGTAAAAAGAACACACATTCAATGACACTGGTGGATCCATAGGTGGATTGTGAAAAGAACACACATGCAATGACACTGGTGGATCCATAGGTGGTATGTGAAAAGAACACACATTTCAATGACTCTGGTTGTTGTTAGTAAAAAGAACACACATGCAATGACACTGGTGGATCCATGTGTGGTCTCTGAAGAGAACACACATTTCAATGACACTGGTGGATCCATATGTGGTATGTGAAAAGAACACACATGAAATGACTCAGGTTGTTGTTAGTAAAAAGAACACACATGCAATGACACTGGTGGATCCATATGTGGTATGTGAAAAGAACACGCATGCAATGACTCTGGTTGTTGTTAGTAAAAAGAACACACATGCAATGTCACTGGTGGATCCATAGGTGGATTGTGAAAAGAGAACACATGCAATGACACTAGTGGATCCATATGTGGTATGTGAAAACAACACACATGCAATGACTCCAGTTGTTGTTAGTAAAAAGAACACACATGCAATGACACTGGTGGATCCATAGGTGGATTGTGAAAAGAACACACATGCAATGACACTGGTGGATCCATAGGTGGTATGTGAAAAGAACACACATTTCAATGACTCTGGTTGGTGTTAGTAAAAAGAACACACATGCAATGACACTGGTGGATCCATTGGTGGATTGTGAAAAGAGAACACATGAAATGACACTAGTGGATCCATATGTGGTCTGTCAAAAGAACACACATGCAATGACTCCAGTTGTTGTTACTAAAAAGAACACACATGCAATGACACTGGTGGATCCATGTGTGGTCTCTGAAGAGAACACACATATCAATGACACTGGTGGATCCATATGTGGTATGTGAAAAGAACAGTCATGAAATAACTCCCGTTGTTGTTAGTACAAAGAACACATATGCAATGACACTGGTGGATCCATACGTGGATTGTGAAAAGAACAGACATGCAATGACACTGGTGGATCCATATGTGGTATGAAAAGAACACACATGCAACGACCCTGGCTGTTGTTAGTAAAAAGAGCACACATGCAATGACACTTGTGGATTCATGTGTGGTATGTGAAAAGAACACACAGGAAATGACTCCAGTTGTTGTTAGTAAAAAGAACACATAAGCAATGACACTGGTGGATCCATAGGTGGAGTGTGAAAGAACACACATGCAATGACACTGGTGGATCCATATGTGGTATGTGAAAAGAACACACATGCAATGACTTTGGTTGTTGTTAGAAAAAAGAACACACATGCAATGACACTGGTGGATCCATCTGTGGACTCAAGAGAACACACATTTCAATGACACTGGGATCCATCTGTGGTATGTGAAAAGGACACACATGCAAGGCCTACGGTTGTTGTTAGTAAAAAGAACACACATGCAATGACACTGGTGGATCCGTAGGTGGATTGTGAAAAGAACACACATGCAATGACACTGGTGGATCCATAGGTGGTATGTGAAAATAACAAACATTTCAATGACTCAGGTGTTGTTAGTAAAAAGAACACCCATGCAATGACACTGGTGGATCCATAGGTGGATTGTGAAAAGACCACACATGCAATGACACTAGGGGATCCATATGTGGTATGAGAAAAGAACATCCATGTAATGACTCAGCTTGTTGTTAGTAAAAAGAACACACATGTAATGACATCGTGGATCCATGTGTGGTCTCTAAAGAGAACACACATTTCAATGACACTGTGGATCCATATGTGGTATGTGAACAGAACAGTCATGAAATGACTCTAGTTGTTGTTAGTAAAAAGAACACACATGCAATGACACTGGTGGATCCATAGGTGGATTGTGAAAAGAACACACATGCAATGACACCGGTGGATCCATATGTGGTATGTGAAAAGAACACACATGCAATGACTCCAGTTGTTGTTAGTAAAAAGAACACACATGCAATGACACTGGTGGATCCATGTGTGGTGTCTGAAGAGAACACACATGCAATGACACTGGTGGATCCATATGTGGTATGTGAAAATAACACACATGCAATGACACCTGTTGTTGATATTAAAAGAACACACATGCAATGACACTGGTGGATCCATGTGTGGTCTCTGAAGAGAACACACATTTCAATGACTCTGGTTGTTGTTAGTAAAAAGAACACACATGCAATGACACTGGTGGATCCATGTGTGGTCTCTGAAGAGAACACACATTTCAATGACACTGGTGGATCCATATGTGGTATGTGAAAAGAACAGTCATGAAATGACTCCAGTTGTTGTTAGTAAAAAGAACACACATGCATTGACACTGGTGGATCCATAGGTGGATTGTCAAAAGAACACACATGCAATGACACTGGTGGATCCATAGGTGGTATATGAAAAGAACACACATTTCAATGACTCTTCTTGTTGTTAGTAAAAAGAACACACATGCAATGACACTGGTGGATCCATGTGTTGTATGTGAAAACAACACACGTGCAATGACTCTGGTTGTTGTTAGTAAAAAGAACACACATGCAATGACAATGGTTGATTTATAGGTGGATTGTGAAAAGAACACACATGCAATGACACTGGTGGATCCATAGGTGGTATGTGAAAAGAATACACATTTCAATGACTCTAGTTGTTGTTAGTAAAAAGAACACACATGCAATGACACTGGTGGATCCATAGGTGGATTGTGAAAAGAGAACACATGCAATGACACTAGTGGATCCATATGTGGTATGTGAAAAGAACACACATGCAATGACTCCAGTTGTTGTTAGTAAAAATAACACACATGCAATGACACTAGTGGATCCATGTGTGGTCTCTGAAGAGAACACACATTTCAATGACACTGGTGGATCCATATGTGGTATGTGAAAAGAACACAAAACTGGTGGAAACATATTTTGTATGTGTAAAGAACACACATTTCAATGACTCTGTTTGTTAGAAAAAAGAACACACATGCAATGACACTGGTGGATCCATGTGTGGTCTCTAAAGAGCACACACATTTCAATGACTCTGGTTGTTGTTAGTAAAAAGAACACACATGCAATGACACTGGTGGATCCATATGTGGTATGTGAAAAGAACACAGATGGAATGACTCTGGTTGTTGTTAGTAAAAAGAACACACATTCAATGACACTGGTGGATCCATAGGTGGATTGTGAAAAGAACAGACATGCACTGACACTGGTGGATCCATAGGTGTTATGTGAAAGAACAGTCATGAAATGACTCCAGTTGTTGTTAGTAAAAAGAACACACATTTCAATGACTCTCGTTGTTGTTAGTAAAAAGAACACACATGCAATGACACTGGTGGATCCATGTGTGGTCTCTGAAAAGAACACACATTTCAATGACACTTGTGGATCCATATGTGGTATGTGAAAAGAACAGTCATGAAATGACTCCAGTTGTTGTTAGTAAAAAGAACACACATGCAATGACACTGGTGGATCCATAGGTGGATTGTGAAAAGAACACACATGCAATGACACTGGTGGATCCATATGTGGTATGTGAAAAGAACACACATGCAATGACTCTGGTTGTTGTTAGTAAAAAGAACACACATGCAATGTCACTGGTGGATCCATAGGTGGACTGTGAAAAGAGAACACATGCAATGACACTACTGGATCCATATGTGGTATGTGAAAACAACACACATGCAATGACTCTAGTTGTTGCTAGTAAAAAGAACACACATGCAATGACACTGGTGGATCCATAGGTGGATTGTGAAAAGAACACACATGCAATGACACTGGTGGATCCATAGGTGGTATGTGAAAAGAACACACATTTAAATGACTGGTTGGTGTTAGTAAAAGAACACACATGCAATGACACTGGTGGATACATAGGTGGATTGTGAAAAGAACACATGCAATGACACTAGTGGATCCATATGTGGTATGTGAAAAGAACACACATGCAATGACTCCAGTTGTTGTTAGTAAAAAGAACACACATGCAATGACACTGGTGGATCCATAGGTGGATTGTGAAAAGAACACACATGCAATGACACTGGTGGATCCATAGGTGGTATGTGAAAAGAACACACATTTCAATGACTCTGGTTGGTGTTAGTAAAAAGAACACACATGCAATGTCACTGGTGGATCCATAGGTGGACTGTGAAAAGAGAACACATGCAATGACACTAGTGGATCCATATGTGGTATGTGAAAACAGCACACATGCAATGACTCTAGTTGTTGCTAGTAAAAAGAACACACATGCAATGACACTGGTGGATCCATAGGTGGATTGTGAAAAGAACACACATGCAATGACACTGGTGGATCCATATATGGTATGTGAAAAGAACACACATTTCAATGACTCTAGTTGGTGTTAGTAAAAAGAACACACATGCAATGACACTGGTGGATCCATAGGTGGATTGTGAAAAGAGCACACATGCAATGACACTACTGGATCCATATGTGGTATGTGAAAAGAGCACACATGCAATGACTCTAGTTGTTGCTAGTAAAAGAACACACATGCAATGACACTGGTGGATCCATAGGTGGATTGTGAAAAGAACACACATGCAATGACACTGTGGATCCATAGGTGGTATGTGAAAAGAACACACATTTCAATGACTCGGTTGGTGTTAGTAAAAGAACACACATGCAATGATACTGGTGGATCCATAGTTGGATTGTGAAAAGAGAACACATGCAATGACACTAGTGGATCCATATGTGGTATGTGAAAAGAACACACATGCAATGACTCGAGTTGTTGTTAGTAAAATGAACACACATTCAATGACACTCGTGGATCCATGTGTGGTCTCAAGAGAACACACATTTCAATGACACTGTGGATCCATATGTGGTATGTGAAAAGAACACACATGAAATTACTCCACTTGTTGTTAGTAAAAGAACACATATGCAATGACACTGTGGATCCATAGGTGGATTGTGAAAAGAACACACATGCAATGACACTGTGGATCCATATGTGGTATGTGAAAAGAACACACATGCAATGACTCAGTTGTTAGTAAAAAGAACACACATGCAATGACACTTGGTGGATCCATATGTGGTATGTGAAAAGAGAACACACATGGAATGACTGGTTGTTGGTAGTAAAAGAACACACATTCAATGACATCAGGATCCATGTGTGGTCTGAAGAGAACACACATTTCAATGACACTGTGGATCCATATGTGTATGTGAAAAGAACACACATGAAATGACTCCACTTGTTGTTAGTACAAAGAACACATATGCAATGACACTGGTGGATCCATAGGTGGATTGTGAAAAGAACAGACATGCAATGACACTGGTGGATCCATATGTGGTATGTGAAAAGAACACACATGCAATGACTCCAGTTGTTGTTAGTAAAAAGAACACACATGCAATGACACTGGTGGATCCATATGTGGTATGTGAAAAGAACACAGATGGAATGACTCTGGTTGTTGGTAGTAAAAGGAACACACATTCAATGACACTGGTGGATCCAAAGGTGGATTGTGAAAAGAACACACATGCAATGACACTGGTGGATCCGTAGGTGGCATGTTAAAAGAACACACATTTCAATGACTCACGGTTGTTAGTAAAAAGAACACACATGCAATGACATCAGGATCCATGTGTGGTCTCTCAAGAGAACACACATTTCAATGACACTGTGGATCCATATGTGGTATGTGAAAAGAACACACATGAAATGACTCCAGTTGTTAGTAAAAGAACACACATGCAATGACACTGGTGGATCCATAAGTGGATTGTGAAAAGAACACACATGCAATGACACTGTGGATCCATAGGTGGTATGTGAAAAGAACACACATTTCAATGACTGGGTGTTGTTAGTAAAAAGAACACGCATGCAATGACACTGGTGGATCCATAGGTGGATTGTGAAAAGATCACACATGCAATGACACTAGGGGATCCATATGTGGTATGCGAAAAGAACATACATGTAATGACTCCAGTTTTTGTTAGTAAAAAGAACACACATGTAATGACACTTGTGGATCCATGTGTGGTCTCTAAAGAGAACACACATTTCAATGACACTGGTGGATCCATATGTGGTATGTGAAAAGAACACACATGAAATGACTCTAGTTGTTGTTAGTAAAAAGAACACACATGCAATAACACTGGTGGATCCATAGGTGGATTGTGAAAGGAACACACATGCAATGACACTGGTGGATCCATATGTGGTATGTGAAAAGAACACGCATGCAATGACTCTTGTTGTTAGTAACAAGAACACACATGCAATGACACTGGTGGATCCATGTGTGGTCTCTCAAGAGAACACACATGCAATGACACAGGTGGATCCATATGTGGTATGTGAAAAGAACACACATGCAATGACACTGGTTGTTGTTAGTAAAAATTGCACACATGCAATGACACTGGTGGATCCATGTGTGGTCTCTAAAGAGAACACACATTTCAATGACTCTAGTTGTTGTTAGTAAAAAGAACACACATGCAATGACACTGGTGGATCCATGTGTGGTCTCTGAAGAGAACACACATTTCAATGACACTGGTGGATCCATATGTGGTATGTGAAAAGAACACACATGAAATGACTCCAGTTGTTGTTAGTAAAAAGAACACACATGCAATGACACTGGTGGATCCATAGGTGGATTGTGAAAAGAACACAAATGCAATGACACTGGTGGATCCATATGTGGTATGTGAAAAGAACACGCATGCAATGACTCTGGTTGTTGTTAGTAAAAAGAACACACATGCAATGTCACTGGTGGATCCATAGGTGGACTGTGAAAAGAGAACACATGCAATGACACTACTGGATCCATATGTGGTATGTGAAAACAACACACATGCAATGACTCTAGTTGTTGTTAGTAAAAAGAACACACATGCAATGACACTGGTGGATCCATAGGTGGATTGTGAAAAGAACACACATGCAATGACACTGGTGGATCCATAGGTGGTATGTGAAAAGAACACACATTTCAATGACTCTGGTTGGTGTTAGTAAAAAGAACACACATGCAATGACACTGGTGGATCCATAGGTGGATTGTGAAAAGAGAACACATGCAATGACACTAGTGGATCCATATGTGGTATGTGAAAAGAACACACATGCAATGACTCCAGTTGTTGTTAGTAAAAAGAACACACATGCAATGACACTGGTGGATCCATAGGTGGATTGTGAAAAGAACACACATGCAATGACACTGGTGGATCCATAGGTGGTATGTGAAAAGAACACACATTTCAATGACTCTGGTTGGTGTTAGTAAAAAGAACACACATGCAATGTCACTGGTGGATCCATTGGTGGACTGTGAAAAGAGAACACATGCAATGACACTAGT
Source organism: Avena insularis (assembly GCA_023614405.1). Classification (NCBI taxonomy): domain Eukaryota; kingdom Viridiplantae; phylum Streptophyta; class Magnoliopsida; order Poales; family Poaceae; genus Avena; species Avena insularis. The sequence goes on along the minus strand of JAJUPC010000349.1, from coordinate 336,494 downwards.
GGATCCATATGTGGTATGTGAAAACAGCACACATGCAATGACTCTAGTTGTTGCTAGTAAAAAGAACACACATGCAATGACACTGGTGGATCCATAGGTGGATTGTGAAAAGAACACACATGCAATGACACTGGTGGATCCATAGGTGGTATGTGAAAAGAACACACATTTCAATGACTCTGGTTGGTGTTAGTAAAAAGAACACACATGCAATGATACTGGTGGATCCATAGGTGGACTGTGAAAAGAGAACACATGCAATGACACTACTGGATCCATATGTGGTATGTGAAAACAGCACACATGCAATGACTCTAGTTGTTGCTAGTAAAAAGAACACACATGCAATGACACTGGTGGATCCATAGGTGGATTGTGAAAAGAACACACATGCAATGACACTGGTGGATCCATAGGTGGTATGTGAAAAGAACACACATTTCAATGACTCTGGTTGGTGTTAGTAAAAAGAACACACATGCAATGATACTGGTGGATCCATAGTTGGATTGTGAAAAGAGAACACATGCAATGACACTAGTGGATCCATATGTGGTATGTGAAAAGAACACACATGCAATGACTCCAGTTGTTGTTAGTAAAAAGAACACACATGCAATGACACTAGTGGAACCATGTGTGGTCTCTGAAGAGAACACACATTTCAATGACACTGGTGGATCCATATGTGGTATGTGAAAAGAACAGTCATGAAATTACTCCACTTGTTGTTAGTACAAAGAACACATATGCAATGACACTGGTGGATCCATAGGTGGATTGTGAAAAGAACAGACATGCAATGACACTGGTGGATCCATATGTGGTATGTGAAAAGAACACACATGCAATGACTCCAGTTGTTGTTAGTAAAAAGAACACACATGCAATGACACTGGTGGATCCATATGTGGTATGTGAAAAGAACACAGATGGAATGACTCTGGTTGTTGGTAGTAAAAGGAACACACATTCAATGACACTGGTGGATCCATGTGTGGTCTCTGAAGAGAACACACATTTCAATGACACTGGTGGATCCATATGTTGTATGTGAAAAGAACAGTCATGAAATGACTCCACTTGTTGTTAGTACAAAGAACACATATGCAATGACACTGGTGGATCCATAGGTGGATTGTGAAAAGAACAGACATGCAATGACACTGGTGGATCCATATGTGGTATGTGAAAAGAACACACATGCAATGACTCCAGTTGTTGTTAGTAAAAAGAACACACATGCAATGACACTGGTGGATCCATATGTGGTATGTGAAAAGAACACAGATGGAATGACTCTGGTTGTTGGTAGTAAAAGGAACACACATTCAATGACACTGGTGGATCCAAAGGTGGATTGTGAAAAGAACACACATGCAATGACACTGGTGGATCCGTAGGTGGCATGTTAAAAGAACACACATTTCAATGACTCTGGTTGTTAGTAAAAAGAACACACATGCAATGACACTGGTGGATCCATGTGTGGTCTCTGAAGAGAACACACATTTCAATGACACTGGTGGATCCATATGTGGTATGTGAAAAGAACAGTCATGAAATGACTCCAGTTGTTGTTAGTAAAAAGAACACACATGCAATGACACTGGTGGATCCATATGTGGTATGTGAAAAGAACACACATGCAATGACTCCAGTTGTTGTTAGTAAAAAGAACACACATGCAATGACACTGGTGGATCCATATGTGGTATGTGAAAAGAACACAGATGGAATGACTCTGGTTGTTGGTAGTAAAAGGAACACACATTCAATGACACTGGTGGATCCAAAGGTGGATTGTGAAAAGAACACACATGCAATGACACTGGTGGATCCGTAGGTGGCATGTTAAAAGAACACACATTTCAATGACTCTGGTTGTTAGTAAAAAGAACACACATGCAATGACACTGGTGGATCCATGTGTGGTCTCTGAAGAGAACACACATTTCAATGACACTGGTGGATCCATATGTGGTATGTGAAAAGAACAGTCATGAAATGACTCCAGCTGTTGTTAGTAAAAAGAACACACATGCAATGACACTGGTGGATCCATAGGTGGATTGTGAAAAGAACACACATGCAATGACACTGGTGGATCCATAGGTGGTATGTGAAAAGAACACACATTTCAATGACTCTGGGTGTTGTTAGTAAAAAGAACACGCATGCAATGACACTGGTGGATCCATAGGTGGATTGTGAAAAGATCACACATGCAATGACACTAGGGGATCCATATGTGGTATGCGAAAAGAACATACATGTAATGACTCCAGTTTTTGTTAGTAAAAAGAACACACATGTAATGACACTTGTGGATCCATGTGTGGTCTCTAAAGAGAACACACATTTCAATGACACGGGTGGATCCATATGTGGTATGTGAAAAGAACAGTCATGAAATGACTCTAGTTGTTGTTAGTAAAAAGAACACACATGCAATAACACTGGTGGATCCATAGGTGGATTGTGAAAGGAACACACATGCAATGACACTGGTGGATCCATATGTGGTATGTGAAAAGAACACGCATGCAATGACTCTTATTGTTAGTAACAAGAACACACATGCAATGACACTGGTGGATCCATGTGTGGTCTCTCAAGAGAACACACATGCAATGACACAGGTGGATCCATATGTGGTATGTGAAAAGAACACACATGCAATGACACTGGTTGTTGTTAGTAAAAATTGCACACATGCAATGACACTGGTGGATCCATGTGTGGTCTCTAAAGAGAACACACATTTCAATGACTCTGGTTGTTGTTAGTAAAAAGAACACACATGCAATGACACTGGTGGATCCATGTGTGGTATCTGAAGAGAACACACATTTCAATGACACTGGTGGATCCATATGTGGTATGTGAAAAGAACAGTCATGAAATGACTCCAGTTGTTGTTAGTAAAAAGAACACACATGCAATGACACTGGTGGATCCATAGGTGGATTGTGAAAAGAACACACATGCGATGACACTGGTGGATCCATAGGTGGTATGTGAAAAGAACAAACATTTCAATGACTCTTCTTGTTGTTAGTAAAAAGAACACACATGCAATGACACTGGTGGATCCATAGGTGGATTGGGAAAAGAACACACATTCAGTGACACTGGTGGATCCATATGTGGTATGTGAAAACAACACACGTGCAATGACTCTGGTTGTTGTTAGTTAAAAGAACACACATGCAATGACACTGGTGGATCCATATGTGGATTGTGAAAAGAACACACATGCAATGACACTGGTGGATCCATAGGTGGTATGGGAAAAGAATACACATTTCAACGACTCTAGTTGTTGTTAGTAAAAAGAACACACATGCAATGACACTGGTGGATCCATAGGTGGATTGTGAAAAGAGAACACATGCAATGACACTAGTGGATCCATATGTGGTATGTGAAAAGAACACACATGCAATGACTCCAGTTGTTGTTAGTAAAAAGAACACACATGCAATGACACTGGTGGATCCATGTGTGGTCTCTCAAGAGAAGACACATTTCAATGACACTGGTGGATCCACATGTGGTATGTGAAAAGAACAGTCATGAAATGACTCCAGTTGTTGTTAGTAAAAAGAACACACATGCAATGACACTGGTGGATCCATAGGTGGATTGAGAAAAGAACACACATGCGATGACACTGGTGGATCCATAGGTGGTATGTGAAAAGAACACACATTTCAATGACTCTTCTTGTTGTTAGTAAAAAGAACACACATGCAATGACACTGGTGGATCCATAGGTGGATTGGGAAAAGAACACACATGCAATGACACTGGTGGATCCATATGTGGTATGTGAAAACAACACACGTGCAATGACTCTGGTTGTTGTTAGTGAAAAGAACACACATGCATCGACACTGGTGGATCCATAGGTGGATTGTGAAAAGAACACACATGCAATGACACTGGTGGATCCATAGGTGGTATGTGAAAAGAATACACATTTCAACGACTCTAGTTGTTGTTAGTAAAAAGAACACACATGCAATGACACTGGTGGATCCATAGGTGGATTGTGAAAAGAGAACACATGCAATGACACTAGTGGATCCATATGTGGTATGTGAAAAGAACACACATGCAATGACTAGTTGTTGTTAGTAAAAAGAATACACATGCAATGACACTGGTGGATCCATGTGTGGTCTCTGAAGAGAAGACACATTTCAATGACACTGGTGGATCCATATGTGGTATGTGAAAAGAACAGTCATGAAATGACTCCAGTTGTTGTTAGTAAAAAGAACACACATGCAATGACACTGGTGGATCCATAGGTGGATTGTGAAAAGAACACAGATGCGATGACACTGGTGGATCCATAGGTGGTATGTGAAAAGAACACACATTTCAATGACTCTTCTTGTTGTTAGTAAAAAGAACACACATGCAATGACACTGGTGGATCCATGTGTGGTTTCTGAAGAGAACACACATTTCAATGACACTGGTGGATCCATATGTGGTATGTGAAAAGAACAATCATGAAATGACTCAAGTTGTTGTTAGTAAAAAGAACACAAATGCAATGACACTGGTGGATCCATAGGTGGATTGGGAAAAGAACACAAATGCAATGACACTGGTGGATCCATATGTGGTATGTGAAAATAACACACGTGCAATGACTCTGGTTGTTGTTAGTAAAAAGAACACACATGCAATGACACTGGTGGATCCATAGGTGGATTGTGAAAAGAACACACATGCAATGACACTGGTGGATCCATAGGTGGTATGTGGAAAGAATACACATTTCAACGACTCTAGTTGTTGTTAGTAAAAAGAACACACATGCAATGACACTGGTGGATCCATAGGTGGATTGTGAAAAGAGAACACATGCAATGACACTAGTGGATCCATATGTGGTATGTCAAAAGAACACACATGCAATGACTCCAGTTGTTGTTAGTAAAAAGAACACACATGCAATGACACTGGTGGATCCATGTGTGGTCTCTCAAGAGAAGACACATTTCAATGACACTGGTGGATCCATATGTGGTATGTGAAAAGAACAGTCATGAAATGACTCTAGTTGTTGTTAGTAAAAAGAACACACATGCAATGACACTGGTGGATCCATGTGTCGTCTCTAAAGAGAACACACATTTTAATGACTCTGGTTGTTGTTAGTAAAAAGAACACACATGCAATGACACTGGTGGATCCATATGTGGTATGTGAAAAGAACACAGATGGAATGACTCTGGTTGTTAGTAAAAAGAACACACACAACGACACTAGTGGATCCATAGGTGGATTGTGAAAAGAACACACATGCAATGACACTGGTGGATCCATAGGTGGTATGTGAAAAGAACACACATTTCAATGACTCTGGTTGTTGTTAGTAAAAAAAACACACATGCAATGACACTGGTGGATCCATGTGTGGTTTCTGAAGAGAACACACATTTCAATGACACTGGTGGATCCATATGTGGTATGTGAAAACAACAGTCATGAAATGACTCCAGTTGTTGTTAGTAAAAAGAACACACATGCAATGACACTGGTGGATCCATAGGTGGATTGTGAAAAGAACACACATGCAATGACACTGGTGGATCCATAGGTGGTATGTGAAAAGAGCACACATTTCAATGACTCTGGGTGTTGTTAGTAAAAAGAACACGCATGCAATGACACTGGTGGATCCATAGGTGAATTGTGAAAAGAGCACCCATGCAATGACACTAGGGGATCCATATGTGGTATGCAAAAAGAACATACATGTAATGACTCCAGTTGTTGTTAGTAAAAAGAACACACATGTAATGACACTGGTGGATCTATGTGTGGTCTCTAAAGAGAACACACATTTCAATGACACGGGTGGATCCATATGTGGTATGTGAAAAGAACAGTCATGAAATGACTCTAGTTGTTGTTAGTAAAAATAACACACATGCAATGACACTGGTGGATCCATAGGTGGATTGTGAAAAGAACACACATGCAATGACACTGGTGGATCCATATGAGGTATGTGAAAAGAACACGCATGCAATGACTTTGGTTGTTAGTAACAAGAACACACATGCAATGACACTGGTGGATCCATGTGTGGTCTCTGAAGAGAACACACATTTCAATGACACTGGTGGATCCATATGTGGTATGTGAAAAGAACAGTCATGAAATGACTCCTGTTGTTGTTAGTACAAAGAACACATATGCAATCACACTGGTGGATCCATAGGTGGATTGTGAAAAGAACAGACATGCAATGGCACTGGTGGATCCATATGTGGTATGTGAAAAGAACACACATGCAATGACTCCAGTTGTTGTTAATAAAAAGAACACACATGCAATGACACTGGTGGATCCATATGTGGTATGTGAAAAGAACAGTCATGAAATGACTCTAGTTGTTGTTAGTAAAAAGAACACACAAGCAATGACACTGGTGGATCCATAGGTGGATTGTGAAAGAACACACATGCAATGACACTGGTGGATCCATATGTGGTATGTGAAAAGAACACACATGCAATGACTTTGGTTGTTATTAAAAAAGAACACACATGCAATGACATCAGGGATCCATGTGTGGTCTCTGAAGAGAACACACATTTCAATGACACCGGTGGATCCATATGTGGTATGTGAAAAGAACACACATGCAATGACTCTGGATGTTGTTAGTAAAAAGAACACACATGCAATGACACTGGTGGATCCATAGGTGGATTGTGAAAAGAACACAGATGCAATGACACTGGTGGATCCATAGGTGGTATGTGAAAAGAACACACATTTCAATGACCATGGGTGTTGTTAGTAAAAAGAACATGCATGCAATGACACTGTTGGATCCATAGGTGGATGGTGAAAAGAGCACACGTGCAATGACACTAGGGGATCCATATGTGGTATGCGAAAAGAACATACATGTAATGACTACAGTTGTTGTTAGTAAAAAGAACACACATGTAATGACACTGGTGGATCCATAGGTGGTATGTGAAAAGAGCACACATTTCAATGACTCTGGGTGTTGTTAGTAAAAAGAACACGCATGCAATGACACTGGTGGATCCATAGGTGAATTGTGAAAAGAGCACCCATGCAATGACACTAGGGGATCCATATGTGGTATGCAAAAAGAACATACATGTAATGACTCCAGTTGTTGTTAGTAAAAAGAACACACATGTAATGACACTGGTGGATCTATGTGTGGTCTCTAAAGAGAACACACATTTCAATGACACGGGTGGATCCATATGTGGTATGTGAAAAGAACAGTCATGAAATGACTCTAGTTGTTGTTAGTAAAAATAACACACATGCAATGACACTGGTGGATCCATAGGTGGATTGTGAAAAGAACACACATGCAATGACACTGGTGGATCCATATGAGGTATGTGAAAAGAACACGCATGCAATGACTTTGGTTGTTAGTAACAAGAACACACATGCAATGACACTGGTGGATCCATGTGTGGTCTCTGAAGAGAACACACATTTCAATGACACTGGTGGATCCATATGTGGTATGTGAAAAGAACAGTCATGAAATGACTCCTGTTGTTGTTAGTACAAAGAACACATATGCAATCACACTGGTGGATCCATAGGTGGATTGTGAAAAGAACAGACATGCAATGGCACTGGTGGATCCATATGTGGTATGTGAAAAGAACACACATGCAATGACTCCAGTTGTTGTTAATAAAAAGAACACACATGCAATGACACTGGTGGATCCATATGTGGTATGTGAAAAGAACAGTCATGAAATGACTCTAGTTGTTGTTAGTAAAAAGAACACACAAGCAATGACACTGGTGGATCCATAGGTGGATTGTGAAAGAACACACATGCAATGACACTGGTGGATCCATATGTGGTATGTGAAAAGAACACACATGCAATGACTTTGGTTATTATTATTAAAAAGAACACACATGCAATGACACTGGTGGATCCCTGTGTTGTGTCTTCAGATAAAACTAATTTCAATGTCACCGGTGGATCCATATGTGGTATGTGAAAAGAACACACATGCAATGACTGGATGTTGTTAGTAAAAGAACACACATGCAATGACACTGGTGGATCCATAGGTGGATTGTGAAAAGAACACAGATGCAATGACACTGGTGGATCCATAGGTGGTATGTGAAAAGAACACACATTTCAATGACCATGGGTGTTGTTAGTAAAAAGAACATGCATGCAATGACACTGTTGGATCCATAGGTGGATGGTGAAAAGAGCACACGTGCAATGACACTAGGGGATCCATATGTGGTATGCGAAAAGAACATACATGTAATGACTACAGTTGTTGTTAGTAAAAAGAACACACATGTAATGACACTGGTGGATCCATGTGTGGTCTCTAAAGAGAACAAACATTTCAATGACACAGGTGGATCCATATGTGGTATGTGAAAAGAACAGTCATAAAAAGACTCTAGTTGTTGTTAGTAAAAAGAACACACATGCAATGACACTGGTGGATCCATATGTGGTATGTGTAAAGAACACACATTTCAATGACTCTGGTTGTTGTTAGTAAAAAGAACACACACGCAATGACACTGGTGGATCCATGTGTGGTCTCTAAAGAGAACACACATTTCAATGACTCTGGTTGTTGTTAGTAAAAAGAACACACATGCAATGACACTGGTGGATCCATAGGTGGATTGTGAAAAGAACACACATGCAATGACACTGGTGGATCCATAGGTGGTATGTGAAAAGAACACACATTTCAATGACTCTGGTTGTTGTTAGTAAAAAGAACACACATGCAATGACACTGGTGGATCCATAGGTAGATTGTGAAAAGAGAACACCTGCAATGACACTAGTGGATCCATATGTGGTATGTCAAAAGAACACACATGCAATGACTCCAGTTGTTGTTACTAAAAAGAACACACATGCAATGACATTGGTGGATCCATGTGTGGTCTCTGAAGAGAACACACATTTCAATGATACTGGTGGATCCGTATGTGGTATGTGAAAAGAACAGTCATGAAATGACTCCAGTTGTTGTTAGTACAAAGAACACATATGCAATGACACTGGTGGATCCATAGGTGGATTGTGAAAAGAACAGACAAGCAATGACACTGGTGGATCCACATGTGGTATGTGAAAAGAACACACATGCAATGACTCCAGTTGTTGTTAGTAAAAATAACACACATGCAATGACACTGGTGGATCCATAGGTGGATTGTGAAAAGAACGCACATGCAATGACACTGGTGGATCCATATGTTGTATGTGAAATGAACAGTCATGAAATTACTCTAGTTGTTGTTAGTAAAAAGAACACACAAGCAATGACACTAGTGGATCCATAGGTGGATTGTGAAAGAACACACGTGCAATGACACTGGTGGATCCATATGTGGTATGTGAAAAGAACACACATGCAATGACTTTGGTTGTTGTTAGTAAAAATAACACACATGCAATGACATTGGTGGATCCATGTGTGGTCTCTAAAGAGAACACACATTTCAATGACTCTGGTTGTTGTTAGTAAAAAGAACACACATGCAATGACACTGGTGGATCAATAGGTGGATTGTGAAAAGAAGACACATGCAATGACACTGGTGGATCCATATGTGGTATGTGAAAAGAACACGCATGCAATGACTCTGGTTGTTGTTAGTAAAAAGAACACACATGCAATGTCACTGGTGGATCCATAGGTGGATTTTGAAAAGAGAACACATGCAATGACAGTAGTGGATCCATATGTGGTATGTGAAAACAACACACATGCAATGACTCCAGTTGTTGTTAGTAAAAAGAACACACATGCAATGACACTGGTGGATCCATAGGTGGATTGTGAAAAGAACACACATGCAATGACACTGGTGGATCCATAGGTGGTATGTGAAAAGAACACACATTTCAATGACTCTGGTTGGTGTTAGTAAAAAGAACACACATGCAATGACACTGGTGGATCCATCGGTGGATTGAGAAAAGAGAACACATGCAATGACACTAGTGGATCCATATGTCGTATGTGAAAAGAACACACATGCAATGACTCCAGTTGTTGTTAGTAAAAAGAACACACATGCAATGACACTGGTGGATCCATGTGTGGTCTCTGAAGAGAACACACATTTCAATGACACTGGTGGATCCATATGTGGTATGTCAAAAGAACAGTGATGAAATGACTCCTGTTGTTGATAGTACAAAGAACACATATGCAATGACACTGGTGGATCCATAGGTGGATTGTGAAAAGAACAGACATTCAATGGCACTGGTGGATCCATATGTGGTATGTGAAAAGAACACACATGCAATGACTCCAGTTGTTGTTAATAAAAAGAACACACATGCAATGACACTGGTGGATCCATATGTGGTATGTGAAAAGAACAGTCATGAAATGACTCTAGTTGTTGTTAGTAAAAAGAACACACAAGCAATGACACTGGTGGATCCATAGGTGGATTGTGAAAGAACACACATGCAATGACACTGGTGGATCCATATGTGGTATGTGAAAAGAACACACATGCAATGACTCCAGTTGTTGTTAGTAAAAATAACACACATGCAATGACACTGGTGGATCCATAGGTGGATTGTGAAAAGAACGCACATGCAATGACACTGGTGGATCCATATGTGGTATGTGAAATGAACAGTCATGAAATTACTCTAGTTGTTGTTAGTAAAAAGAATACACAAGAAATGACACTAGTGGATCCATAGGTGGATTGTGAAAGAACACACATGCAATGACACTGGTGGATCCATATGTGGTATGTGAAAAGAACACACATGCAATGACTTTGGTTGTTGTTAGTAAAAATAACACACATGCAATGACACTGGTGGATCCATGTGTGGTCTCTAAAGAGAACACACATTTCAATGACTCTGGTTGTTGTTAGTAAAAAGAACACACATGCAATGACACTGGTGGATCCATGTGTGGTATCTAAAGAGAACACACATTTCAATCAAACTGGTGGATCCATATGTGGTATGTGAAAAGAACAATCATGAAATGACTCAAGTTGTTGTTAGTAAAAAGAACACACATGCAATGACACTGGTGGATCCATAGGTGGATTGTGAAAAGAACACACATGCAATGACACTGGTGGATCCATAGGTGGTATGTGAAAAGAACACACATTTCAATGACTCTGGTTGTTGTTAGTAAAAAGAACACACATGCAATGACACTGGTGGCTCCATAGGTGGATTGGGAAAAGAACACACATGCAATGACACTGGTGGATCCATATGTGGTATGTGAAAACAACACACATGCAATGACTCTGGTTGTTGTTAGTAAAAAGAACACACATGCAATGACACTTGTGGATCCATAGGTGGATTGTAAAAAGAACACACATACAATGACACTGGTGGATCCATAGGTGGTATGTGAAAAGAACACACATTTCAATGATTCTGGTTGTTGTTAGTAAAAAGAACACACATGCAATGGCACTGGTGGATCCATATGTGGTATGTGAAAAGAACACAGATGGAATGACTCTGGTTGTTGTTAGTAAAAAGAACACACATTCAATGACACTAGTGGATCCATAGGTGGATTGTGAAAAGAACACACATGCAATGACACTGGTGGATCCATAGGTGGCATGTGAAAAGAACACACATTTCAATGACTCTGGTTGTTGTTAGTAAAAAGAACACACATGCAATGACACTGGTGGATCCATGTGTGGTATCTAAAGAGATCACACATTTCAATGAAACTGGTGGATCCATATGTGGTATGTGAAAAGAACAATCATGAAATGACTCAAGTTGTTGTTAGTAAAAAGAACACACATGCAATGACACTGGTGGATCCATAGGTGGATTGTGAAAAGAACACACATGCAATGACACTGGTGGATCCATATGTGGTATGTGAAAAGAACACGCATGCAATGACTCTGGTTGTTGTTAGTAAAAAGAACACACATGCAATGTCACTGGTGGATCCATAGGTGGATTTTGAAAAGAGAACACATGCAATGACAGTAGAGGATCCATATGTGGTATGTGAAAACAACACACATGCAATGACTCCAGTTGTTGTTAGTAAAAAGAACACACATGCAATGACACTGGTGGATCCATAGGTGGATTGTGAAAAGAACACACATGCAATGACACTGGTGGATCCATAGGTGGTATGTGAAAATAACACACATTTCAATGACTCTGGTTGGTGTTAGTAAAAAGAACACACATGCAATGACACTGGTGGATCCATCGGTGGATTGAGAAAAGAGAACACATGCAATGACACTAGTGGATCCATATGTGGTATGTGAAAAGAACACACATGCAATGACTCCAGTTGTTGTTAGTAAAAAGAACACACATGCAATGACACTGGTGGATCCATGTGTGGTCTCTGAAGAGAACACACATTTCAATGACACTGGTGGATCCATATGTGGTATGTGAAAAGAACAGTCATGAAATGACTCCTGTTGTTGTTAGTACAAAGAACACATATGCAATGACACTGGTGGATCCATAGGTGGATTGTGAAAAGAACAGACATTCAATGGCACTGGTGGATCCATATGTGGTATGTGAAAAGAACACACATGCAATGACTCCAGTTGTTGTTAATAAAAAGAACACACATGCAATGACACTGGTGGATCCATATGTGGTATGTGAAAAGAACAGTCATGAAATGACTCTAGTTGTTGTTAGTAAAAAGAACACACAAGCAATGACACTGGTGGATCCATAGGTGGATTGTGAAAGAACACACATGCAATGACACTGGTGGATCCATATGTGGTATGTGAAAAGAACACACATGCAATGACTTTGGTTATTATTATTAAAAAGAACACACATGCAATGACACTGGTGGATCCATGTGTGGTCTCTGAAGAGAACACACATTTCAATGACACCGGTGGATCCATATGTGGTATGTGAAAAGAACACACATGCAATGACTCTGGATGTTGTTAGTAAAAAGAACACACATGCAATGACACTGGTGGATCCATAGGTGGATTGTGAAAAGAACACAGATGCAATGACACTTGTGGATCCATAGGTGGTATGTGAACAGAACACACATTTCAATGACCATGGGTGTTGTTAGTAAAAAGAACATGCATGCAATGACACTGTTGGATCCATAGGTGGATGGTGAAAAGAGCACACGTGCAATGACACTAGGGGATCCATATGTGGTATGCGAAAAGAACATACATGTAATGACTACAGTTGTTGTTAGTAAAAAGAACACACATGTAATGACACTGGTGGATCCATGTGTGGTCTCTAAAGAGAACACACATTTCAATGACACAGGTGGATCCATATGTGGTATGTGAAAAGAACAGTCATGAAAAGACTCTAGTTGTTGTTAGTAAAAAGAACACACATGCAATGACACTGGTGGATCCATATGTGGTATGTGTAAAGAACACACATTTCAATGACTCTGGTTGTTGTTAGTAAAAAGAACACACGCAATGACACTGGTGGATCCATGTGTGGTCTCTAAAGAGAACACACATTTCAATGACTCTGTTTGTTGTTAGTAAAAAGAACACACATGCAATGACACTGGTGGATCCATGTGTGGTATCTAAAGAGAAAACACATTTCAATGAAACTGGTGGATCCATATGTGGTATGTGAAAAGAACAATCATGAAATGACTCAAGTTGTTGTTAGTAAAAAGAACACACATGCAATGACATTGGTGGATCCATAGGTGGATTGTGAAAAGAACACACATGCAATGACACTGGTGGATCCATAGGTGGTATGTGAAAAGAACACACATTTCAATGACTCTGGTTGTTGTTAGTAAAAAGAACACACATGCAATGACACTGGTGGATCCATAGGTAGATTGTGAAAAGAGAACACCTGCAATGACACTAGTGGATTCATATGTGGTATGTCAAAAGAACACACATGCAATGACTCCAGTTGTTGTTACTAAAAAGAACACACATGCAATGACATTGGTGGATCCATGTGTGGTCTCTGAAGAGAACACACATTTCAATGATACTGGTGGATCGTATGTGGTATGTGAAAAGAACAGTCATGAAATGACTCCAGTTGTTGTTAGTACAAAGAACACATATGCAATGACACTGGTGGATCCATAGGTGCATTGTGAAAAGAACAGACAAGCAATGACACTGGTGGATCCACATGTGGTATGTGAAAAGAACACACATGCAATGACTCCAGTTGTTGTTAGGAAAAAGAACACACATGCAATGACACTGGTGGATCCATAGGTGGATTGTGAAAAGAACGCACATGCAATGACACTGGTGGATCCATATGTGGTATGTGAAATAAACAGTCATGAAATGACTCTAGTTGTTGTTAGTAAAAAGAACACACAAGCAATGACACTAGTGGATCCATAGGTGGATTATGAAAGAACACACATGCAATGACACTGGTGGATCCATATGTGGTATGTGAAAAGAACACATGCAATGACTGGTTCTTGTTAGTAAAAATAACACACATGCAATGACACTGGTGGATCCATGTGTGGTCTCTAAAGAGAACACACATTTCAATGACTCTGGTTGTTGTTAGTAAAAAGAACACACATGCAATGACACTGGTGGATCCATGTGTGGTATCTAAAGAGAACACACATTTCAATGAAACTGGTGGATCCATATGTGGTATGTGAAAAGAACAATCATGAAATGACTCAAGTTGTTGTTAGTAAAAAGAACACACATGCAATGACACTGGTGGATCCATAGGTGGATTGTGAAAAGAACACACATGCAATGACACTGGTGGATCCATAGGTGGTATGTGAAAAGAACACACATTTCAATGACTCTGGTTGTTGTTAGTAAAAAGAACACACATGCAATGACACTGGTGGCTCCATAGGTGGACTGGGAAAAGAACACACATGCAATGACACTGGTGGATCCATATGTGGTATGTGAAAACAACACACATGCAATGACTCTGGTTGTTGTTAGTAAAAAGAACACACATGCAATGACACTTGTGGATCCATAGGTGGATTGTAAAAAGAACACACATACAATGACACTAGTGGATCCATAGGTGGTATGTGAAAAGAACACACATTTCAATGATTCTGGTTGTTGTTAGTAAAAAGAACACACATGCAATGACACTGGTGGATTCATAGGTGGATTGTGAAAAGAGAACACATGCAATGACACTAGTGGATCCATATGTGGTATGTGAAAAGAACACACATGTAATGACTCCAGTTGTTGTTAGAAAAAAGAACACACATGCAATGACACTGGTGTATCCATGTGTGGTCTCTGAAGAGAACACACATTTCAATGACACTGGTGGATCCATATGTGGTATGTGAAAAGAACAGTCATGAAATGAATCCAGTTGTTGTTAGTAAAAATAACACACATGCAATGATACTGGTGGATCCATAGGTTGATTGTGAAAAGAGCACACATGCAAGGACACTAGTGGATCCATATGTGGTATGTGAAAAGAACACATATGCAATGACTCCAGTTATTGTTAGTAAAAAGAACACACATGTAATGACACTGGTGGATCCATCTATGGTCTCTAAAGAGAACACACATTTCAATGACTCTAGTTGTTGTTAGTGAAAAGAACACACATGCAATGACACTGGTGGATCCATAGGTGGATTGTGAAAAGAGAACACATGCAATGACACTAGTGGATCCATATGTGGTATGTGAAAAGAACACACATGCAATGACTCTAGTTGTTGTTAGTAAAAAGAACACACATGCAATGACACTGGTGGATCCATGTGTGGTCTCTGAAGAGAACACACATTTCAATGACACTGGTGGATCCATATATGGTATGTGAAAAGAACAGTCATGAAATGAATCCAGTTGTTGTTAGTAAAAAGAACACACATGCAATGATACTGGTGGATCCATAGGTGGATTGTGAAAAGAGCACACATGCAATGACACTAGTGGATCCATATGTGGTATGTGAAAAGAACACACATGCAATGACTCCAGTTGTTGTTAGTAAAAAGAACACACATGTAATGACACAGGTGGATCCATCTGTGGTCTCTAAAGAGAACACACATTTCAATGACTCTAATTGTAGTTAGTAAAAAGAACACACATGCAATGACACTGGTGGATCCATGTGTGGTATCAAAAGAGAACATACATTTCAATGACTCTAGTTGTTGTTAGTAAAGAGAACACACATTCAATGACTCTGGTTGTTGTTAGTAAAAAGAACACACATGCAATGACACTGGTGGATCCATATGTGGTATGTGTAAAGAACACACATTTCAATGACTCTGGTTGTTGTTAGTAAAAAGAACACACATGCAATGACACTGGTGGATCCATGTGTGGTCTCTAAAGAGAACACACATTTCAATGACTCTAGTTGTTGTTAGTAAAAAGAACACACATGCAATGACACTGGTGGGTCCATATGTGGTATGTGAACAGAACACATATGGAATGACTATGGTTGTTGTTAGTAAAAAGAACACACATTCAATCACACTGGTGGATCTATAGGTGGATTGTCAAAAGAACACACATGCAATGACACTGGTGGATCCATAGGTGGTATGTGAAAAGAACACACATTTCAATGACTCTGGTTGTTGTTAGTAAAAAGAACACACATGCAATGACACTGGTGGATCCATAGGTGGATTGTGAAAAGAACGCACATGCAATGACACTGGTGGATCCATAGGTGGTATGTGAAAAGAACACACATTTCAATGACTCTGGTTGTTGTTAGTAAAAAGAACACACATGCAATGACACTGGTGGATTCATAGGTGGATTGGGAAAAGAACACACATGCAATGACACTGATGGATCCATATGTGGTATGTGAAAACAACACCCATGCAATGACTCTGGTTGTTGTTAGTAAAAAGAATACACATGCAATGACACTGGCGGATCCATAGGTGGATTGTGAAAAGAACGCACATGCAATGACACTGGTGGATCCATACGTGGTATGGGAAAAGAACACACATTTCAATGAGTCTTGTTGGTGTTAGTAAAAAGAACACACATGCAATGACATTGGTGGATCCATAGGTAGATTGTGAAAAGAGAACACATGCAATGACACTACTGGATCCATATGTGGTATGTCAAAAGAACACACATGAAATGACTCCGGTTGTTGTTACTAAAAAGAACACACATGCAATGACATTGGTGGATCCATGTGTGGTCTCTGAAGAGAACACACATTTCAATGATACTGGTGGATCCGTATGTGGTATGTGAAAAGAACAGTCATGAAATGACTCTAGTTGTTGTTAGTACAAAGAACACATATGCAATGACACTGGTGGATCCATAGGTGGATTGTGAAAAGAACAGACATGCAATGACACTGGTGGATCCACATGTGGTATGTGAAAAGAACACACATGCAATGACTCCAGTTGTTGTTAGTAAAAAGAACACACATGCAATGACATCAGGGATCCATGTGTGGTCTCTGAAGAGAACACACATTTCAATGACACTGGTGGATCCATATGTGGTATGTGAAAACAACAGTCATGAAATGACTCCAGTTGTTGTTAGTAAAAAGAACACACATGCAATGACACTGGTGGATCCATAGGTGGATCATGAAAAGAACACACATGCAATGGCACTGGGGGATCCATAGGTGGTATGTGAAAAGATTACACATTTCAATGACTCTGGTTGTTGTTAGTAAAAAGAACACACATGCAATGACACTGGTGGATCCATGTGTGGTCTCTGAAGAGAACACACATTTCAATGACACTGGTGGATCCATATGTGGTCTGTGAAAAGAACAGTCATGAAATGACTCCAGTTGTTGTTAGTAAAAAGAACACACATGCAATGACACTGGTGGATCCATAGGTGGATTGTGAAAAGAACACACATGCAATGACACTGGTGGATCCATAGGTGGTATGTGAAAAGAACACACATTTCAATGACTCTTCTTGTTGTTAGTAAAAAGAACACACATGCAATGACACTGGTGGATCCATAGGTGGATTGGGAAAAGAACACACATGCAATGATACTGGTGGATCCATATGTGGTATGTGAAAACAACACACTTCCAATGACTCTGGTTGTTGTTAGTAAAAAGAACACACATGCAATGACACTGGTGGATCCATAGGTGGATTGTGAAAGAACACACATGCAATGACACTGGTGGATCCATATGTGGTATGTGAAAAGAACACACATGCAATGACTTTGGTTATTATTATTAAAAAGAACACACATGCAATGACATCAGGATCCATGTGTGGTCTCAAGAGAACACACATTTCAATGACACCGGTGGATCCATATGTGGTATGTGAAAAGAACACACATGCAATGACTCTGGATGTTGTTAGTAAAAAGAACACACATGCAATGACACTGGTGGATCCATAGGTGGATTGTGAAAAGAACACAGATGCAATGACACTCGTGGATCCATAGGTGGTATGTGAACAGAACACACATTTCAATGACCATGGGTGTTGATAGTAAAAAGAACATGCATGCAATGACACTGTTGGATCCATAGGTGGATGGTGAAAAGAGCACACGTGCAATGACACTAGGGGATCCATATGTGGTATGCGAAAAGAACATACATGTAAAGACTACAGTTGTTGTTAGTAAAAAGAACACACATGTAATGACACTGGTGGATCCATGTGTGGTCTCTAAAGAGAACACATATTTCAATGACACAGGTGGATCCATATGTGGTATGTGAAAAGAACAGTCATGAAAAGACTCTAGTTGTTGTTAGTAAAAAGAACACACATGCAATGACACTGGTGGATCCATATGTGGTATGTGTAAAGAACACACATTTCAATGACTCTGGTTGTTGTTAGTAAAAAGAACACACACGCAATGACACTGGTGGATCCATGTGTGGTCTCTAAAGAGAACACACATTTCAATGACTCTGGTTGTTGTTAGTAAAAAGAACACACATGCAATGACACTGGTGGATCCATGTGTGGTATCTAAAGAGAACACACATTTCAATGAAACTGGTGGATCCATATGTGGTATGTGAAAAGAACAATCATGAAATGACTCAAGTTGTTGTTAGTAAAAAGAACACACATGCAATGACATTGGTGGATCCATAGGTGGATTGTGAAAAGAACACACATGCAATGACACTGGTGGATCCATAGGTGGTATGTGAAAAGAACACACATTTCAATGACTCTGGTTGGTGTTAGTAAAAAGAACACACATGCAATGACACTGGTGGATCCATCGGTGGATTCAGAAAAGAGAACACATGCAATGACACTAGTGGATCCATATGTGGTATGTGAAAAGAACACACATGCAATGACTCCAGTTGTTGTTAGTAAAAAGAACACACATGCAATAACACTGGTGGATCCATGTGTGGTCTCTGAAGAGAACACACATTTCAATGACACTGGTGGATCCATATGTGGTATGTGAAAAGAACAGTCATGAAATGACTCCTGTTGTTGTTAGTACAAAGAACACATATGCAATGACACTGGTGGATCCATAGGTGGATTGTGAAAAGAACAGACATTCAATGGCACTGGTGGATCCATATGTGGTATGTGAAAAGAACACACATGCAATGACTCCAGTTGTTGTTAATAAAAAGAACACACATGCAATGACACTGGTGGATCCATATGTGGTATGTGAAAAGAACAGTCATGAAATGACTCTAGTTGTTGTTAGTAAAAAGAACACACAAGCAATGACACTGGTGGATCCATAGGTGGACTGTGAAAGAACACACATGCAATGACACTGGTGGATCCATATGTGGTATGTGAAAAGAACACACATGCAATGACTTTGGTTATTATTATTAAAAAGAACACACATGCAATGACATCAGGGATCCATGTGTGGTCTCTGAAGAGAACACATTTCAATGACACCGGTGGATCCATATGTGGTATGTGAAAAGAACACACATGCAATGACTCTGGATGTTGTTAGTAAAAAGAACACACATGCAATGACACTGGTGGATCCATAGGTGGATTGTGAAAAGAACACAGATGCAATGACACTGGTGGATCCATAGGTGGTATGTGAACACACATTTCAATGACCATGGGTGTTGTTAGTAAAAAGAACATGCATGCAATGACACTGTTGGATCCATAGGTGGATGGTGAAAAGAGCACACGTGCAATGACACTAGGGG
This sequence comes from Avena insularis, assembly GCA_023614405.1. Classification (NCBI taxonomy): domain Eukaryota; kingdom Viridiplantae; phylum Streptophyta; class Magnoliopsida; order Poales; family Poaceae; genus Avena; species Avena insularis. The sequence goes on along the minus strand of JAJUPC010000349.1, from coordinate 316,214 downwards.
ATCCATATGTGGAATGCGAAAAGAACATACATGTAATGACTACAGTTGTTGTTAGTAAAAGAACACACATGTAATGACATCAGGTGGATCCATGTGTGGTCTCTAAAGAGAACACACATTTCAATGACACAGGTGGATCCATATGTGGTATGTGAAAAGAACAGTCATGAAAAGACTCTAGTTGTTGTTAGTAAAAAGAACACACATGCAATGACACTGGTGGATCCATATGTGGTATGTGTAAAGAACACACATTTCAATGACTACGGTTGTTGTTAGTAAAAAGAACACACATGCAATGACATCAGGATCCATGTGTGGTCTCTAAAGAACACACATTTCAATGACTCTGGTTGTTGTTAGTAAAAAGAACACACATGCAATGACACTGGTGGATCCATGTGTGGTATCTAAAGAGAACACACATTTCAATGAAACTGGTGGATCCATATGTGGTATGTGAAAAGAACAATCATGAAATGACTCAAGTTGTTGTTAGTAAAAAGAACACACATGCAATGACATTGGTGGATCCATAGGTGGATTGTGAAAAGAACACACATGCAATGACACTGGTGGATCCATAGGTGGTATGTGAAAAGAACACACATTTCAATGACTCTGGTTGTTGTTAGTAAAAAGAACACACATGCAATGACACTGGTGGATCCATAGGTAGATTGTGAAAAGAGAACACCTGCAATGACACTAGTGGATCCATATGTGATATGTCAAAAGAACACACATGCAATGACTCCAGTTGTTGTTACTAAAAAGAACACACATGCAATGACATTGGTGGATCCATGTGTGGTCTCTGAAGAGAACACACATTTCAATGATACTGGTGGATCCGTATGTGGTATGTGAAAAGAACAGTCATGAAATGACTCCAGTTGTTGTTAGTACAAAGAACACATATGCAATGACACTGGTGGATCCATAGGTGCATTGTGAAAAGAACAGACAAGCAATGACACTGCTGGATCCACATGTGGTATGTGAAAAGAACACACATGCAATGACTCCAGTTGTTGTTAGTAAAAAGAACACACATGCAATGACACTGGTGGATCCATAGGTGGATTGTGAAAAGAACGCACATGCAATGACACTGGTGGATCCATATGTGGTATGTGAAATGAACAGTCATGAAATGACTCTAGTTGTTGTTAGTAAAAAGAACACACAAGCAATGACACTAGTGGATCCATAGGTGGATTATGAAAGAACACACATGCAATGACACTGGTGGATCCATATGTGGTATGTGAAAAGAACACACATGCAATGACTGTGGTTGTTGTTAGTAAAAATAACACACATGCAATGACACTGGTGGATCCATGTGTGGTCTCTAAAGAGAACACACATTTCAATGACTCTGGTTGTTGTTAGTAAAAAGAACACACATGCAATGACACTGGTGGATCCATGTGTGGTATCTAAAGAGAACACACATTTCAATGAAACTGGTGGATCCATATGTGGTATGTGAAAAGAACAATCATGAAATGACTCAAGTTGTTGTTAGTAAAAAGAACACACATGCAATGACACTGGTGGATCCATAGGTGGATTGTGAAAAGAACACACATGCAATGACACTGGTGGATCCATAGGTGGTATGTGAAAAGAACACACATTTCAATGACTCTGGTTGTTGTTAGTAAAAAGAACACACATGCAATGACACTGGTGGCTCCATAGGTGGATTGGGAAAAGAACACACATGCAATGACACTGGTGGATCCATATGTGGTATGTGAAAACAACACACATGCAATGACTCTGGTTGTTGTTAGTAAAAAGAACACACATGCAATGACACTTGTGGATCCATAGGTGGATTGTAAAAAGAACACACATACAATGACACTAGTGGATCCATAGGTGGTATGTGAAAAGAACACACATTTCAATGATTCTGGTTGTTGTTAGTAAAAAGAACACACATGCAATGACACTGGTGGATTCATAGGTGGATTGTGAAAAGAGAATACATGCAATGACACTAGTAGATCCATATGTGGTATGTGAAAAGAACACACATGCAATGACTCCAGTTGTTGTTAGAAAAAAGAACACACATGCAATGACACTGGTGTATCCGTGTGTGGTCTCTGAAGAGAACACACATTTTAATGACACTGGTGGATCCATATGTGGTATGTGAAAAGAACAGTCATGAAATGAATCCAGTTGTTGTTAGTAAAAATAACACACATGCAATGATACTGGTGGATCCATAGGTTGATTGTGAAAAGAGCACACATGCAAGGACACTAGTGGATCCATATGTGGTATGTGAAAAGAACACACATGCAATGACTCCAGTTATTGTTAGTAAAAAGAACACACATGTAATGACACTGGTGGATCCATCTATGGTCTCTAAAGAGAACACACATTTCAATGACTCTAGTTGTTGTTAGTGAAAAGAACACACATGCAATGACACTGGTGGATCCATAGGTGGATTGTGAAAAGAGAACACATGCAATGACACTAGTGGATCCATATGTGGTATGTGAAAAGAACACACATGCAATGACTCTAGTTGTTGTTAGTAAAAAGAACACACATGCAATGACACTGGTGGATCCATGTGTGGTCTATGAAGAGAACACACATTTCAATGACACTGGTGGATCCATATATGGTATGTGAAAAGAACAGTCATGAAATGAATCCAGTTGTTGTTAGTAAAAAGAACACACATGCAATGATACTGGTGGATCCATAGGTGGATTGTGAAAAGAGCACACATGCAATGACACTAGTGGATCCATATGTGGTATGTGAAAAGAACACACATGCAATGACTCCAGTTGTTGTTAGTAAAAAGAACACACATGTAATGACACAGGTGGATCCATCTGTGGTCTCTAAAGAGAACACACATTTCAATGACTCTAATTGTTGTTAGTAAAAAGAACACACATGCAATGACACTGGTGGATCCATGTGTGGTATCAAAAGAGAACATACATTTCAATGACTCTAGTTGTTGTTAGTAAAGAGAACACACATTCAATGACTCTGGTTGTTGTTAGTAAAAAGAACACACATGCAATGACACTGGTGGATCCATATGTAGTATGTGTAAAGAACACACATTTCAATGACTCTGGTTGTTGTTAGTAAAAAGAACACACATGCAATGACACTGGTGGATCCATGTGTGGTCTCTAAAGAGAACACACATTTCAATGACTCTAGTTGTTGTTAGTAAAAAGAACACACATGCAATGACACTGGTGGGTCCATATGTGGTATGTGAACAGAACACAGATGGAATGACTATGGTTGTTGTTAGTAAAAAGAACACACATTCAATCACACTGGTGGATCTATAGGTGGATTGTCAAAAGAACACACATGCAATGACACTGGTGGATCCATAGGTGGTATGTGAAAAGAACACACATTTCAATGACTCTGGTTGTTGTTAGTAAAAAGAAGACACATGCAATGACACTGGTGGATCCATAGGTGGATTGTGAAAAGAACGCACATGCAATGACACTAGTGGATCCATAGGTGGTATGTGAAAAGAACACACATTTCAATGACTCTGGTTGTTGTTAGTAAAAAGAACACACATGCAATGACACTGGTGGATTCATAGGTGGATTGGGAAAAGAACACACATGCAATGACACTGATGGATCCATATGTGGTATGTGAAAACAACACCCATGCAATGACTCTGGCGGATCCATAGGTGGATTATGAAAAGAACGCACATGCAATGACACTGGTGGATCCATACGTGGTATGGGAAAAGAACACACATTTCAATGAGTCTTGTTGGTGTTAGTAAAAAGAACACACATGCAATGACATTGGTGGATCCATAGGTAGATTGTGAAAAGAGAACACATGCAATGACACTACTGGATCCATATGTGGTATGTCAAAAGAACACACATGCAATGACTCCGGTTGTTGTTACTAAAAAGAACACACATGCAATGACATTGGTGGATCCATGTGTGGTCTCTGAAGAGAACACACATTTCAATGATACTGGTGGATCCGTATGTGGTATGTGAAAAGAACAGTCATGAAATGACTCTAGTTGTTGTTAGTACAAAGAACACATATGCAATGACACTGGTGGATCCATAGGTGGATTGTGAAAAGAACAGACATGCAATGACACTGGTGGATCCACATGTGGTATGTGAAAAGAACACACATGCAATGACTCCAGTTGTTGTTAGTAAAAAGAACACACATGCAATGACACTGGTGGATCCATGTGTGGTCTCTGAAGAGAACACACATTTCAATGACACTGGTGGATCCATATGTGTAATGTGAAAACAACAGTCATGAAATGACTCCAGTTGTTGTTAGTAAAAAGAACACACATGCAATGACACTGGTGGATCCATAGGTGGATCGTGAAAAGAACACACATGCAATGGCACTGGGGGATCCATAGGTGGTATGTGAAAAGATTACACATTTCAATGACTCTGGTTGTTGTTAGTAAAAAGAACACACATGCAATGACACTGGTGGATCCATGTGTGGTCTCTGAAGAGAACACACATTTCAATGACACTGGTGGATCCATATGTGGTCTGTGAAAAGAACAGTCATGAAATGACTCCAGTTGTTGTTAGTAAAAAGAACACACATGCAATGACACTGGTGGATCCATAGGTGGATTGTGAAAAGAACACACATGCAATGACACTGGTGGATCCATAGGTGGTATGTGAAAAGAACACACATTTCAATGACTCTTCTTGTTGTTAGTAAAAAGAACACACATGCAATGACACTGGTGGATCCATAGGTGGATTGGGAAAAGAACACACATGCAATGATACTGGTGGATCCATATGTGGTATGTGAAAACAACACACTTCCAATGACTCTGGTTGTTGTTAGTAAAAAGAACACACATGCAATGACACTGGTGGATCCATAGGTGGATTCTGAAAAGAACACACATGCAATGACATTGGTGGATCCATAGGTGGTATGTGAAAAGAATACACATTTCAATGACTCTGGTTGTTGTTAGTAAAAAGAAGACACATTCAATGACACTGGTGGATCCATAGGTGGATTGTGAAAAGAGAACACATGCAATGGCACTGGTGGATCCATAGGTGGTATGTGAAAAGAACACACATTTCAATGAATCTGGTTGTTGTTAGTAAAAAGAACACACATGCAATGACACTGGTGGATTCATAGGTGGATTGGGAAAAGAACACACATGCAATGACACTGATGGATCCATATGTGGTATGTGAAAACAACACCCATGCAATGACTCTGGTTGTTGTTAGTAAAAAGAACACACATGCAATGACACTGGCGGATCCATAGGTGGATTGTGAAAAGAACGCACATGCAATGACACTGGTGGATCCATAGGTGGTATGTGAAAAGAATACACATTTCAATGACTCTGGTTGGTGTTAGTAAAAAGAACACACATGCAATGACACTGGTGGATTCATAGGTGGATTGTGAAAAGAGAATACATGCAATGACACTAGTAGATCCATATGTGGTATGTGAAAAGAACACACATGCAATGACTCCAGTTGTTGTTAGAAAAAAGAACACACATGCAATGACACTGGTGTATCCGTGTGTGGTCTCTGAAGAGAACACACATTTCAATGACACTGGTGGATCCATATGTGGTATGTGAAAAGAACAGTCATGAAATGAATCCAGTTGTTGTTAGTAAAAATAACACACATGCAATGATACTGGTGGATCCATAGGTTGATTGTGAAAAGAACAGACATGCAATGACACTGGTGGATCCACATGTGGTATGTGAAAAGAACACACATGCAATGACTCCAGTTATTGTTAGTAAAAAGAACACACATGCAATGACACTGGTGGATCCATCTATGGTCTCTAAAGAGAACACACATTTCAATGACACTGGTGGATCCATATGTGGTATGTGAAAAGAACAGTCATGAAATGACTCCAGTTGTTGTTAGTAAAAAGAACACACATGCAATGACACTATGGATCGATAGGTGGATTGTGAAAACAACACATGCAATGACACTGGTGGATCCATAGGTGGTATGTGAAAAGAACACACATTTCAATGATTGGTTGTTAGTAAAAAGAACACACATGCAATGACACTGGTGGATCCATGTGTGGTCTCTGAAGAGAACACACATTTCAATGACACTGGTGGATCCATATGTGGTATGTGAAAAGAACAGTCATGAAATGACTCCAGTTGTTGTTAGTAAAAAGAACACACATGCAATGACACTGGTGGATCCATAGGTGGATTGTGAAAAGAACACACATGCAATGACACTGGTGGATCCATAGGTGGTATGTGAAAAGAACACACATTTCAATGACTCTGGTTGTTGTTAGTAAAAAGAACACACATGCAATGACACTGGTGGATCCATAGGTGGATTGGGAAAAGAACACACATGCAATGACACCGATGGATCCATATGTGGTATGTGAAAACAACACACATCCAATGACTCTGGTTGTTGTTAGTAAAAAGAACACACATGCAATGACACTGGTGGATCCATAGGTGGATTGTGAAAAGAACACACATGCAATGACATTGGTGGATCCATAGGTGGTATGTGAAAAGAACACACATGCAATGACACTGGTGGATCCATAGGTGGTTTGTGAAAAGAACACACATTTCAATGACTCTGGGTGTTGTTAGTAAAAAGAACACGCATGCAATGACACTGGTGGATCCATAGGTGGATTGTGAAAAGAGCACACATGCAATGACACTAGGGGATCCATATGTGGTATGCGAAAAGAACATACATGTAATGACTCCAGTTGTTGTTAGTAAAAAGAACACACATGTAATGACACTGGTGGATCCATGTGTGGTCTCTAAAGAGAACACACATTTCAATGTCACTGTGGATCCATATGTGGTATGTGAAAAGAACAGTCATGAAAAGACTCTAGTTGTTGTTAGTAAAAGAACACACATGCAATGACACTTGGTGATCCATAGGTGGATTGTGAAAAGAACACACATGCAATGACACTGTGGATCCATATGTGGTATGTGAAAAGAACACATGCAATGACTCGTTGTTATTAGTAACAAGAACACCCATGCAATGACACTGGTGGATCCATGTGTGGTGTCTGAAGAGAACACACATGCAATGACACTGGTGGATCCATATGTGGTATGTGAAAAGAACACACATGCAATGACACTGGTTGTTGTTAGTAAAAATTTCACACATGCAATGAGACTGGTGGATCCATGTGTGGTCTCTGAAGAGGCACACACTTTTAAATGACTCTTGTTGTTGTTAGTAAAAAGAACACGCATGCAATGACACTGGTGGATCCATGTGTGGTCTTTGAAGAGAACACACATTTCAATGACACTGGTGGATCCATATGTGGTATGTGAAAAGAACAGTCATGAAATGACTCCAGTTGTTGTTAGTAAAAAGAACACACATGCAATGACACTGGTGGATCCATAGTTGGATTGTGAAAAGAACACACATGCAATGACACTGGTGGATCCATAGGTGGTATGTGAAAAGAACACACATTTCAATGACTCTGGTTGTTGTTAGTAAAAAGAACACACATGCAATGACACTGGTGGATCCATAGGTGGATTGGGAAAAGAACACACATGTAATGACACTGTTGGATCCATATGTGGTATGTGAAAACAACACACATGCAATGACTCTGGTTGTTGTTAGTAAAAAGAACACTCATGCAATGACACTGGTGGATCCATAGGTCGATTGTGAAAAGAACACACATGCAATGACACTAGTGGATCCATAGGTGGTATGTGAAAAGAACACACATTTCAATGACTCTGGTTGTTGTTAGTAAAAAGAACACACATGCAATGACACCTGTGGATCCATAGGTGGATTGTGAAAAGAGAACACATGCATTGACACTTGTGGATCCATATGTGGTATGTGAAAAGAACACACATGCAATGACTCCAGTTGTTGTTAGTAAAAAGAACACATGCAATGACACTGGTGGTTCCATGTGTGGTCTCAAAGAGAACACACATGTAATGACACTGTTGGATCCATATGTGGTATGTGAAAAGAACAGTCGTGAAATGACTCTAGTTGTTGTTAGTACAAAGAACACATATGCAATGACACTGCCGGATCCATAGGTGGATTGTGAAAAGAACACACATGCAATGACACTGGTGGATCCATATGTGGTATGTGAAAACAACACACATGCCATGACTCCAATTGTTGTTAGTAAAAAGAACACACATGCAATGACACTGGTGGATCCATATGTGGTATGTGAAAAGAACAGTCATGAAATGACTCTAGTTGTTGTTACTAAAAAGAACACACATGCAATGACACTGGTGGATCCATATGTGGTATGTGAAAAGAACACACATGCAATGACTCTAGTTGTTGTTAGTAAAAAGAACACACATGCAATGACATCAGGTGGATCCATGTGTGGTCTTTGAAGAGAACACACATTTCAATGACACCGGTGGATCCATATGTGGTATGTGAAAAGAACACACATTCATTGACTCTGGTTGTTGTTAGTAAAAAGAACACACATGCAATGACACTGGTGGATCCATAGGCGGATTGTGAAAAGAACACACAAGCAATGACACTGGTGGATCCATAGGTGGTATGTGAAAAGAACACACATTTCAATGACTCTGGTTGTTGTTAGTAAAAAGAACACACATGCAATGACACTGGTGGATCCATAGGTGGATTGGGAAAAGAACACACATGCAATGACACTGGTGGATCCATATGTGGTATGTGAAAACAACACACTTCCAATGACTCTGGTTGTTGTTAGTAAAAAGAACACACATGCAATGACACTGGTGGATCCATAGGTGGATTGTGAAAAGAACACACATGCAATGACATTGGTGGATCCATAGGTGGTATGTGAAAAGAACACACATGCAATGACACTGGTGGATCCATAGGTGGTATGTGAAAAGAATACACATTTCAATGACTCTGGTTGGTGTTAGTAAAAAGAACACACATGCAATGACACTGGTGGATTCATAGGTGGATTGTGAAAAGAGAATACATGCAATGACACTAGTAGATCCATATGTGGTATGTGAAAAGAACACACATGCAATGACTCCAGTTGTTGTTAGAAAAAAGAACACACATGCAATGACACTGGTGTATCCGTGTGTGGTCTCTGAAGAGAACACACATTTCAATGACACTGGTGGATCCATATGTGGTATGTGAAAAGAACAGTCATGAAATGAATCCAGTTGTTGTTAGTAAAAATAACACACATGCAATGATACTGGTGGATCCATAGGTTGATTGTGAAAAGAACAGACATGCAATGACACTGGTGGATCCACATGTGGTATGTGAAAAGAACACACATGCAATGACTCCAGTTATTGTTAGTAAAAAGAACACACATGCAATGACACTGGTGGATCCATCTATGGTCTCTAAAGAGAACACACATTTCAATGACACTGGTGGATCCATATGTGGTATGTGAAAAGAACAGTCATGAAATGACTCCAGTTGTTGTTAGTAAAAAGAACACACATGCAATGACACTGGTGGATCCATAGGTGGATCGTGAAAAGAACACACATGCAATGACACTGGGGGATCCATAGGTGGTATGTGAAAATATTACACATTTCAATGACTATGGTTGTTGTTAGTAAAAAGAACACACATGCAATGACACTGGTGGATCCATGTGTGGTCTCTGAAGAGAACACACATTTCAATGACACTGGTGGATCCATATGTGGTATGTGAAAAGAACAATCATGAAATGACTCATGTTGTTGTTAGTAAAAAGAACACACATGCAATGACACTGGTGGATCCATAGGTGGATTGTGAAAAGAACACACATGCAATGACACTGGTGGATCCATAGGTGGTATGTGAAAAGAACACACATTTCAATGACTCTTCTTGTTGATAGTAAAAAGAACACACATGCAATGACACTGGTGGATCCATAGGTGGATTGGGAAAAGAACACACATGCAATGACACTGGTGGATCCATATGTGGTATGTGAAAACAACACACTTCCAATGACTCTGGTTGTTGTTAGTAAAAAGAACACACATGCAATGACACTGGTGGATCCATAGGTGGATTGTGAAAAGAACACACATGCAATGACATTGGTGGATCCATAGGTGGTATGTGAAAAGAACACACATGCAATGACACTGGTGGATCCATAGGTGGTTTGTGAAAAGAACACACATTTCAATGACTCTGGGTGTTGTTAGTAAAAAGAACACGCATGCAATGACACTGGTGGATCCATAGGTGGATTGTGAAAAGAGCACACATGCAATGACACTAGGGGATCCATATGTGGTATGCGAAAAGAACATACATGTAATGACTCCAGTTGTTGTTAGTAAAAAGAACACACATGTAATGACACTGGTGGATCCATGTGTGGTCTCTAAAGAGAACACACATTTCAATGTCACAGGTGGATCCATATGTGGTATGTGAAAAGAACAGTCATGAAAAGACTCTAGTTGTTGTTAGTAAAAAGAACACACATGCACTGACACTAGGTGATCCATAGGTGGATTGTGAAAAGAACACACATGCAATGACACTGGTGGATCCATATGTGGTATGTGAAAAGAACACGCATGCAATGACTCTGGTTGTTGTTAGTAACAAGAACACACATGCAATGACATCAGGGATCTGTGTGGTCTCTCAAGAGAACACACATGCAATGACACTGGTGGATCCATATGTGGTATGTGAAAAGAACACACATGCAATGACACTGGTTGTTGTTAGTAAAAATTTCACACATGCAATGACACTGGTGGATCCATGTGTGGTCTCTGAAGAGGCACACACATTTCAATGACTCTGGTTGTTGTTAGTAAAAAGAACACGCATGCAATGACACTGGTGGATCCATGTGTGGTCTTTGAAGAGAACACACATTTCAATGACACTGGTGGATCCATATGTGGTATGTGAAAAGAACAGTCATGAAATGACTCCAGTTGTTGTTAGTAAAAAGAACACACATGCAATGACACTGGTGGATCCATAGTTGGATTGTGAAAAGAACACACATGCAATGACACTGGTGGATCCATAGGTGGTATGTGAAAAGAACACACATTTCAATGACTCTGGTTGTTGTTAGTAAAAAGAACACACATGCAATGACACTGGTGGATCCATAGGTGGATTGGGAAAAGAACACACATGTAATGACACTGTTGGATCCATATGTGGTATGTGAAAACAACACACATGCAATGACTCTGGTTGTTGTTAGTAAAAAGAACACTCATGCAATGACACTGGTGGATCCATAGGTCGATTGTGAAAAGAACACACATGCAATGACACTAGTGGATCCATAGGTGGTATGTGAAAAGAACACACATTTCAATGACTCTGGTTGTTGTTAGTAAAAAGAACACACATGCAATGACACCTGTGGATCCATAGGTGGATTGTGAAAAGAGAACACATGCATTGACACTTGTGGATCCATATGTGGTATGTGAAAAGAACACACATGCAATGACTCCAGTTGTTGTTAGTAAAAAGAACACACATGCAATGACACTGGTGGTTCCATGTGTGGTCTCTGAAGAGAACACACATTTCAATGACACTGGTGGATCCATATGTGGTATGTGAAAAGAACAGTCGTGAAATGACTCTAGTTGTTGTTAGTACAAAGAACACATATGCAATGACACTGCCGGATCCATAGGTGGATTGTGAAAAGAACACACATGCAATGACACTGGTGGATCCATATGTGGTATGTGAAAACAACACACATGCCATGACTCCAATTGTTGTTAGTAAAAAGAACACACATGCAATGACACTGGTGGATCCATATGTGGTATGTGAAAAGAACAGTCATGAAATGACTCTAGTTGTTGTTACTAAAAAGAACACACATGCAATGACACTGGTGGATCCATATGTGGTATGTGAAAAGAACACACATGCAATGACTCTAGTTGTTGTTAGTAAAAAGAACACACATGCAATGACACTGGTGGATCCATGTGTGGTCTTTGAAGAGAACACACATTTCAATGACACCGGTGGATCCATATGTGGTATGTGAAAAGAACACACATTCATTGACTCTGGTTGTTGTTAGTAAAAAGAACACACATGCAATGACACTGGTGGATCCATAGGCGGATTGTGAAAAGAACACACAAGCAATGACACTGGTGGATCCATAGGTGGTATGTGAAAAGAACACACATTTCAATGACTCTGGTTGTTGTTAGTAAAAAGAACACACATGCAATGACACTGGTGGATCCATAGGTGGATTGGGAAAAGAACACACATGCAATGACACTGGTGGATCCATATGTGGTATGTGAAAACAACACACTTCCAATGACTCTGGTTGTTGTTAGTAAAAAGAACACACATGCAATGACACTGGTGGATCCATAGGTGGATTGTGAAAAGAACACACATGCAATGACATTGGTGGATCCATAGGTGGTATGTGAAAAGAACACACATGCAATGACACTGGTGGATCCATAGGTGGTTTGTGAAAAGAACACACATTTCAATGACTCTGGGTGTTGTTAGTAAAAAGAACACGCATGCAATGACACTGGTGGATCCATAGGTGGATTGTGAAAAGAGCACACATGCAATGACACTAGGGGATCCATATGTGGTATGCGAAAAGAACATACATGTAATGACTCCAGTTGTTGTTAGTAAAAAGAACACACATGTAATGACACTGGTGGATCCATGTGTGGTCTCTAAAGAGAACACACATTTCAATGTCACAGGTGGATCCATATGTGGTATGTGAAAAGAACAGTCATGAAAAGACTCTAGTTGTTGTTAGTAAAAAGAACACACATGCACTGACACTAGGTGATCCATAGGTGGATTGTGAAAAGAACACACATGCAATGACACTGGTGGATCCATATGTGGTATGTGAAAAGAACACGCATGCAATGACTCTGGTTGTTGTTAGTAACAAGAACACACATGCAATGACACTGGTGGATCCGTGTGTGGTCTCTGAAGAGAACACACATGCAATGACACTGGTGGATCCATATGTGGTATGTGAAAAGAACACACATGCAATGACACTGGTTGTTGTTAGTAAAAATTTCACACATGCAATGACACTGGTGGATCCATGTGTGGTCTCTGAAGAAGCACACACATTTCAATGACTCTGGTTGTTGTTAGTAAAAAGAACACACATGCAATGACACTGGTGGATCCATGTGTGGTCTTTGAAGAGAACACACATTTCAATGACACTGGTGGATCCATATGTGGTATGTGAAAAGAACAGTCATGAAATGACTCCAGTTGTTGTTAGTAAAAAGAACACACATGCAATGACACTGGTGGATCCATAGTTGGATTGTGAAAAGAACACACATGCAATGACACTGGTGGATCCATAGGTGGTATGTGAAAAGAACACACATTTCAATGACTCTGGTTGTTGTTAGTAAAAAGAACACACATGCAATGACACTGGTGGATCCATAGGTGGATTGGGAAAAGAACACACATGTAATGACACTGTTGGATCCATATGTGGTATGTGAAAACAACACACATGCAATGACTCTGGTTGTTGTTAGTAAAAAGAACACTCATGCAATGACACTGGTGGATCCATAGGTCGATTGTGAAAAGAACACACATGCAATGACACTAGTGGATCCATAGGTGGTATGTGAAAAGAACACACATTTCAATGACTCTGGTTGTTGTTAGTAAAAAGAACACACATGCAATGACACCTGTGGATCCATAGGTGGATTGTGAAAAGAGAACACATGCATTGACACTTGTGGATCCATATGTGGTATGTGAAAAGAACACACATGCAATGACTCTGGTTGTTGTTAGTAAAAGAACACACATGCAATGACACTGGTGGTTCCATGTGTGGTCTCTGAAGAGAACACACATTTCAATGACACTGGTGGATCCATATGTGGTATGTGAAAAGAACAGTCGTGAAATGACTCTAGTTGTTGTTAGTACAAAGAACACATATGCAATGACACTGCCGGATCCATAGGTGGATTGTGAAAAGAACACACATGCAATGACACTGGTGGATCCATATGTGGTATGTGAAAACAACACACATGCCATGACTCCAATTGTTGTTAGTAAAAAGAACACACATGCAATGACACTGGTGGATCCATATGTGGTATGTGAAAAGAACAGTCATGAAATGACTCTAGTTGTTGTTACTAAAAAGAACACACATGCAATGACACTGGTGGATCCATATGTGGTATGTGAAAAGAACACACATGCAATGACTCTAGTTGTTGTTAGTAAAAAGAACACACATGCAATGACACTGGTGGATCCATGTGTGGTCTTTGAAGAGAACACACATTTCAATGACACCGGTGGATCCATATGTGGTATGTGAAAAGAACACACATGCATTGACTCTGGTTGTTGTTAGTAAAAAGAACACACATGCAATGACACTGGTGGATCCATAGGCGGATTGTGAAAAGAACACACAAGCAATGACACTGGTGGATCCATAGGTGGTATGTGAAAAGAACACACATTTCAATGACTCTGGTTGTTGTTAGTAAAAAGAACACACATGCAATGACACTGGTGGATCCATAGGTGGATTGTGAAAAGAGACCACATGCAATGACACTGGTGGATCCATATGTGGTATGTGAAAAGAACACACATGCAATGACTCCAGTTGTTGTTAGTAAAAAGAACACACATGCAATGACACTGGTGGATCCATAGGTGGATTGTGAAAAGAACACACATGCAATGACACTGGTGGAGCCATAGGTGGTATCGGAAAACAACACACATTTCAATGACTCTAGTTGTTGTTAGTAAAAAGAACACACATGCAATGACACTGGTGGATCCATGTGTGGTATCTAAAGAGAACATACATTTCAATGACTCTAGCTGTTGTTAGTAAAGAGAACACACATTCAATGACTCTGGTTGTTGTTAGTAAAAAGAACACACATGCAATGACACTGGTGGATCCATATGTGGTATGTGTAAAGAACACACATTTCAATGACTCTGGTTTTTGTTAGTAAAAAGAACACACATGCAATGACACTGGTGGATCCATGTGTGGTCTCTAAAGAGAACACACATTTCAATGACTCTGGTTGTTGTTAGTAAAAAGAACACACATGCAATGACACTAGTGGATCCATATGTGGTATGTGGAAAGAACACAGATGGAATGACTCTGGTTGTTGTTAGTAAAAAGAACACACATTCAATGACACTGGTGGATCTATAGGTGGATTGTGAAAAGAACACACATGCAATGACACTGGTGGATCCATAGGTGGTATGTGAAAAAAAAACACATTTCAATGACTCTGGTTGTTGTTAGTAAAAAGAACACACATGCAATGACACTGGTGGATCCCTGTGTGGTCTCTGAAGAGAACACACATTTCAATGACACTGGTGGATGTGGTATGTGAAAAGAACAGTCATGAAATGACTCCAGTTGTTGTTAGTAAAAAGAACACACATGCAATGACTGAAGGGTTTCGTAGCATGTAAAACAAAAATTTTCTACCGCATACAAACAAACAAGCCAAGATCTATCTACTAGATTGTAGCAACGAGTCGATGGAATAACTCACCCTCGAAGATTCCAAAGTGTTTAACGAGAGCGGATTCTCGTGGGTGATGTAGTCGTACTCTTTCCGATCTCAAGATCGCGTAGACGATCCTTCCGGCGCTGCGTTCCGGCAGCTCTCCCGCAGTCGGTCACACATTCGGTACTCGACTAAGACCTTCCTCTCCCTTGTTCCAAAGCGTGAGGTTGTAGCACTCTCTCGCGATTGACAAGACAACTGGCGTGGTACCGAAGTAGAGGGAGATCTCGCAGGGCTTCGCCTTAAGCCGGAGCGAGTATGGTGGAGTATGAGAGAGCTTTGGTGATCTGGGGTTTAGACACACCAATTAGAAGGCTCTAAACCGGAGGCTAGGGCAATTAGAAGTTCTAACTTGACGGCTTGGGAGAAATCCCTAGGCTGTGGCTAGGGTTTAGGTTTAGAGGAGAGGGACTTGTGTGTGCTAGGAGGGAGCCCTGCCCCTCCTTATATAGGTGGAAGGCAGGCCAAGGGGAGGTGGAGTCCTCCCAACTCTTGGGTGGTGCACCGGCTTGGGAGGAGGACTCCCTTCCCAACTCGGTTTCACCTCCTCCTCCTCTTTCCACTTTCCAAAAATGCGTTTGACTTTCAAACTAGCTTGACTTTTCAAACTAGGATTTGAATAAACCCTTTATTTTGGACAGCGATGACACCTAGTACATGATGCAATCATTCCAACTTGTAATGACACATTCATGTACCCCTTCCCCGAGTGCGGACATTCAGAACATTCTAGAACATTCATGAAAACACGGAATCATTCCCCAACTCAAACGGGACTTTCCTTATATGAATCTTATTCTCCGGACCATTCCGGATCTCCTCGTGATATCCCGAATCCTATCCGAGACTCCGAACAACATTCGGTCTCTTTCTCATCATTCCATAACTACTCAAACAACGTCGAATCCTTAAGTGTGTCTCCCTATGGTTCGTGAATTATGCGGACATGATCGAGACACTTCTCCGATCAATAACCAATAGAGGAATCTGGAAATTAATATGGCTACATATTTCTCGATTACTTTGCGATCGAATGAACCACTTACATACGATACCAATTTCCCTTTGTCTCACGATACTTTACTTATCCGAGGTTATGATCGTCGGTATCTCTGCATACCTAGTTCAACCTCGTTACCGATAAGTACTCTTTTCTCGTTCCCATGATATGTGATCCCTTGTGAGCCAGTCACATGCTTGCAAGCTAATTGGATGACATTTCACCGAGAGGGCCCAGAGTATATCTATCCGTCATATGGATGGACAAATCCCACTCTTGATCCATGTGTTTCAATCAATACTTTCTGAACACTCAATGCCACCTTTATAGCCACCCAGTTACGGTGTGGTGTTTGATGTCATCAAAGCATCCATCCGGTAAAGGTGATATGCATGATCTCATGGTCGAAGGAATCAGGTTACTATGTATCAGAAAGCATATAGCAATTGAACTATTGAAATGACTTGATCTTTATGCTACGCTTATCTATAGGAGTATGTCCATCATATCATTCTCCTAACAATATGATCTTGTTGTTAATAACATCTCAATGTTCATGATAGGGAAACCACAATCATCTATTAACCAACAAGCTAGTATTATATAGAGGCTTTACTAGGGACTTCAAATTAAGTTTACAAATCACACAAGTATTAATGTTTCCTTGTTAATACTATTATAGCATGAATGTAAACATTTATCATAAACACAAAGATATAATAATAACTACATTTATCATTGCCTCTAGGGCATATCTCCAACAATGACACTGGTGGATCCATAGGTGGATTGTGAAAAGAACACACATGCAATGACACTGGTGGATCCATAGGCGGTATGTGAAAAGAACACACATTTCAATGACTCTGGTTGTTGTTAGTAAAAAGAACACGCATGCAATGACACTGGTGGATCCATAGGTGGATTGGGAAAAGAACACACATGCAATAACACTGGTGGATCCATATGTGGTATGTGAAAACAACACACATGCAATGACTCTGGTTGTTGTTAGTAAAAAGAACACACATGCAATGACACTGTTGGATCCATAGGTGGATTGTGAAAAGAACACACATGCAATGACACTGGTGGATCCATAGGTGGTATGTGAAAAGAACACACATTTCAATGACTCTGGTTGTTGTTAGTAAAAAGAACACACATGCAATGACACTGGTGGATCCATAGGTGGATTGTGAAAAGAGAACACATGCAATGACACTTGTGGATCCATATGTGGTATGTGAAAAGAACACACATGCAATGACTCCAGTTGTTGTTAGTAAAAATAACACACATGCAATGACACTGGTGGATCCATGTGTGGTCTCTAAAGAGAACTCACATTTCAATGACACTGGTGGATCCATATGTGGTATGTGAAAAGAACAGTCATGAAATGAATCCAGTTGTTGTTAGTAAAAAGAACACACATGCAATGATACTGGTGGATCCATAGGTGGATTGTGAAAAGAGCACACATGCAATGACACTAGTGGATCCATATGTGGTATGTGAAAAGAACACACATGCAATGACTCCAGATGTTGTTAGTAAAAAGAACACACATGCAATGACACTGGTGGATCCATATGTGGTATGTGAAAAGAACAGTCATGAAATGACTCTAGTTGTTGTTAGTAAAAAGAACACACATGCAATGACACTGGTGGATCCATATGTGGTATGTGAAAAGAACACACATGCAATGACTCTGGTTGTTGTTAGTAAAAAGAACACACATGCAATGACACTGGTGGATCCATGTGTGGTCTCTGAAGAGAACACACATTTCAATGACACCGGTGGATCCATATGTGGTATGTGAAAAGAACACACATGCAATGACTCTGGTTGTTGTTAGTAAAAAGAACACACATGCAATGACACTGGTGGATCCATAGGTGGATTGTGAAAAGAACACACAAGCAATGACACTAGTGGATCCATAGGTGGTATGTGAAAAGAACACACATTTCAATGACTCTGGTTGTTGTTAGTAAAAAGAACACACATGCAATGACACTGGTGGATCCATAGGTGGATTGTGAAAAGAGAACACATGCAATGACACTAGTGGATCCATATGTGGTATGTGAAAATAACACACATGCAATGACTCCAGTTGTTGTTAGTAAAAAGAACACACATGCAATGACACTGGTGGATTCATAGGTGGATTGTGAAAAGAACACACATGCAATGACACTGGTGGAGCCATAGGTGGTATGTGAAAAGAACACACATTTCAATGACTCTGGTTGTTGTTAGTAAAAAGAACACACATGCAATGACACTGGTGGATCCATGTGTGGTCTCTGAAGAGAACACACATTTCAATGACACTGGTGGATCCATATGTGGTATGTGAAAAGAACAGTCATGAGAGGACTCCAGTTGTTGTTAGTAAAAAGAACACACATGCAATGACACTGGTGGATCCATAGGTGGATTGTGAAAAGAACACACATGCAATGACACTGGTGGATCCATAGGTGGTATGTGAAAAGAACACACATTTCAATGACTCTAGTTGTTGTTAGTAAAAAGAACACGCATGCAATGACACTGGTGGATCCATAGGTGGATTGGGAAAAGAACAAACATGCAATAACACTGGTGGATCCATATGTGGTATGTGAAAACAACACACATGCAATGACTCTGTTTGTTGTAAGTAAAAAAACACACACGCAATGACACTGTTGGATCCATAGGTGGATTGTGAAAAGAACACACATGCAATGACACTGGTGGATCCATAGGTGGTATGTGAAAAGAACACACATTTCAATGACTCTGGTTGTTGTTAGTAAAAAGAACACACATGCAATGACACTGGTGGATCCATAGGTGGATTGTGAAAAGAGAACACATGCAATGACACTAGTGGATCCATATGTGGTATGTGAAAAGAACACACATGCAATGACTCCAGTTGTTGTTAGTAAAAAGAACACACATGCAATGACACTGGTGGATCCATGTGTGGTCTCTGAAGAGAACACACATTTCAATGACACTGGTGGATCCATATGTGGTATGTGAAAAGAACAGTCGTCAAATGAATCCAGTTGTTGTTAGTAAAAAGAACACACATGCAATGATACTGGTGGATCCATAGGTGGATTGTGAAAAGAGCACACATGCAATGACACTAGTGGATCCATATGTGGTATGTGAAAAGAACACACATGCAGTGACTCCAGTTGTTGTTAGTAAAAAGAACACACATGTAATGACACTGGTGGATCCATCTGTGGTCTCTGAAGAGAACAAACATTTCAATGACTCTAGTTGTTGTTAGTAAAAAGAACACACATGCAATGACACTGGTGGATCCATGTGTGGTATCTAAAGAGAACATACATTTCAATGACTCTAGTTGTTGTTAGTAAAGAGAACACACATTCAATGACTCTGGTTGTTGTTAGTAAAAAGAACACACATGCAATGACACTGGTGGATCCATATGTGGTATGTGTAAAGAACCAACATTTCAATGACTCTGGTTGTTGTTAGTAAAAAGAACACACATGCAATGACACTGGTGGATCCATATGTGGTATGTGAAAAGAACATAGATGGAATGACTCTGGTTGTAGTTAGTAAAAAGAACACACATTCAATGACACTGGTGGATCTATAGGTGGATTGTGAAAAGAACACACATGCAATGACACTGGTGGATCCATAGGTGGTATGTGAAAAGAACACACATTTCAATGACTCTAGTTGTTGTTAGTAAAAACAACACACATGCAATGACACTGGTGGATCCATGTGTGGTCTCTGAAGAGAACACACATTTCAATGACATTTGTGGATCCATATGTGTTATGTGAAAAGAACAGTCATGAAATGACTCCAGTTGTTGTTAGTAAAAAGAACACACATGCAATGACACTGGTGGATCCATAGGTGGATTGTGAAAAGAACACACATGCAATGACACTGGTGGATCCATAGGTGGTATGTGAAAAGAACACACATTTCAATGACTCTGGTTGTTTTTAGTAAAAAGAACACACATGCAATGACACTAGTGGATCCATAGGTGGATTGGGAAAAGAACACACATGCAATGACACTAGGGGATCCATATGTGGTATGCGAAAAAAACATACATGTAATGACTACAGTTGTTGTTAGTAAAAAGAACACACATGTAATGACCTTTGGTGGATCCATGTGTGGTCTCTAAAGAACACACATTTAAATGACTCCGGTTGTTGTTAGTAAAAAGAACACACATGCAATGACACTGGTGGATCCATAGGTGGATTGTGAAAAGAACACATGCAATGACACTAGTGGATCCATATGTGGTATGTGAAAAGAACACACATGCAATGACTCCAGTTGTTGTTAGTAAAAAGAACACACATGCAATGACACTGGTGGTTCCATGTGTGGTCTCTAAAGAGAACACACATTTCAATGACACTGGTGGATCCATATGTGGTATGTGAGAAGAACAGTCGTGAAATGACTCTAGTTGTTGTTAGTACAAAGAACACATATGCAATGACACTGCTGGATCCATAGGTGGATTGTGAAAAGAACACACATGCAATGACACTGGTGGATCCATATGTGGTATGTGAAAACAACACACATGCAATGACTCAAGTTGTTGTCAGTAAAAAGAACACACATGCAATGACACTGGTGGATCCATATGTGGTATGTGAAAAGAACAGTCATGAAATGACTCTTGTTGTTAGTAAAAAGAACACACATGCAATGACACTAGTGGATCCATATGTGGTATGTGAAAAGAACACACATGCAATGAATCTGGTTGTTGTTAGTAAAAAGAACACACATGCAATGACACTGGTGGATCCATGTGTGGTCTCTGAAGAGAACACACATTTCAATGACACCGGTGGATCCATATGTGGTATGTGAAAAGAACACACATGTAATGACTCTGGTTGTTGTTAGTAAAAAGAACACACATGGAATGACACTGGTGGATCCATAGGTGGTATGTGAAAAGAACACACATTTCAATGACTCTGGTTGTTGTTAGTAAAAAGAACACACATGCAATGACACTGGTGGATCCATAGGTGGATTGTGAAAAGAGAACACATGCAATGACACTAGTGGATCCATATGTGGTATGTGAAAAGAACACACATGCAATGACTCCAGTTGTTGTTAGTAAAAGGAACACACATTTCAATGACACTTGTGGATCCATATGTGTTATGTGAAAAGAACAGTCATGAAATGACTCCAGTTGTTGTTAGTAAAAAGAACACACATGCAATGACACTGGTGGATCCATAGGTGGATTGTGAAAAGAACACACATGAAATGACACTGGTGGAGCCATAGGTGGTATGTGAAAAGAACACACATTTCAATGACTCTGGTTGTTGTTAGTAAAAAGAACACACATGCAATGACACTGGTGGATCCATGTGTGGTATCTAAAGAGAACATACATTTCAATGACTCTAGTTGTTGTTAGTAAAGAGAAAACACATTCAATGACTCTGGTTGTTGTTAGTAAAAAGAACACACATGCAATGACACTGGTGGATCCATAGGTGGTATGTGAAAAGAACACACATTTCAATGACTCTGGTTGTTGTTAGTAAAAAGAACACACATGCAATGACACTGGTGGATCCATAGGTGGATTGTGAAAAGAGAACACATGCAATGACACTAGTGGATCCATATGTGGTATGTGAAAAGAACACACATGCAATGACTCCAGTTGTTGTTAGTAAAAAGAACACACATGCAATGACACTGGTGGATCCATGTGTGGTCTCTGAAGAGAACACACATTTCAATGACACTGGTGGATCCATATGTGGTATGTGAAAAGAACAGTCGTCAAATGAATCCAGTTGTTGTTAGTAAAAAGAACACACATGCAATGATACTGGTGGATCCTTAGGTGGATTGTGAAAAGAGCACACATGCAATGACACTAGTGGATCCATATGTGGTATGTGAAAAGAACACACATGCAATGACTCCAGTTGTTGTTAGTAAAAAGAACACACATGTAATGACACTGGTGGATCCATCTGTGGTCTCTGAAGAGAACAAACATTTCAATGACTCTAGTTGTTGTTAGTAAAAAGAACACAGATGCAATGACACTGGTGGATCCATGTGTGGTATCTAAAGAGAACATACATTTCAATGACTCTAGTTGTTGTTAGTAAAGAGAACACACATTCAATGACTCTGGTTGTTGTTAGTAAAAAGAACACACATGCAATGACACTGGTGGATCCATATGTGGTATGTGTAAAGAACACACATTTCAATGACTCTGGTTGTTGTTAGTAAAAAGAACACACATGCAATGACACTGGTGGATCCATATGTGGTATGTGAAAAGAACACAGATGGAATGACTCTGGTTGTAGTTAGTAAAAAGAACACACATTCAATGACACTGGTGGATCTATAGGTGGATTTTGAAAATAACACACATGCAATGACACTGGTGGATCCATAGGTGGTATGTGAAAAGAACACACATTTCAATGACTCTAGTTGTTGTTAGTAAAAACAACACACATGCAATGACACTGGTGGATCCATGTGTGGTCTCTGAAGAGAACACACATTTCAATGACACTTGTGGATCCATATGTGTTATGTGAAAAGAACAGTCATGAAATGACTCCAGTTGTTGTTAGTAAAAAGAACACACATGCAATGACACTGGTGGATCCATAGGTGGATTGTGAAAAGAACACACATGCAATGACACTGGTGGATCCATAGGTGGTATGTGAAAAGAACACACATTTCAATGACTCTGGTTGTTTTTAGTAAAAAGAACACACATGCAATGACACTAGTGGATCCATAGGTGGATTGGGAAAAGAACACACATGCAATGACACTAGGGGATCCATATGTGGTATGCGAAAAAAACATACATGTAATGACTACAGTTGTTGTTAGTAAAAAGAACACACATGTAATGACACTGGTGGATCCATGTGTGGTCTCTAAAGAGAACACACATTTCAATGACTCTGGTTGTTGTTAGTAAAAAGAACACACATGCAATGACACTGGTGGATCCATAGGTGGATTGTGAAAAGAGAACACATGCAATGACACTAGTGGATCCATATGTGGTATGTGAAAAGAACACACATGCAATGACTCCAGTTGTTGTTAGTAAAAAGAACACACATGCAATGACACTGGTGGTTCCATGTGTGGTCTCTAAAGAGAACACACATTTCAATGACACTGGTGGATCCATATGTGGTATGTGAGAAGAACAGTCGTGAAATGACTCTAGTTGTTGTTAGTACAAAGAACACATATGCAATGACACTGCTGGATCCATAGGTGGATTGTGAAAAGAACACACATGCAATGACACTGGTGGATCCATATGTGGTATGTGAAAACAACACACATGCAATGACTCAAGTTGTTGTCAGTAAAAAGAACACACATGCAATGACACTGGTGGATCCATATGTGGTATGTGAAAAGAACAGTCATGAAATGACTCTAGTTGTTGTTAGTAAAAAGAACACACATGCAATGACACTAGTGGATCCATATGTGGTATGTGAAAAGAACACACATGCAATGAATATGGTTGTTGTTAGTAAAAAGAACACACATGCAATGACACTGGTGGATCCATGTGTGGTCTCTGAAGAACACACATTTCAATGACAGGGTGGATCCATATGTGGTATGTGAAAAGAACACACATGTAATGACTCTGGTTGTTGTTAGTAAAAAGAACACACATGGAATGACACTGGTAGATCCATAGGTGGTATGTGAAAAGAACACACATTTCAATCACTCTGGTTGTTGTTAGTAAAAAGAACACACATGCAATGACACTGGTGGATCCATAGGTGGATTGTGAAAAGAGAACACATGCAATGACACTAGTGGATCCATATGTGGTATGTGAAAAGAACACACATGCAATGACTCCAGTTGTTGTTAGTAAAAGGAACACACATTTCAATGACACTTGTGGATCCATATGTGTTATGTGAAAAGAACAGTCATGAAATGACTCCAGTTGTTGTTAGTAAAAAGAACACACATGCAATGACACTGGTGGATCCATAGGTGGATTGTGAAAAGAACACACATGAAATGACACTGGTGGAGCCATAGGTGGTATGTGAAAAGAACACACATTTCAATGACTCTGGTTGTTGTTAGTAAAAAGAACACACATGCAATGACCTTTGGTGGATCCATGTGGGGTATCTAAAGAGAACATACATTTCAATGACTCTAGTTGTTGTTAGTAAAGAGAAAACACATTCAATGACTCTGGTTGTTGTTAGTAAAAAGAACACACATGCAATGACACTGGTGGATCCATAGGTGGTATGTGAAAAGAACACACATTTCAATGACTCTGGTTGTTGTTAGTAAAAAGAACACACATGCAATGACACTGGTGGATCCATAGGTGGATTGGGAAAAGAACACATGCAATGACACTAGTGGAGCCATATGTGGTATGTGAAAAGAACACACATGCAATGACTCCAGTTGTTGTTAGTAAAAGAACACACATGCAATGACATGGTGGATCCATGTGTGGTCTCTGAAGAGAACACACATTTCAATGACACTGGTGGATCCATATGTGGTATGTGAAAAGAACAGTCGTCAAATGAATCCAGTTGTTGTTAGTAAAAAGAACACACATGCAATGATACTGGTGGATCCATAGGTGGATTGTGAAAAGAGCACACATGCAATGACACTAGTGGATCCATATGTGGTATGTGAAAGAACACACATGCAATGACTCCAGTTGTTGTTAGTAAAAAGAACACACATGTAATGACACTGGTGGATCCATCTGTGGTCTCTGAAGAGAACAAACATTTCAATGACTCTAGTTGTTGTTAGTAAAAAGAACACAGCTGCAATGACACTGGTGGATCCATGTGTGGTATCTAAAGAGAACATACATTTCAATGACTCTAGTTGTTGTTAGTAAAGAGAACACACATTCAATGACTCTGGTTGTTGTTAGTAAAAAGAACACACATGCAATGACACTGGTGGATCCATATGTGGTATGTGTAAAGAACACACATTTCAATGACTCTGGTTGTTGTTAGTAAAAAGAACACACATGCAATGACACTGGTGGATCCATATGTGGTATGTGAAAAGAACACAGATGGAATGACTCTGGTTGTAGTTAGTAAAAAGAACACACATTCAATGACACTGGTGGATCTATAGGTGGATTGTGAAAAGAACACACATGCAATGACACTGGTGGATCCATAGGTGGTATGTGAAAAGAACACACATTTCAATGACTCTAGTTGTTGTTAGTAAAAACAACACACATGCAATGACACTGGTGGATCCATGTGTGGTCTCTGAAGAGAACACACATTTCAATGACACTTGTGGATCCATATGTGTTATGTGAAAAGAACAGTCATGAAATGACTCCAGTTGTTGTTAGTAAAAAGAACACACATGCAATGACACTGGTGGATCCATAGGTGGATTGTGAAAAGAACACACATGCAATGACACTGGTGGATCCATAGGTGGTATGTGAAAAGAACACACATTTCAATGACTCTGGTTGTTTTTAGTAAAAAGAACACACATGCAATGACACTAGTGGATCCATAGGTGGATTGGGAAAAGAACACACATGCAATGACACTAGGGGATCCATATGTGGTATGCGAAAAAAACATACATGTAATGACTACAGTTGTTGTTAGTAAAAAGAACACACATGTAATGACACTGGTGGATCCATGTGTGGTCTCTAAAGAGAACACACATTTTAATGACACTGGTGGATCCATATGTGGTATGTGAAAAGAACAGTCATGAAATGACTCCAGTTGTTGTTAGTAAAAAGAACACCCATGCAATGACACTGGTAGATCCATAGGTGGATTGTGAAAAGAGAACACATGCAATGACACTAGTGGATCCATATGTGGTATGTGAAAAGAACACACATGCAATGACTCCAGTTGTTGTTAGTAAAAAGAACACACATGCAATGACACTGGTGGTTCCATGTGTGGTCTCTAAAGAGAACACACATTTCAATGACACTGGTGGATCCATATGTGGTATGTGAGAAGAACAGTCGTGAAATGACTCTAGTTGTTGTTAGTACAAAGAACACATATGCAATGACACTGCTGGATCCATAGGTGGATTGTGAAAAGAACACACATGCAATGACACTGGTGGATCCATATG
Organism: Avena insularis; assembly: GCA_023614405.1. Lineage (NCBI taxonomy): Eukaryota > Viridiplantae > Streptophyta > Magnoliopsida > Poales > Poaceae > Avena > Avena insularis. The sequence continues at coordinate 289,215 of JAJUPC010000349.1, read as the reverse complement.
TGGTATGTGAAAACAACACACATGCAATGACTCCAGTTGTTGTCAGTAAAAAGAACACACATGCAATGACACTGGTGGATCCATATGTGGTATGTGAAAAGAACAGTCATGAAATGACTCTAGTTGTTGTTAGTAAAAAGAACACACATGCAATGACACTAGTGGATCCATATGTGGTATGTGAAAAGAACACACATGCAATGAATCTGGTTGTTGTTAGTAAAAAGAACACACATGCAATGACACTGGTGGATCCATGTGTGGTCTCTGAAGAGAACAAACATTTCAATGACACCGGTGGATCCATATGTGGTATGTGAAAAGAACACACATGTAATGACTCTGGTTGTTGTTAGTAAAAAGAACACACATGGAATGACACTGGTGGATCCATAGGTGGTATGTGAAAAGAACACACATTTCAATGACTCTGGTTGTTGTTAGTAAAAAGAACACACATGCAATGACACTGGTGGATCCATAGGTGGATTGTGAAAAGAGAACACATGCAATGACACTAGTGGATCCATATGTGGTATGTTTGAAAGAACACACATGCAATGACTCCAGTTGTTGTTAGTAAAAGGAACACACATTTCAATGACACTTGTGGATCCATATGTGTTATGTGAAAAGAACAGTCATGAAATGACTCCAGTTGTTGTTAGTAAAAAGAACACACATGCAATGACACTGGTGGATCCATAGGTGGATTGTGAAAAGAACACACATGAAATGACACTGGTGGAGCCATAGGTGGTATGTGAAAAGAACACACATTTCAATGACTCTGGTTGTTGTTAGTAAAAAGAACACACATGCAATGACACTGGTGGATCCATGTGTGGTATCTAAAGAGAACATACATTTCAATGACTCTAGTTGTTGTTAGTAAAGAGAAAACACATTCAATGACTCTGGTTGTTGTTAGTAAAAAGAACACACATGCAATGACACTGGTGGATCCATATGTGGTATGTGTAAATAACACACATTTCAATGACTCTGGTTGTTGTTAGTAAAAAGAACACACATGCAATGACACTGGTGGATCCATGTGTGGTCTCTAAAGAGAACACACATTTCAATGACTCTGGTTGTTGCTAGTAAGAAGAACACACATGCAATGACACTGGTGGATCCATATGTGGTATGTGAAAAGAACACAGATGGAATGACTCTGGTTGTTGTTAGTAAAAGGAACACACATTCAATGACACTGGTGGATCTATAGGTGGATTGTGAAAAGAACACACATGCAATGACACTGGTGGATCCATAGGTGGTATGTGAAAAGAACACACATTTCAATGACTCTGGTTGTTGTTAGTAAAAAGAACACACATGCAATGACACTGGTGGATCCATGTGTGGTATCTAAAGAGAACACACATTTCAATGACACTGGTGGATCCATATGTGGTATGTGAAAAGAACAGTCATGAAATGACTCTAGTTGTTGTTAGTAAAAAGAACACACATGCAATGACACTGGTGGATCCATATGTGGATTGTGAAAAGAACACACATGCAATGACACCAGCAGATCCATAGGTGGTATGTGAAAAGAACACACATTTCAATGACTCTGGTTGTTGTTAGTAAAAAGAACACGCATGCAATGACACTGGTGGATCCATAGGTGGATTGGGAAAAGAACACACATGCAATAACACTGGTGGATCCATATGTGGTATGTGAAAACAACACACATGCAATGACTCTGGTTGTTGTTAGTAAAAAGAACACACATGCAATGACACTGGTGGATCCATAGGTGGATTGTGAAAAGAACACACATGCAATGATACTGGTGGATCCATAGGTGGTATGTGAAAAGAACACACATTTCAATGACTCTGGTTGTTGTTATTAAAAAGAACACACATGCAATGACACTGGTGGATCCATAGGTGGATTGTGAAAAGAGAACACATGCAATGACACTAGTGGATCCATATGTGGTATGTGAAAAGAACACACATGCAATGACTCCAGTTGTTGTTAGTAAAAAGAACACACATGCAATGACACTGGTGGATCCATGTGTGGTCTCTGAAGAGAACACACATTTCAATGACACTGGTGGATCCATATGTGGTATGTGAAAAGAACAGTCATGAAATGAATCCAGTTGTTGTTAGTAAAAAGAACACACATGCAATGATACTGGTGGATCCATAGGTGGATTGTGAAAAGAGTACACATGCAATGACACTAGTGGATCCATATGTGGTATGTGAAAAGAACACACATGCAATGACTCCAGTTGTTGTTAGTAAAAAGAACACACATGTAATGACACTGGTGGATCCATCTGTGGTCTCTGAAGAGAACAAACATTTCAATGACTCTAGTTGTTGTTAGTAAAAAGAACACACATGCAATGACACTGGTGGATCCATCTGTGGTATCTAAAGAGAACATACATTTCAATGACTCTAGTTGTTGTTAGTAAAGAGAACACACATTCAATGACTCTGGTTGTTGTTAGTAAAAAGAACACACATGCAATGACACTGGTGGACCCATATGTGGTATGTGGAAAGAGCACACATTTCAATGACTCTGGTTGTTGTCAGTAAAAAGAACACACATGCAATGACACTGGTGGATCCATGTGTGGTCTCTAAAGAGAACACACATTTCAATGACTCTGGTTGTTGTTAGTAAAAAGAACACACATGCAATGACACTGGTGGATCCATATGTGGTATGTGAAAAGAACACAGATGGAATGACTCTGGTTGTAGTTAGTAAAAAGAACACACATTCAATGACACTGGTAGATCTATAGGTGGATTGTGAAAAGAACACACATGCAATGACACTGGTGGATCCATAGGTGGTATCTGAAAAGAACACACATTTCAATGACTCTGGTTGTTGTTAGTAAAAAGAACACACATGCAATGACACTGGTGGATCCATGTGTGGTCTCTGAAGATAACACACATTTCAATGACACTTGTGGATCCATATGTGGTACGTGAAAAGAACAGTCATGAAATGACTCCAGTTGTTGTTAGTAAAAAGAACACACATGCAATGACACTGGTGGATCCATAGGTGGATTGTGAAAAGAACACACATGCAATGACACTGGTGGATCCATAGGTGGTATGTGAAAAGAACACACATTTCAATGACTCTGGTTGTTGTTAGTAAAAAGAACACACATGCAATGACACTGGTGGATCCATAGGTGGATTGGGAAAAGAACACACATGCAATGACACTGGTGGATCCATATGTGGTATGTGAAAACAACACACATGCAATGACTCTGGTTGTTGTTAGTAAAAAGTACACACATGCAATGACACTGGTGGATCCATAGGTGGATTGTGAAAAGAACACACATGCAATGACACTGGTGGATCCATAGGTGGTATGTGAAAAGAACACACATTTCAATGACTCTGGTTGGTGTTAGAAAAAAGAACACACATGCAATGACACTGGTGGATCCATAGGTGGATTGTGAAAAGAGAACACATGCAATGACACTAGTGGATCCATATGTGGTATGTGAAAAGAACACACATGCAATGACTCCAGTTGTTGTTAGTAAAAAGAACACACATGTAATGACACTGGTGGATCCATCTGTGGTCTCTGAAGAGAACATACATTTCAATGACTCTAGTTGTTGTTAGTAAAGAGAACACACATTCAATGACTCTGGATGTTGTTAGTAAAAAGAACACACATGCAATGACACTGGTGGTTCCATGTGTGGTCTCTGAAGAGAACACACATTTCAATGACACTGGTGGATCCATATGTGGTATGTGAAAAGAACAGTCGTGAAATGACTCTAGTTGTTGTTAGTACAAAGAACACATATGCAATGACACTGTTGGATCCATAGGTGGATTGTGAAAAGAACACACATGCAATGACACTGGTGGATCCATATGTGGTATGTGAAAACAACACACATGCAATGACTCCAGTTGTTGTTAGTAAAAAGAACACACATGCAATGACACTGGTGGATCCATATGTGGTATGTGAAAAGAACAGTCATGAAATGACTCTAGTTGTTGTTATTAAAAGAACACACATGCAATGACACTAGTGGATCCATATGTGGTATGTGAAAAGAACACACATGCAATGAATCTGGTTGTTGTTAGTAAAAAGAACACACATGCAATGACACTGGTGGATCCATGTGTGGTCTCTGAAGAGAACACACATTTCAATGACACCGGTGGATCCATATGTGGTATGTGAAAAGAACACACATGCAATGACTCTGGTTGTTGTTAGTAAAAACAACACACATGCAATGACACTGGTGGATCCATAGGTGGTATGTGAAAAGAACACACATTTCAATGACTCTGGTTGTTGTTAGTAAAAAGAACACACATGCAATGACACTGGTGGATACATAGGTGGATTGTGAAAAGAGAACACATGCAATGACACTAGTGGATCCATATGTGGTATGTGAAAAGAACACACATGCAATGACTCCAGTTGTTGTTAGTAAAAAGAACACACATGCAATGACACTGGTGGATCCATAGGTGGATTGTGAAAAGAACACACATGCAATGACACTGGTGGAGCCATAGGTGGTATGTGAAAAGAACACACATTTCAATGACTCTGGTTGTTGTTAGTAAAAAGAACACACATGCAATGACACTGGTGGATCCTTGTGTGGTATCTAAAGAGAACATACATTTCAATGACTCTAGTTGTTGTTAGTAAAGAGAAAACACATTCAATGACTCTGGTTGTTGTTAGTAAAAAGAACACACATGCAATGACACTGGTGGATCCATATGTGGTATGTGTAAAGAACAGACATTTCAATGACTCTGGTTGTTGTTAGTAAAAAGAACACACATGCAATGACACTGGTGGATCCATGTGTGGTCTCTAAAGAGAACACACATTTCAATGACTCTGGTTGTTGTTAGTAAAAAGAATGCACATGCAATGACACTGGTGGATCCATATGTGGTATGTGCAAAGAACACAGATGGAATGACTCTGGTTGTTGTTAGTAAAAAGAACACACATTCAATGACACTGGTGGATCTATAGGTGGATTGTGAAAAGAACACACATGCAATGACACTGGTGGATCTATAGGTGGTATGTGAAAAGAACACACATTTCAATGACTCTGGTTGTTGTTAGAAAAAAGAACACACATGCAATGACACTGGTCAATCCATGTGTGGTCTCTGAAGAGAACACACATTTCAGTGACACTAGTGGATCCATATGTGGTATGTGAAAAGAACACTCATGAAATGATTCCAGTTGTTGTTAGTAAAAAGAACACACATGCAATGACACTGGTGGATCCATAGGTGGATTGTGAAAAGAACACGCATGCAATGACACTGGTGGATCCATAGGTGGTATGTGAAAAGAACACACATTTCAATGACTCTGGTTGTTGTTAGTAAAAAGAACACGCATGCAATGACACTGGTGGATCCATAGGTGGATTGGGAAAAGAACACACATGCAATAACACTGGTGGATCCATATGTGGTATGTGAAAACAACACACATGCAATGACTCTGGTTGTTGTTAGTAAAAAGAACACACATGCAATGACACTGTTGGATCCATAGATGGATTGTGAAAAGAACACACATGCAATGACACTGGTGGATCCATAGGTGGTATGTGAAAAGAACACACATTTCAATGACTCTGGTTGTTGTTAGTAAAAAGAACACACATGCAATGACACTGGTGGATCCATAGGTGGATTGTGAAAAGAGAACACGTGCAATGACACTAGTGGATCCATATGTGGTATGTGAAAAGAACACACATGCAATGACTCTAGTTGTTGTTAGTAAAAAGAACACACATGCAATGACACTGGTGGATCCATGTGTGGTCTCTGAAGAGAACACATATTTCAATGACACTGGTGGATCCATATGTGGTATGTGAAAAGAACAATCATGAAATGAATCCAGTTGTTGTTAGTAAAAAGAACACACATGCAATGATACTGGTGGATCCATAGGTGGATTGTGAAAAGAGCACACATGCAATGACACTAGTGGATCCATATGTGGTATGTGAAAAGAACACACATGCAATGACTCCAGTTGTTGTTAGTAAAAAGAACACACATGTAATGACACTGGTGGATCCATCTGTGGTCTCTGAAGAGATAAAACATTTCAATGACTCTAGTTGTTGTTAGTAAAAAGAACACACATGCAATGACACTGGTGGATCCATGTGTGGTATCTAAAGAGAACATACATTTCAATGACTCTAGTTGTTGTTAGTAAAGAGAACACACATTCAATGACTCTTGTTGTTGTTAGTAAAAAGAACACACATGCAATGACACTGGTGGATCCATATGTGGTATGTGTAAAGAACACACATTTCAATGACTCTGGTTGTTGTTAGTAAAAAGAACACACATGGAATGACACTGGTGGATCCATGTGTGGTCTCTAAAGAGAACACACATTTCAATGACTCTGGTTGTTGTTAGTAAAAAGAACACACATGCAATGACACTGGTGGATCCATATGTGGTATGTGAAAAGAACACAGATGGAATGACTCTGGTTGTAGTTAGTAAAAAGAACACACATTCAATGACACTGGTGGATCCATAGGTGGATTATGAAAAGAACACACATGCAATGACACTGGTGGATCCATATGTGGTATCAGAAAAGAACACACATTTCAATGACTCTGGTTGTTGTTAGTAAAAAGAACACACATGCAATGACACTGGTGGATCCATGTGTGGTCTCTAAAGAGAACACACATTTCAATGACACTGGTGGATCCATATGTGGTATGTGAAAAGAACAGTCATGAAATGATTCCAGTTGTTGTTAGTAAAAAGAACACACATGCAATGACACTGGTGGATCCATGGGTGGATCGTGAAAAGAACACACATGCAATGACACTGGGGGATCCATAGGTGGTATGTGAAAAGATTACACATTTCAATGACTCTGGTTGTTGTTAGTAAAAAGAACACACATGCAATGACACTGGTGGATCCATGTGTGGTCTCTGAAGAGAACACACATTTCAATGACACTGGTGGATCCATATGTGGTATGTGAAAAGAACAGTCATGAAATGACTCCAGTTGTTGTTAGTAAAAAGAACACCCATGCAATGACACTGGTGGATCCATAGGTGGATTGTGAAAAGAACACACATGCAATGACACTGGTGGATCCATAGGTGGTATGTGAAAAGAACACACATTTCAATGACTCTTCTTGTTGTTAGTAAAAAGAACACACATGCAATGACACTGGTGGATCCATAGGTGGATTGGGAAAAGAACACACATGCAATGACACTGGTGGATCCATATGTGGTATGTGAAAACAACACACATGCAATGACTCTGGTTGTTGTTAGTAAAAAGAACACACATGCAATGACACTGGTGGATCCATAGGTGGATTGTGAAAAGAACACACATGCAATGACACTGGTGGATCCATAGGTGGTATGTGAAAAGAATACCAATTTCAATGACTCTAGTTGTTGTTAGTAAAAAGAACACACATGCAATAAAACTGGTGGATCCATAGGTGGATTGTGAAAAGAGAACACATGCAATGACACTAGTGGATCCATATGTGGTATGTGAAAAGAACACACATGCAATGACTCTAGTTGTTGTTACTAAAAAGAACACACATGCAATGAAACTGGTGGATCCATGTGTGGTCTCTAAAGAGAACACACATTTCAATGACACTGGTGGATCCATATGTGGTATGTGAAAAGAACAGTCATGAAATGACTCCAGTTGTTGTTAGTACAAAGAACACATATGCAATGACACTGGTGGATCCATAGGTGGATTGTGAAAAGAAAACACATGCAATGACACTGGTGGATCCATATGTGGTATGTGAAAAGAACACACATGCAATGACTCCAGTTGTTGTTAGTAAAAAGAACACACATGCAATGACACTGGTGAATCCATATGTGGTATGTGCAAAGAACAGTCATGAAATGACTCTAGTTGTTGTTAGTAAAAAGAACACACAAGCAATGACACTGGTGGATCCATAGGTGGATTGTGAAAGAACACACATGCAATGACACTGGTGGATCCATATGTGGTATGTGAAAAGAACACACATGCAATGACTCTGGTTATTGTTAGTAAAAAGAACAAACATGCAATGACACTAGTGGATCCATGTGTGGTCTCTGAAGAGAACACACATTTCAATGACACCGGTGGATCCATATGTGGTATGTGAAAAGAACACACATGCAATGACTCTGGTTGTTGTTAGTAAAAAGAACACACATGTAATGACACTGGTGGATCCATAGGTTGATTGTGAAAAGAACACACATGCAATGACACTGGTGGAGCCATAGGTGGTATGTGAAAAGAACACACATTTCAATGACTCTGGTTGTTGTTAGTAAAAAGAACACACATGCAATGACACTGGTGGATCCATGTGTGGTATCTAAAGAGAACATACATTTCAATGACTCTAGTTGTTGTTAGTAAAGAGAAAACACATTCAATGACTCTGGTTGTTGTTAGTAAAAAGAACACACATGCAATGACACTGGTGGATCCATATGTGGTATGTGTAAAGAACACACATTTCAATGACTCTGGTTGTTGTTAGTAAAAAGAACACACATGCAATGACACTGGTGGATCCATGTGTGGTCTCTAAAGAGAACACACATTTCAATGACTCTGGTTGTTGTTAGTAAAAAGAACACACATGCAATGACACTGGTGGATCCATATGTGGTATGTGAAAAGAACACAGATGGAATGACTCTGGTTGTTAGTAAAAAGAACACACATTCAATGACACTGGTGGATCTATAGGTGGATTGTGAAAAGAACACACATGCAATGACACTGGTGGATCTATAGGTGGTATGTGAAAAGAACACACATTTCAATGACTCTGGTTGTTGTTAGAAAAAAGAACACACATGCAATGACACTGGTCAATCCATGTGTGGTCTCTGAAGAGAACACACATTTTAGTGACACTGGTGGATCCATATGTGGTATGTGAAAAGAACAGTCATGAAATGACTCCAGTTGTTGTTAGTAAAAAGAACACACATGCAATGACACTGGTGGATCCATAGGTGGATTGTGAAAAGAACACACATGCAATGACACTGGTGGATCCATAGGTGGTATGTGAAAAGAACACACATTTCAATGACTCTGGTTGTTGTTAGTAAAAAGAACACGCATGCAATGACACTGGTGGATCCATAGGTGGATTGGGAAAAGAACACACATGCAATAACACTGGTGGATCCATATGTGGTATGTGAAAACAACACACATGCAATGACTCTGGTTGTTGTTAGTAAAAAGAACACACATGCAATGACACTGTTGGATCCATAGGTGGATTGTGAAAAGAACACACATGCAATGACACTGGTGGATCCATAGGTGGTATGTGAGGAGAACACACATGCAAATGACTCTGGTTGTTGTTAGTAAAAAGAACACATGCAATGACACTGGTGGATCCATAGGTGGATTGTGAAGAGAGAACACATGCAATGACACTAGTGGATCCATATGTGGTATGTGAAAAGAACACACATGCAATGACTCCAGTTGTTGTTAGTAAAAAGAACACACATGCAATGACACTGGTGGATCCATGTGTGGTCTCTGAAGAGAACACACATTTCAATGACACTGGTGGATCCATATGTGGTATGTGAAAAGAACAATCATGAAATGAATCCAGTTGTTGTTAGTAAAAAGAACACACATGCAATGATACTGGTGGATCCATAGGTGGATTGTGAAAAGAGCACACATGCAATGACACTAGTGGATCCATATGTGGTATGTGAAAAGAACACACATGCAATGACTCCAGTTGTTGTTAGTAAAAAGAACACACATGTAATGACACTGGTGGATCCATCTGTGGTCTCTGAAGAGATAAAACATTTCAATGACTCTAGTTGTTGTTAGTAAAAAGAACACACATGCAATGACACTGGTGGATCCATGTGTGGTATCTAAAGAGAACAAACATTTCAATGACTCTAGTGGATCCATATGTTATGTGAAAAGAACACACATTCAATGACTCTTGTTTTTGTTAGTTAAAAGCTCACACATGCATTGACTTTGGTGGATCCATTTGTGGTATATGAAAAGAACACACATTTCAATGACTCGTGTTGTTGTTAGTAAAAAGAACACACATGGAATGACACTGGTGGATCCATGTGTGGTCTCTAAAGAGAACACACATTTCAATGACACTGGTGGATCCATATGTGGTATGTGAAAAGAACACACATGGAATGACTCCAGTTGTAGTTAGTAAAAAGAACACACATGCAATGACACTGGTGGATCCATATGTGGTATGTGAAAAGAACACACATTTCAATGACTCTGGTTGTTGTTAGTAAAAAGAACACACATGCAATGACACTGGTGGATCCATGTGTGGTCTCTAAAGAGAACAAACATTTCAATGACACTAGTGGATCCATATGTGGTATGTGAAAAGAACAGTCATGAAATGATTCCAGTTGTTGTTAGTAAAAAGAACACACATGCAATGACACTGGTGGATCCATGGGTGGATCGTGAAAAGAACACACATGCAATGACACTGGGGGATCCATAGGTGGTATGTGAAAAGATTACACATTTCAATGACTCTGGTTGTTGTTAGTAAAAAGAACACACATGCAATGACACTAGTGGATCCATGTGTGGTCTCTGAAGAGAACACACATTTCAATGACACTGGTGGATCCATATGTGGTATGTGAAAAGAACAGTCATGAAATGACTCCAGTTGTTAGTAAAAAGAACACCCATGCAATGACACTGGTGGATCCATAGGTGGATTGTGAAAAGAACACACATGCAATGACACTGGTGGATCCATAGGTGGTATGTGAAAAGAACACACATTTCAATGACTCTTCTTGTTGTTAGTAAAAAGAACACACATGCAATGACACTGGTGGATCCATAGGTGGATTGGGAAAAGAACACACATGCAATGACACTGGTGGATCCATATGTGGTATGTGAAAACAACACACATGCAATGACTCTGGTTGTTGTTAGTAAAAAGAACACACATGCAATGACACTGGTGGATCCATAGGTGGATTGTGAAAAGAACACACATGCAATGACACTGGTGGATCCATAGGTGGTATGTGAAAAGAATACCAATTTCAATGACTCTAGTTGTTGTTAGTAAAAAGAACACACATGCAATAAAACTGGTGGATCCATAGGTGGATTTTGAAAAGAGAACACATGCAATGACACTAGTGGATCCATATGTGGTATGTGAAAAGAACACACATGCAATGACTCTAGTTGTTGTTACTAAAAAGAACACACATGCAATGAAACTGGTGGATCCATGTGTGGTCTCTAAAGAGAACACACATTTCAATGACACTGGTGGATCCATATGTGGTATGTGAAAAGAACAGTCATGAAATGACTCCAGTTGTTAATAGTACAAAGAACACATATGCAATGACACTGGTGGATCCATAGGTGGATTGTGAAAAGAAAAGACATGCAATGACACTGGTGGATCCATATGTGGTATGTGAAAAGAACACACATGCAATGACTCCAGTTGTTGTTAGTAAAAAGAACACACATGCAATGACACTGGTGGATCCATATGTGGTATGTGCAAAGAACAGTCATGAAATGACTCTAGTTGTTGTTAGTAAAAAGAACACACAAGCAATGACACTGGTGGATCCATAGGTGGATTGTGAAAGAACACACATGCAATGACACTGGTGGATCCATATGTGGTATGTGAAAATAACACACATGCAATGACTCTGGTTGTTGTTAGTAAAAAGAACAAACATGCAATGACACTGGTGGATCCATGTGTGGTCTCTGAAGAGAACACACATTTCAATGACACCGGTGGATCCATATGTGGTATGTGAAAAGAACACACATGCAATGACTCTGGTTGTTGTTAGTAAAAAGAACACACATGTAATGACACAGGTGGATCCATAGGTGGATTGTGAAAAGAACACACATGCAATGACACTGGTGGATCCATAGGTGGTATGTGAAAAGAACACACATTTCAATGACTCTGGGTGTTGTTAGTAAAAAGAACACACATGCAATGACACTGGTGGATCCATAGGTGGATTGTGAAAAGAACACACATGCAATGACACTGGTGGATCCATGTGTGGTATCTAAAGAGAACATACATTTCAATGACTCTAGTTGTTGTTAGTAAAAAGAACACACATGTAATGACATTGGTGGATCCATGTGTGGTCTCTAAAGAGAACACACATTTCAATGACTCTAGTTGTTGTTAGTAAAAAGAACACACATGCAATGACACTGGTGGATCCATGTGTGGTCTCTAAAGAGAACACACATTTCAATGACACTGGTGGATCCATATGTGGTATGTGAAAAGAACAGTCATGAAATGATTCCAGTTGTTGTTAGTAAAAAGAACACACATGCAATGACACTGGTGGATCCATGGGTGGATCGTGAAAAGAACACACATGCAATGACACTGGTGGATCCATGTGTGGTATCTAAAGAGAACATACATTTCAATGACTCTAGTTGTTGTTAGTAAAGAGAACACACATTCAATGACTCTTGTGGATCCATGTGTGTTAGTAAAGAGAACACATTTCAATGACACTAGTGGATCCATATGTGGTATGTGAAAAGAACACACATGAAATGACTAGTTGTTGTTAGTAAAAGAACACACATGCAATGACACTGGTGGATCCATAGGTGGATTGTGAAAAGAACACACATGCCATGACACGTGTGTATCCATATGTGGTATGTGAAAAGTACACAGATTTCAATGACTCTGGTTGTTGTTAGTAAAAAGAACACACATTCAATGACACTGGTGGATCCATAGGTGGATTATGAAAAGAACACACATGCAATGACACTGGTGGATCCATATGTGGTATGTGAAAAGAACACACATGCAATGACTCTGGTTGTTGTTAGTAAAAAGAACACCCATGCAATGACACTGGTGGATCCATGTGGATTGTGAAAAGAACAAACATTTCAATGACACTAGTGGATCCATATGTGGTATGTTAATAGAATATACATGAAATGTCTATTGTTGTTGTTAGTAAAAAGAACACACATGCAATGACACTGGTGGATCCATAGGTGGATCGTGAAAAGAACACACATGCAATGACACTAGTGGATCCATATGTGGTATGTGAAAAGAACACACATTTCAATGACTCAGTTGTTGTTAGTAAAAGAACACACATGCAATGACATCAGTGGATCCATGTGTGGTCTCTGAAGAGAACACACATTTCAATGACACTGGTGGATCCATATGTGGTATGTGCAATGAACAGTCATGAAATGACTCGTGTTGTTGTTAGTAAAAAGAACACCCATGCAATGACACTGGTGGATCCATAGGTGGATTGTGAAAAGAACACACATGCAATGACACTGGTGGATCCATAGGTGGTATGTGAAAAGAACACACATGCAATGACTCCAGTTGTTGTTAGTAAAAAGAACACACATGCAATGACACTGGTGGATCCATATGTGGTATGTGAAAAGAACACATGAAATGACTTAGTTGTTGTTAGTAAAAGAACACACATGCAATGACACTGTGGATCCATAGGTGGATTGTGAAAGAACACACATGCAATGACACTGTGGATCCATATGTGGTATGTGAAAAGAACACACATGCAATGACTCTGGTTGTTAGTAAAAGAACACACATGCAATGACACTGGTGGATCCATAGGTGGATTCTGAAGAGCACACATTTCAATGACACTAGTGGATCCATATGTGGTATGTGAAAAGAACACACATGCAATGACTCTGGTTGTTGTTAGTAAAAAGAACACACATGCAATGACACTGGTGGATCCATAGGTGGATTGTGAAAAGAACACACATGCAATGACACTGGTGGATCCATATGTGGTATGTGAAAAGAACACACATGCAATGACTCTGGTTGTTGTTAGTAAAAAGAAGACACATGCAATGACACTGGATCCATAGGTGGATTGTGAAAAGAACAGACATGCAATGACACTGGTGGATCCATAGGTGGTATGCGAAAAGAACACACATTTCAATGACTCTGGTTGTTGTTAGTAAAAAGAACATACATGCAATGACACTGGTGGATCCATGTGTGGTCTAAAGAGAGCACACATGCAATGACACTGTCGGATCCATATGTGGTATGTGAAAAGAACACACATGCAATGACACTGGTGGATCCATAGGTGGATTGTGAAAAGAACACACATGCAATGACACTGGAGGATCCATAGGTGGATTGTGAAAAGAGCACACATGCAATGACACTAGTGGATCCATATGTGGTATGTTAAAAGAACACACATGAAATGACTCTAGTAGTTGTTAGTAAAAGGAACACACATGTAATGACACTGGTGGATCCATGTGTGGTCTCTAAAGAGAACACACATTTCAATGACACTGGTGGATCCATATGTGGTATGTAAAAAGAACACACATGCAATGGCTCAGTTGTTGTTAGTAAAAAGAACACACATGCAATGACACTGGTGGATCCATAGGTGGATTGTGAAGAGAACACACATGCAATGACACTGGTGGATCCATATGTGGTATGTGAAAAGAACACATGCAATGACTCTGGTTGTTGTTAGTAAAATTGCACACATGCAATGACATGAGTGGATCCATGTGTGGTCTCTGAAGAGAACACACATTTCAATGACTCTAGTTGTTGTTAGTAAAAGAACACACATGCAATGACACTGTGGATCCATGTGGTCTCTAAGAGAAACATTTCAATGACACTGTGGATCCATATGTGGTATGTGAAAAGAACACCATGAAATGACTCCAGTTGTTGTTAGTAAAAGAACACACATGCAATGACACTGGTGGATCCATATGTGGTATGTGAAAAGAACACACATTTCAATGACTCGTTGGTGTTAGAAAAAGAACACACATGCAATGACACTGGTGGATCCATAGGTGGATTATGAAAAGAACACACATGCAATGACACTAGTGGATCCATATGTGGTATGTGAAAAGAACACACATGCAATGACTCCAGTTGTTGTTAGTAAAAAGAACACACATGTAATGACACTAGTGGATCCATGTGTGGTCTCAAGAGAACAAACATTTCAATGACTCAAGTTGTTGTTAGTAAAAGAACACACATGCAATGACACTGGTGGATCCATGTGGTATGTAAAGAACACACATTTCAATGACTCTAGTTGTTGTTAGTAAAAGAACACACATTCAATGACACTGGTGGATCCATAGGTGGATTAGAAAAGAACACATGCAATGACACTGGTGGATCCATATGTGGTATGTGAAAAGAACACACATTTCAATGACTCGGTTGTTGTTAGTAAAAAGAACACACATGCAATGACATCAGGATCCATGTGTGGTCTCTGAAGAGAACACACATTTCAATGACACTGGTGGATCCATATGTGGTATGTGAAAAGAACAGTCATGAAATGATTCCAGTTGTTGTTAGTAAAAAGAACACACATGCAATGACACTGGTGGATCCATGGGTGGATCGTGAAAAGAACACACATGCAATGACACTGGTGGATCCATAGGTGGTATGTGAAAAGAACACATTTCAATGACTCGGTTGTTGTTAGTAAAAAGAACACACATGCAATGACACTGTGGATCCATGTGGTCTCTGAAAAGAACACACATTTCAATGACACTGTGGATCCATAGGTGGTATGCGAAAAGAAAACACATGAAATGACTCGTGTTGTTGTTAGTAAAAAGAACACACATGCAATGAGACTGGTGGATCCATAGGTGGTGAAAAGAACACACATGCAATGACACTGTGGATCCATAGGTGGTATGTGAAAAGAACCATTCAATGACTCTTCTTGTATCTAGTTGTTGTTAGTAAAAAGAACACACATGCAATGACACTGGTGGATCCATAGGTGGATTTTGACACACATGCAATGACACTGGTGGATCCATATGTGGTATGTGAAAAGAACACACATGCAATGACTCTAGTTGTTGTTAGTAACAAGAACACACATGCAATGATGGATCCATGTGGTCTCTGAAAGAACACACATTTCAATGACACTGGTGGATCCATATGTGGTATGTGAAAAGAACACCATGAAATGACTCAGTTGTTGTTAGTAAAAGAACACACATGCAATGACACTGGTGGATCCATGGGTGGATTGTGAAAAGAACACACATGCAATGACACTGGGGGATCCATAGGTGGTATGTGAAAAGAACACATTTCAATGACTCTTCTTGTTGTTAGTAAAAGAGCACACATGCAATGACACTGGTGGATCCATAGGTGGATTGGGAAAAGAACACACATGCAATGACACGGGTGGATCCATGTGTGGTATGTGAAAATAACACACATGCAATGACTCTGGATGTTGTTAGTAAAAATAACACACATGCCATGACACTGGTGGATCCATAGGTGGATTGTGAAAAGAACACACATGCAATGACACTAGTGGATCCATATGTGGTATGTGAAAAGAATGCACATGCAATGACTCCAGTTGTTGTTAGTAAAAAGAACACACATGCAATGACACTGTTGGATCCATGTGTGGTCTCTAAAGAGAACACATTTCAATGACACTGGTGGATCCATATGTGGTATGTGAAAAGAACAGTCATGAAATGACTCCAGTTGTTGTTAGTAAAAAGAACACACATGCAATGACACTGGTGGATCCATAGGTGGATTGTGAAAAGAACACACATGCAATGACACTGGTGGATCCATATGTGGTATGTGAAAAGAACACACATGCAATGACTCAGGTTGTTGTTAGTAAAAAAAACACACATGCAATGACACTGGTGGATCCATATGTGGTATGTGAAAAGAACAGTCATGAAATGACTCTAGTTGTTGTTAGTAAAAAGAACACACATGCAATGACACTGGTGGATCCATAGGTGGATTGTGAAAACACACATGCAATGACACTGGTGGATCCATATGTGGTATGTGAAAAGAACACACATGCAATGACTCCAGTTGTTGTTAGTAAAAAGAACACACATGCAATGACACTGGTGGATCCATGTGTGGTCTCTGAAGAGAACACACATTTCAATGACACTAGTGGATCCATATGTGGTATGTGAAAAGAGCACACATGCAATGACTCCAGTTGTTGTTAGTAAAAAAGAACACACATGCAATGACACTGGTGGATCCATAGGTGGATTGTGAAAAGAACACACATGCAATGACACTGGTGGATCCATAGGTGGTATGTGAAAAGAACACACATTTCAATGACTCTGGTTGTTGTTAGTAAAAAGAACACACATGCAATGACACCGGTGGATCCATGTGTGGTCTCTAAAGAGAACACACATTTCAACGACATTGGTGGATCCATATGTGGTATGTCAAAAGAACACACATGCAATGACACTAGTGGATCCATAGGTGGATTGTGAAAAGAACACACATGCAATGACACTGGTGGATCCATAGGTGGTATGTGAAAAGAACACACATTTCAATGACTCTGGTTGTTGTTAGTAAAAAGAACACACATGCAATGACACTGGTGGATCCATAGGTGGATTGTGAGAACACATGCAATGACACTAGTGGATCCATATGTGGTATGTGAAAAGAACACACATGCAATGACTCCAGTTGTTGTTAGTAAAAAGAACACACATGCAATGACACTGGTGGATCCATGTGTGGTCTCTGAAGAGAACACACATTTCAATGACACTGTGGATCCATATGTGGTATGTGAAAAGAACAGTCATGAAATGAATCCAGTTGTTGTTAGTAAAAAGAACACACATGCAATGATACTGGTGGATCCATAGGTGGATTGTGAAAAGAGCACACATGCAATGACACTAGTGGATCCATATGTGGTATGTGAAAAGAACACACATGCAATGACTCCAGTTGTTGTTAGTAAAAAGAACACACATGTAATGACACTGCTGGATCCATCTGTGGTCTCTGAAGAGAACAAACATTTCAATGGCTCTAGTTGTTGTTAGTAAAAAGAACACACATGCAATGACACTGGTGGATCCATGTATGGTATCTAAAGAGATCATACATTTCAATGACTCTAGTTGTTGTTAGTAAAGAGAACACATATTCAATGACTCTGGTTGTTGTTAGTAAAAAGAACACACATGCAATGACACTGGTGGATCCATGTGTGGTCTCTAAAGAGAACACACATTTCAATGACTCTGGTTGTTGTTAGTAAAAAGAACACACATGCAATGACACTGGTGGATCCATATGTGGTATGTGAAAAGAACACAGATGGAATGACTCTGGTTGTTGTTAGTAAAAAGAACACACATTCAATGACACTGGTGGATCTATAGGTGGATTGTGAAAAGAACACACATGCAATGACACTGGTGGATCAATGTATGGTCTCTAAAGAGGACACACATTTCAATGACACTGGTGGATCCATATGTGGTATGTGAAAAGAACAGTCATGAAATGACTCCAGTTGTTGTTCGTAAAAAGAACACACATGCAATGACACTGGTGGATCCATAGGTGGATTGTGAAAAGAACACACATGCAATGACACTGGTGGATCCATAGGTGGTATGTGAAAAGAACACACATTTCAATGACTCAGGTTGTTGTTAGTAAAAAGAACACACATGCAATGACACTGGTGGATCCATAGGTGGATTGGGAAAAGAACACACATTCAATGGCACGGGTGGATCCATATGTGGAATGTCAAAAAAACACATGCAATGACTCTGGTTGTTGTTAGTAAAAAGAACACACATGCAATGACACTGGTGGATCCATAGGTGGATTGTGAAAAGAACACACATGCAATGACACTGGTGGATCCATAGGTGGTATGTGAAAAGAACACACATTTCAATGACTCTGGTTGGTGTTAGAAAAAAGAACACACATGCAATGACACTGGTGGATCCATAGGTGGATTGTGAAAAGAGAACACATGCAATGACACTAGTGGATCCATATGTGGTATGTGAAAAGAACACACATGCAATGACTCCAGTTGTTGTTAGTAAAAAGAACACACATGTAATGACACTAGTGGATCCATCTGTGGTCTCTGAAGAGAACAAACATTTCAATGACTCAAGTTGTTGTTAGTAAAAGAACACACATGCAATGACACTGGTGGATCCATGTGTGGTATCTAAAGAGAACATACATTTCAATGACTCTACTTGTTGTTAGTAAAGAGAACACACATTCAATGACTCTGGTTGTTGTTAGTAAAAAGAACACACATGCAATGACACTGGTGGATCCATATGTGGTATGTGTAAAGAACACACATTTCAATGACTCTGGTTGTTGTTAGTAAAAAGAACACACATGCAATGACACTGGTGGATCCATGTGTGGTCTCTAAAGAGAACACACATTTCAATGACACTGGTGGATCCATATGTGGTATGTGAAAAGAACAGTCATGAAATGATTCCAGTTGTTGTTAGTAAAAAGAACACACATGCAATGACACTGGTGGATCCATGGGTGGATCGTGAAAAGAACACACATGCAATGACACTGGGGGATCCATAGGTGGTATGTGAAAGAACACATTTCAATGACTCTGGTTGTTGTTAGTAAAAAGAACACACATGCAATGACACTGGTGGATCCATGTGTGGTCTCTGAAGAGAACACACATTTCAATGACATTGGTGGATCCATATGTGGTATGTAAAAAGAACAGTCATGAAATGACTCCAGTTGTTGTTAGAAAAAAGAACACCAATGCAATGACACTGGTGGATCCATAGGTGGATTGTGAAAAGAACACACATGCAATGACACTGGTGGATCCATAGGTGGTATGTGAAAAGAACACACATTTCAATGACTGGTTGTTGTTAGTAAAAAGAACACACATGCAATGACACTGGTGGATCAATGTATGGTCTCTAAATAGGACACACATTTCAATGACACTAGTGGATCCATATGTGGTATGTGAAAACAACAGTAATGAAATGAGTCCGGTTGTTGTTAGTAAAACAACACACATGCAATGACACTGGTGGATCCATAGGTGGATTGTGAAAAGAGCACACATGCAATGACACTGGTGGATCCATAGGTGGTATGTGAAAAGAACACACATTTCAATGACTCTGGTTGTTGTTAGTAAAAAGAACACACATGCAATGACACTGGTGGATCCATAGGTGGATTGGGAAAAGAACACACATGCAATGACACTGGTGGATCCATATGTGGTATGTGAAAACAACACACATGCAATGACTCTGGTTGTTGTTAGTTAAAAGAACACACATGCAATGACACTGGTGGATCCATAGGTGGATTGTGAAAAGAACACACATGCAATGACACTGGTGGATCCATAGGTGGTATGTGAAAAGAACACACATTTCAATGACTCTGGTTGTTGTTAAAGCACACACATGCAATGACACTTGGTGGATCCATAGGTGGATTGTGAAAAAAGAACACATGCAATGACACTAGTGGATCCATATGTGGTATGTGAAAAGAACACACATGCAATGACTCAGTTGTTGTTAGTAAAAGAACACACATGTAATGACTAGTGGATCCATGTGGTCTCTGAAGAGAACAAACATTTCAATGACTCAAGTTGTTGTTAGTAAAAGAACACACATGCAATGACACTGGTGGATCCATGTGGTATCTAAAGAGAACATACATTTCAATGACTCTACTTGTTGTTAGTAAAGAGAACACATTCAATGACTCTGGTTGTTGTTAGTAAAAGAACACACATGCAATGACACTGGTGGATCCATATGTGGTATGTGAAAAGAACACACATTTCAATGACTCGGTTGTTGTTAGTAAAAGAACACACATGCAATGACACTGGTGGATCCATGTGTGGTCTCTAAAGAGAACACACATTTCAATGACACTGGTGGATCCATATGTGGTATGTGAAAAGAACAGTCATGAAATGACTCCAGTTGTTGTTAGTAAAAAGAACACACATGCAATGACACTGGTGGATCCATGGGTGGATTGTGAAAAGAACACACATGCAATGACACTGGGGATCCATAGGTCGTATGTGAAAGATTACACATTTCAATGACTCTGGTTGTTGTTAGTAAAAAGAACACACATGCAATGACATGGTGGATCCATGTGTGGTCTCTGAAGAGAACACACATTTCTATGACACTGGTGGATCCATATGTGGTATGTAAAAGAACACACATGAAATGACTCCAGTTGTTGTTAGAAAAAAGAACACCAATGCAATGACACTGGTGGATCCATAGGTGGTATGTGAAAAGAACACACATTTCAATGACTCTGGTTGTTGTTAGTAAAAAGAACACACATGCAATGACACTGGTGGATCCATAGGTGGATTGGGAAAAGAACACACATGCAATGACACTGGTGGATCCATATGTGGTATGTGAAAACAACACACATGCAATGACTCTGGTTGTTGTTAGTAAAAAGAACACACATGCAATGACACTGGTGGATCCATAGGTGGATTGTGAAAAGAACACACATGCAATGACACTGGTGGATCCATAGGTGGTATGTGAAAAGAACACACATTTCAATGACTCTGTTGGTGTTAGTAAAAAGAACACACATGCAATGACACTGGTGGATCCATAGGTGGATTGTGAAAAGAGAACACATGCAATGACACTAGTGGATCCATATGTGGTATGTGAAAAGAACACACATGCAATGACTCCAGTTGTTGTTAGTAAAAAGAACACACATGTAATGACACTAGTGGATCCATCTGTGGTCTCTGAAGAGAACAAACATTTCAATGACTCAAGTTGTTGTTAGTAAAAAGAACACACATGCAATGACACTGGTGGATCCATGTGTGGTATCTAAAGAGAACATACATTTCAATGACTCTACTTGTTGTTAGTAAAGAGAACACACATTCAATAACTCTGGTTGTAGTTAGTAAAATTAACACACAAGCAATCACACTGGTGGATCCATATGTGGTATGTAAAAGAACACATTTCAATGACTCTGGTTGTTGTTAGTAAAAAGAACACACATGCAATGACACTGGTGGATCCATGTGTGGTCTCTAAAGAGAACACACATTTCAATGACACTGGTGGATCCATAGGTGGTATGTGAAAAGAACAGTCATGAAATGACTCTAGTTGTTGTTAGTAAAAAGAACACCCATGCAATGACACTGGTAGATCCATAGGTGGATTGTGAAAAGAACACACATGCAATGACACTGGTGGATCCATAGGTGGTATGTGAAAAGAACACACATTTCAATGACTCTTCTTGTTGTTAGTAAAAAGAACACACATGCAATGACACTGGTGGATCCATAGGTGGATTGGGAAAAGAACACACATGCAATGACACTGGTGGATCCATATGTGGTATGTGAAAACAACACACGTGCAATGACTCTGGTTGTTGTTAGTAAAAAGAACACACATGCAATGACACTGGTGGATCCATAGGTGGATTGTGAAAAGAACACACATGCAATGACACTGGTGGATCCATAGGTGGTATGTGAAAAGAATACACATTTCAATGACTCTAGTTGTTGTTAGTAAAAAGAACACACATGCAATGACACTGGTGGATCCATAGGTGGATTGTGAAAAGAACACACATGCAATGACACTAGTGGATCCATATGTGGTATGTGAAAAGAATGCACATGCAATGACTCCAGTTGTTGTTAGTAAAAAGAACAATACATGCAATGACACTGGTGGATCCATGTGTGGTCTCTGAAGAGAACACACATTTCAATGACACTGGTGGATCCATATGTGGTATGTGAAAAGAACAGTCATGAAATGACTCCAGTTGTTGTTAGTACAAAGAACACATATGCAATGACACTGGTGGATCCATAGGTGGATTGTGAAAAGAACACACATGCAATGACACTGGTGGATCCATATGTGGTATGTGAAAAGAACACACATGCAATGACTCCAGTTGTTGTTAGTAAAAAGAACACACATGCAATGACACTGGTGGATCCATATGTGGTATGTGAAAAGAACACACATGAAATGACTCTAGTTGTTGTTAGTAAAAAGAACACACATGCAATGACACTTGTGGATCCATAGGTGGATTGTGAAAAAACACACATGCAATGACACTGATGGATCCATATGTGGTATGTGAAAAGAACACACATGCAATGACTCCAGTTGTTGTTAGTAAAATGAACACACATGCAATGACACTGGTGGATCCATGTGTGGTCTCTGAAGAGAACACACATTTCAATGACACCGGTGGATCCATATGTCGTATGTGAAAAGAACACATGCAATGACTCTGGTTGTTGTTAGTAAAAATAACACACATGCAATGACACTGGTGGATCCATAGGTGGATTGTGAAAAGAACACACATGCAATGACACTGGTGGATCCATATGTGGTATGTGAAAAGAACACACATGCAATGACTCTGGTTGTTGTTAGTAAAAAGAACACACATTCAATGACACTGGTGGATTCATAGGTGGATTGTGAAAAGAACACACATGCAATGACACTGGTGGATCCATGGGTGGATCGTGAAAAGAACACACATGCAATGACACTGGGGGATCCATAGGTGGTATGTGAAAAGAACACACATTTCAATGACTCTGGTTGTTGTTAGTAAAAAGAACACACATGCAATGACACTGGTGGATCCATGTGTGGTCTCTGAAGAGAACACACATTTCAATGACACTGGTGGATCCATATGTGGTATGTGTGAAAAGAACACATGAAATGACTCAGTTGTTGTTAGAAAAAAGAACACACATGCAATGACACTGGTGGATCCATAGGTGGTATGTGAAAAGAACACACATTTCAATGACTCTGGTTGTTGTTAGTAAAAAGAACACACATGCAATGACACTGGTGGATCCATAGGTGGATTGGGAAAAGAACACACATGCAATGACACTGGTGGATCCATATGTGGTATGTGAAAACAACACACATGCAATGACTCTGGTTGTTGTTAGTAAAAAGAACACACATGCAATGACACTGGTGGATCCATAGGTGGATTGTGAAAAGAACACACATGCAATGACACTGGTGGATCCATATGTGGTATGTGAAAAGAACACACATTTCAATGACTCTGGTTGGTGTTAGTAAAAAGAAAACACATGCAATGACACTGGTGGATCCATAGGTGGATTGTGAAAAGAGAACACATGCAATGACACTAGTGGATCCATATGTGGTATGTGAAAAGAACACACATGCAATGACTCCAGTTGTTGTTAGTAAAAAGAACACACATGTAATGACACTAGTGGATCCATCTGTGGTCTCTGAAGAGAACAAACATTTCAATGACTCAAGTTGTTGTTAGTAAAAAGAACACACATGCAATGACACTGGTGGATCCATGTGTGGTATCTAAAGAGAACACACATTTCAATGACTCTAGTTGTTGTTAGTAAAAAGAACACACATGCAATGACTCTGGTTGTTGTTAGTAAAAAGAACACACATGCAATGACACTGGTGGATCCATATGTGGTATGCGAAAAGAACACACATTTCAATGACTCTGGTTGTTGTTAGTAAAAAGAACACACATGCAATGACACTGGTGGATCCATGTGTGGTCTCTAAAGAGAACACACATTTCAATGACACTAGTGGATCCATAGGTGGTATGTGAAAAGAACAGTCATGAAATGACTCTAGTTGTTGTTAGTAAAAAGAACACCCATGCAATGACACTGGTAGATCCATAGGTGGATTGTGAAAAGAACACACATGCAATGACACTGGTGGATCCATAGGTGGTATGTGAAAAGAACACACATTTCAATGACTCTTCTTGTTGTTAGTAAAAAGAACACACATGCAATGACACTGGTGGATCCATAGGTGGATTGGGAAAAGAACACACATGCAATGACACTGGTGGATCCATATGTGGTATGTGAAAACAACACACGTGCAATGACTCTGGTTGTTGTTAGTAAAAAGAACACACATGCAATGACACTGGTGGATCCATAGGTGGATTGTGAAAAGAACACACATGCAATGACACTGGTGGATCCATAGGTGGTATGTGAAAAGAATACACATTTCAATGACTCTAGTTGTTGTTAGTAAAAAGAACACACATGCAATGACACTGGTGGATCCATAGGTGGATTGTGAAAAGAACACACATGCAATGACACTAGTGGATCCATATGTGGTATGTGAAAAGAATGCACATGCAATGACTCCAGTTGTTGTTAGTAAAAAGAACAATACATGCAATGACACTGGTGGATCCATGTGTGGTCTCTGAAGAGAACACACATTTCAATGACACTGGTGGATCCATATGTGGTATGTGAAAAGAACAGTCATGAAATGACTCCAGTTGTTGTTAGTACAAAGAACACATATGCAATGACACTGGTGGATCCATAGGTGGATTGTGAAAAGAACACACATGCAATGACACTGGTGGATCCATATGTGGTATGTGAAAAGAACACACATGCAATGACTCCAGTTGTTGTTAGTAAAAAGAACACACATGCAATGACACTGGTGGATCCATATGTGGTATGTGAAAAGAACAGTCATGAAATGACTCTAGTTGTTGTTAGTAAAAAGAACACACATGCAATGACACTGGTGGATCCATAGGTGGATTGTGAAAAAACACACATGCAATGACACTGATGGATCCATATGTGGTATGTGAAAAGAACACACATGCAATGACTCCAGTTGTTGTTAGTAAAATGAACACACATGCAATGACACTGGTGGATCCATGTGTGGTCTCTGAAGAGAACACACATTTCAATGACACCGGTGGATCCATATGTCGTATGTGAAAAGAACACACATGCAATGACTCTGGTTGTTGTTAGTAAAAATAACACACATGCAATGACACTGGTGGATCCATAGGTGGATTGTGAAAAGAACACACATGCAATGACACTGGTGGATCCATATGTCGTATGTGAAAAGAACACACATGCAATGACTCTGGTTGTTGTTAGTAAAAAGAACACACATTCAATGACACTGGTGGATTCATAGGTGGATTGTGAAAAGAACACACATGCAATGACACTGGTGGATCCATAGGTGGTATGTGAAAAGAACACACATTTCAATGACTCTGGTTGTTGTTAGTAAAAATAACTCACATGCAATGACACTGTTGGATCCATGTGTGGTCTCTAAAGAGAACACACATTGCAATGACATTGGTGGATCCATATGTGGTATGTCAAAAGAACACACATGCAATGACACTGGTGGATCCATAGGTGGATTGTGAAAAGAACACACATGCAATGACACTGGTGGATCCATAGGTGGATTGTGAAAAGAGCACACATGCAATGACACTAGGGGATCCATATGTGGTATGCGAAAAGAACATACATGTAATGACTCCAGTTGTTGTTAGTAAAAAGAACACACATGTAATGACACTGGTGGATCCATGTGTGGTCTCTAAAGAGAACACACATTTCAATGACACAGGTGGATCCATATGTGGTATTTGAAAAGAACATTCATGAAATGACTCCAGTTGTTGTTAGTAAAAAGAACACACATGCAATGACACAGGTGGATCCGTAGGTGGATTGTGAAAAGAACACACATGCAATGACACTGGTGGATCCATATGTGATATGTGAAAAGAACACGCATGCAATGACTCTGGTTGTTGTTAGTAAAAATTGCACACATGCAATGACACTGGTGGATCCATGTGTGGTCTCTGAAGAGAACACACATTTCAATGACTCTGGTTGTTGTTAGTAAAAAGAACACACATGCAATGACACTGGTGGATCCATGTTTGGTCTCTGAAGAGAACAGACATTTCAATGACACTGGTGGATCCATATGTGGTATGTGAAAAGAACAGTCATGAAATGATTCCAGTTGTTGTTAGTAAAAAGAACACACATGCAATGACACTGGTGGATCCATAGGTGGTATGTGAAAAGAACACACATTTCAATGACTCTGGTTGGTGTTAGAAAAAAGAACACACATGCAATGACACTGGTGGATCCATAGGTGGATTGTGAAAAGAGAACACATGCAATGACACTAGTGGATCCATATGTGGTATGTGAAAAGAACACACATGCAATGACTCCAGTTGTTGTTAGTAAAAAGAACACACATGTAATGACACTAGTGGATCCATCTGTGGTCTCTGAAGAGAACAAACATTTCAATGACTCAAGTTGTTGTTAGTAAAAAGAACACACATGCAATGACACTGGTGGATCCATGTGTGGTATCTAAAGAAAACATACATTTCAATGACTCTAGTTGTTGTTAGTAAAGAGAACACACATTCAATGACTCTGGTTGTTGTTAGTAAAAATAATACACATGCAATGACACTGGTGGATCCATATGTGGTATGTGTAAAGAACACACATTTCAATGACTCTGGTTGTTGTTAGTAAAAAGAACACACATGCAATGACACTGGTGGATCCATGTGTGGTCTCTAAAGAGAACACACATTTCAATGACACTGGTGGATCCATATGTGGTATGTGAATAGAACAGTCATGAAATGATTCCAGTTGTTGTTAGTAAAAAGAACACACATGCAATGACACTGGTGGATCCATGGGTGGATCGTGAAAAGAACACACATGCAATGACACTGGGGGATCCATAGGTGGTATGTGAAAAGATTACACATTTCAATGACTCTGGTTGTTGTTAGTAAAAAGAACACACATGCAATGACACTGGTGGATCCATGTGTGGTCTCTGAAAAGAACACACATTTCAATCACACTGGTGGATCCATATGTGGTATGTGAAAAGAACAGTCATGAAATGACTCCAGTTGTTGTTAGTAAAAAGAACACCCATGCAATGACACTGGTAGATCCATAGGTGGATTGTGAAAAGAACACACATGCAATGACACTGGTGGATCCATAGGTGGTATGTGAAAAGAACACACATTTCAATGACTCTTCTTGTTCTTAGTAAAAAGAACACACATGCAATGACACTGGTGGATCCATAGGTGGATTGGGAAAAGAACACACATGGAATGACACTGGTGGATCCATATGTGGTATGTGAAAACAACACACGTGCAATGACTCTGGTTGTTGTTAGTAAAAATAACACACATGCAATGACACTGGTGGATCCATAGGTGGATTGTGAAAAGAACACACATGCAATGACACTGGTGGATCCATAGGTGGTATGTGAAAAGAATACACATTTCAATGACTCTAGTTGTTGTTAGTAAAAAGAACACACATGCAATGACACTAGTGGATCCATATGTGGTATGTGAAAAGAATGCACATGCAATGACTCCAGTTGTTGTTAGTAAAAAGAACACACATGCAATGACACTGTTGGATCCATGTGTGGTCTCTGAAGAGAACACACATTTCAATGACACTGGTGGATCCATATGTGGTATGTGAAAAGAACAGTCATGAAATGACTCCAGTTGTTGTTAGTACAAAGAACACATATGCAATGACACTGGTGGATCCATAGGTGGATTGTGAAAAGAACACACATGCAATGACACTGGTGGATCCATATGTGGTATGTGAAAAGAACACACATGCAATGACTCCAGTTGTTGTTAGTAAAAAGAACACACATGCAATGACACTGGTGGATCCATATGTGGTATGTGAAAAGAACAGTCATGAAATGACTCTAGTTGTTGTTAGTAAAAAGAACACACATGCAATGACACTGGTGGATCCATAGGTGGATTGTGAAAACACACACATGCAATGACACTGGTGGATCCATATGTGGTATGTGAAAAGAACACACATGCAATGACTCCAGTTGTTGTTAGTAAAAAGAACACACATGCAATGACACTGGTGGATCCATGTGTGGTCTCTGAGGAGAACACACATTTTAATGACACCGGTGGATCCATATGTCGTATGTGAAAAGAGCACACATGCAATGACTCTGGTTGTTGTTAGTAAAAAGAACACACATGCAATGACACTGGTGGATCCATAGGTGGATTGTGAAAAGAACACACATGCAATGACACTGGTGGATCCATAGGTGGTATGTGAAAAGAACACACATTTCAATGACTCTGGTTGTTGTTAGTAAAAATAACACACATGCAATGACACTGTTGGATCCATGTGTGGTCTCTAAAGAGAACACACATTTCAATGACATTGGTGGATCCATATGTGGTATGTCAAAAGAACACACATGCAATGACACTAGTGGATCCATAGGTGGATTGTGAAAAGAACACGCATGCAATGACACTGGTGGATCCATAGGTGGTATGTGAAAAGAACACACATTTCAATGACTCTGGTTGGTGTTAGAAAAAAGAACACACATGCAATGACACTGGTGGATCCATAGGTGGATTGTGAAAAGAGAACACATGCAATGACACTAGTGGATCCATATGTGGTATGTGAAAAGAACACACATGCAATGACTCCAGTTGTTGTTACTAAAAAGAACACACATGCAATGACACTGGTGGATCCATGTGTGGTCTCTGAAGAGAACACACATTTCAATGACACTGGTGGATCCATATGTGGTATGTGAAAAGAACAGTCATGAAATGAATCCAGTTGTTGTTAGTAAAAAGAACACACATGCAATGATACTGGTGGATCCATAGGTGGATTGTGAAAAGAGCACACATGCAATGACACTAGTGGATCCATATGTGGTATGTGAAAAGAACACACATGCAATGACTCTAGTTGTTGTTAGTAAAAAGAACACACATGTAATGACACTGCTGGATCCATCTGTGGTCTCTGAAGAGAACAAACATTTCAATGACTCTAGTTGTTGTTAGTAAAAAGAACACACATGCAATGACACTGGTGGATCCATGTATGGTATCTAAAGAGATCATACATTTCAATGACTCTAGTTGTTGTTAGTAAAGAGAACACATATTCAATGACTCTGGTTGTTGTTAGTAAAAAGAACACACATGCAATGACACTGGTGGATCCATGTGTGGTCTCTAAAGAGAACACACATTTCAATGACTCTGGTTGTTGTTAGTAAAAAGAACACACATGCAATGACACTGGTGGATCCATATGTGGTATGTGAAAAGAACACAGATGGAATGACTCTGGTTGTTGTTAGTAAAAAGAACACACATTCAATGACACTGGTGGATCTATAGGTGGATTGTGAAAAGAACACACATGCAATGACACTGGTCGATCAATGTATGGTCTCTAAAGAGGACACACATTTCAATGACACTGGTGGATCCATATGTGGTATGTGAAAAGAACAGTCATGAAATGACTCCAGTTGTTGTTCGTAAAAAGAACACACATGCAATGACACTGGTGGATCCATAGGTGGATTGTGAAAAGAACACACATGCAATGACACTGGTGGATCCATAGGTGGTATGTGAAAAGAACACACATTTCAATGACTCTGGTTGTTGTTAGTAAAAAGAACACACATGCAATGACACTGGTGGATCCATAGGTGGATTGGGAAAAGAACACACATGCAATGACACTGGTGGATCCATATGTGGTATGTGAAAACAACACACATGCAATGACTCTGGTTGTTGTTAGTAAAAAGAACACACATGCAATGACACTGGTGGATCCATAGGTGGATTGTGAAAAGAACACACATGCAATGACACTGGTGGATCCATAGGTGGTATGTGAAAAGAACACACATTTCAATGACTCTGGTTGGTGTTAGAAAAAAGAAAACACATGCAATGACACTGGTGGATCCATAGGTGGATTGTGAAAAGAGAACACATGCAATGACACTAGTGGATCCATATGTGGTATGTGAAAAGAACACACATGCAATGACTCCAGTTGTTGTTAGTAAAAAGAACACACATGTAATGACACTAGTGGATCCATCTGTGGTCTCTGAAGAGAACAAACATTTCAATGACTCAAGTTGTTGTTAGTAAAAAGAACTCACATGCAATGACACTGGTGGATCCATGTGTGGTATCTAAAGAGAACATACATTTCAATGACTCTACTTGTTGTTAGTAAAGAGAACACACATTCAATGACTCTGGTTGTTGTTAGTAAAAAGAACACACATGCAATGACACTGGTGGATCCATATGTGGTATGTAAAAAGAACACACATTTCAATGACTCTGGTTGTTGTTAGTAAAAGAACACACATGCAATGACACTGGTGGATCCATGTGTGGTCTCTAAAGAGAACACACATTTCAATGACACTGGTGGATCCATATGTGGTATGTGAAAAGAACAGTCATGAAATGATTCCAGTTGTTGTTAGTAAAAAGAACACACATGCAATGACACTGGTGGATCCATGGGTGGATCGTGAAAAGAACACACATGCAATGACACTGGGGGATCCATAGGTGGTATGTGAAACGATTACACATTTCAATGACTCTGGTTGTTGTTAGTAAAAAGAACACACATGCAATGACACTGGTGGATCCATGTGTGGTCTCTGAAGAGAACACACATTTCAATGACATTGGTGGATCCATATGTGGTATGTAAAAAGAACAGTCATGAAATGACTCCAGTTGTTGTTAGAAAAAAGAACACCAATGCAATGACACTGGTGGATCCATAGGTGGATTGTGAAAAGAACACACATGCAATGACACTGGTGGATCCATAGGTGGTATGTGAAAAGAACACACATTTCAATGACTCTGGTTGTTGTTAGTAAAAAGAACACACATGCAATGACACTGGTGGATCAATGTATGGTCTCTAAAGAGGACACACATTTCAATGACACTGGTGGATCCATATGTGGTATGTGAAAACAACAGTCATGAAATGACTCTGGTTGTTGTTAGTAAAAAGAACACACATGCAATGACACTGGTGGATCCATAGGTGGATTGTGAAAAGAACACACATGCAATGACACTGGTGGATCCATAGGTGGTATGTGAAAAGAACACACATTTCAATGACTCTGGTTGTTGTTAGTAAAAAGAACACACATGCAATGACACTGGTGGATCCATAGGTGGATTGGGAAAAGAACACACATGCAATGACACTGGTGGATCCATATGTGGGATGTGAAAACAACACACATGCAATGACTCTGGTTGTTGTTAGTAAAAAGAACACACATGCAATGACACTGGTGGATCCATAGGTGGATTGTGAAAAGAACACACATGCAATGACACTGGTGGATCCATAGGTGGTATGTGAAAAGAACACACATTTCAATGACTCTGGTTGGTGTTAGAAAAAAGAACACACATGCAATGACACTGGTGGATCCATAGGTGGATTGTGAAAAGAGAACACATGCAATGACACTAGTGGATCCATATGTGGTATGTGAAAAGAACACACATGCAATGACTCCAGTTGTTGTTAGTAAAAAGAACACACATGTAATGACACTAGTGGATCCATCTGTGGTCTCTGAAGAGAACAAACATTTCAATGACTCAAGTTGTTGTTAGTAAAAAGAACACACATGCAATGACACTGGTGGATCCATGTGTGGTATCTAAAGAGAACATACATTTCAATGACTCTACTTGTTGTTAGTAAAGAGAACACACATTCAATGACTCTGGTTGTTGTTAGTAAAAAGAACACACATGCAATGACACTGGTGGATCCATATGTGGTATGTGTAAAGAACACACATTTCAATGACTCTGGTTGTTGTTAGTAAAAAGAACACACATGCAATGACACTGGTGGATCCATGTGTGGTCTCTAAAGAGAACACACATTTCAATGACACTGGTGGATCCATATGTGGTATGTGAAAAGAACAGTCATGA
The DNA here is from genome assembly GCA_023614405.1 of Avena insularis. NCBI lineage: Eukaryota > Viridiplantae > Streptophyta > Magnoliopsida > Poales > Poaceae > Avena > Avena insularis. The sequence continues at coordinate 256,236 of JAJUPC010000349.1, read as the reverse complement.
AATGATTCCAGTTGTTGTTAGTAAAAAGAACACACATGCAATGACACTGGTGGATCCATGGGTGGATCGTGAAAAGAACACACATGCAATGACACTGGGGGATCCATAGGTGGTATGTGAAACGATTACACATTTCAATGACTCTGGTTGTTGTTAGTAAAAAGAACACACATGCAATGACACTGGTGGATCCATGTGTGGTCTCTGAAGAGAACACACATTTCTATGACACTGGTGGATCCATATGTGGTATGTAAAAAGAACAGTCATGAAATGACTCCAGTTGTTGTTAGAAAAAAGAACACCAATGCAATGACACTGGTGGATCCATAGGTGGTATGTGAAAAGAACACACATTTCAATGACTCTGGTTGTTGTTAGTAAAAAGAACACACATGCAATGACACTGGTGGATCCATTGGTGGATTGTTAAAAGAACACACATGCAATGACACTGGTGGATCCATATGTGGTATGTGAAAACAACACACATGCAATGACTCTGGTTGTTGTTAGTAAAAAGAACACACATGCAATGACACTGGTGGATCCATAGGTGGATTGTGAAAAGAACACACATGCAATGACACTGGTGGATCCATAGGTGGTATGTGAAAAGAACACACATTTCAATGACTCTGGTTGGTGTTAGAAAAAAGAAAACACATGCAATGACACTGGTGGATCCATAGGTGGATTGTGAAAAGAGAACACATGCAATGACACTAGTGGATCCATATGTGGTATGTGAAAAGAACACACATGCAATGACTCCAGTTGTTGTTAGTAAAAAGAACACACATGTAATGACACTAGTGGATCCATCTGTGGTCTCTGAAGAGAACAAACATTTCAATGACTCAAGTTGTTGTTAGTAAAAAGAACACACATGCAATGACACTGGTGGATCCATGTGTGGTATCTAAAGAGAACATACATTTCAATGACTCTACTTGTTGTTAGTAAAGAGAACACACATTCAATGACTCTGGTTGTTGTTAGTAAAAAGAACACACATGCAATGACACTGGTGGATCCATATGTGGTATGTGTAAAGAACACACATTTCAATGACTGGTTGTTGTTAGTAAAAAGAACACACATGCAATGACACTGGTGGATCCATGTGTGGTCTCTAAAGAGAACACACATTTCAATGACACTGGTGGATCCATATGTGGTATGTGAAAAGAACAGTCATGAAATGATTCTAGTTGTTGTTAGTAAAAAGAACACACATGCAATGACACTGGTGGATCCATGGGTGGATCGTGAAAAGAACACACATGCAATGACACTGGGGGATCCATAGGTGGTATGTGAAACGATTACACATTTCAATGACTCTGGTTGTTGTTAGTAAAATGAACACACATGCAATGACATGGTGGATCCATGTGTGGTCTCTGAAGAAGAACACACATTTCAATGACACTTTGGATCCATATGTGGTATGTAAAAAGAACATCATGAAATGACTCCAGTTGTTGTTAGAAAAAAGAACGCCAATGCAATGACACTGGTGGATCCATAGGTGGATTGTGAAAAGAACACACATGCAATGACACTGGTGGATCCATAGGTGGTATGTGAAAAGAACACACATTTCAATGACTCTGGTTGTTGTTAGTAAAAAGAACACACATGCAATGACACTGGTGGATCAATGTATGGTCTCTAAAGAGGACACACATTTCAATGACACTGGTGGATCCATATGTGGTATGTGAAAAGAACAGTCATGAAATGACTCAGATTGTTGTTAGTAAAAAGAACACACATGCAATGACACTGGTGGATCCATAGGTGGATTGTGAAAAGAACACACATGCAATGACACTGGTGGATCCATAGGTGGTATGTGAAAAGAACACACATTTCAATGACACTGTTGTTGTTAGTAAAAAGAACACACATGCAATGACACTGGTGGATCCATAGGTGGATTGGAAAGAACACACATGCAATGACACTGGTGGATCCATATGTGGGATGTGAAAACAACACACATGCAATGACTCTGGTTGTTGTTAGTAAAAAGAACACACATGCAATGACACTGGTGGATCCATAGGTGGATTGTGAAAAGAACACACATGCAATGACACTGGTGGATCCATAGGTGGTATGTGAAAAGAACACATTTCAATGACTCTGGTTGGTGTTAGAAAAAGAACACACATGCAATGACACTAGTGGATCGATAGGTGGATTGTGATAAGAACACATGCAATGACACTAGTGGATCCATATGTGGTATGTGAAAAGAACACACATGCAATGACTCCAGTTGTTGTTAGTAAAAAGAACACACATGTAATGACACTAGTGGATCCATCTGTGGTCTCTGAAGAGAACAAACATTTCAATGACTCAAGTTGTTGTTAGTAAAAAGAACACACATGCAATGACACTGGTGGATCCATGTGTGGTATCTAAAGAGAACATACATTTCAATGACTCTACTTGTTGTTAGTAAAGAGAACACACATTCAATGACTCTGGTTGTTGTTAGTAAAAAGAACACACATGCAATGACACTGGTGGATCCATATGTGGTATTTGTAAAGAACACACATTTCAATGACTCTGGTTGTTGTTAGTAAAAAGAACACACATGCAATGACACTGGTGGATCCATGTGTGGTCTCTAAAGAGAACGCGCATTTCAATGACCTTTGGTGGATCCATATGTGGTATGTGAAAAGAACAGTCATGAAATGATTCCAGTTGTTGTTAGTAAAAAGAACACACATGCAATGACACTGGTGGATCCATGGGTGGATCGTGAAAAGAACACACATGCAATGACACTGGGGGATCCATAGGTGGTATGTGAAACGATTACACATTTCAATGACTCTGGTTGTTGTTAGTAAAAAGAACACACATGCAATGACACTGGTGGATCCATGTGTGGTCTCTGAAGAGAACACACATTTCAATGACACTGGTGGATCCATATGTGGTATGTAAAAAGAACAGTCATGAAATGACTCCAGTTGTTGTTAGAAAAAAGAACACCAATGCAATGACACTGGTGGATCCATAGGTGGATTGTGAAAAGAACACACATGCAATGACACTGGTGGATCCATAGGTGGTATGTGAAAAGAACACACATTTCAATGACTCTGGTTGTTGTTAGTAAAAAGAACACACATGCAATGACACTGGTGGATCAATGTATGGTCTGTGAAGAGCACACACATGTCAATGACCGTGGTGGATCCATATTTGGTATGTGAAAAGAACAGTCATGAAATGACTCTGGTTGTTGTTAGTAAAAAGAACACACATGCAATGACACTAGTGGATCCATAGGTGGATTGTGAAAAGAACACACATGCAATGACACCGGTGGATCCATAGGTGGTATGTGAAAAGAACACACATTTCAATGACTCTGGTTGTTGTTAGTAAAAAGAACACACATGCAATGACACTGGTGGATCCATAGGTGGATTGGGAAAAGAACACACATGCAATGACACTGGTGGATCCATATGTGGTATGTGAAAACAACACACATGCAATGACTCTGGTTGTTGTTAGTAAAAAGAACACACATGCAATGACACTGGTGGATCCATAGGTGGATTGTGAAAAGAACACACATGCAATGACACTGGTGGATCCATAGGTGGTATGTGAAAAGAACACACATTTCAATGACTCTGGTTGGTGTTAGAAAAAAGAACACACATGCAATGACACTGGTGGATCCATAGGTGGATTGTGAGAACACATGCAATGACACTAGTGGATCCATATGTGGTATGTGAAAAGAACACACATGCAATGACTCCAGTTGTTGTTAGTAAAAAGAACACACATGTAATGACACTAGTGGATCCATCTGTGGTCTCTGAAGAGAACAAACATTTCAATGACTCAAGTTGTTGTTAGTAAAAAGAACACACATGCAATGACACTGGTGGATCCATGTGTGGTATCTAAAGAGAACATACATTTCAATGACTCTACTTGTTGTTAGTAAAGAGAACACACATTCAATGACTCTGGTTGTTGTTAGTAAAAAGAACACACATGCAATGACACTGGTGGATCCATATGTGGTATGTGTAAAGAACACACATTTCAATGACTCTGGTTGTTGTTAGTAAAAAGAACACACATGCAATGACACTGGTGGATCCATGTGTGGTCTCTGAAGTGAACACACATTTCAATGACACTGGTGGATCCATATGTGGTATGTGAAAATAACACTCATTTAAATGATTCTTGTTGTTGTTAGTAAAAAGAACACACATGCAATGACACTGGTGGATCCATGGGTGGATCGTGAAAAGAACACACATGCAATGACACTGGGGGATCCATAGGTGGTATGTGAAACGATTACACATTTCAATGACTCTGGTTGTTGTTAGTAAAAAGAACACACATGCAATGACCTTTGGTGGATCCATGTGTGGTCTCTGAAGAGAACACACATTTCAATGACACTGGTGGATCCATATGTGGTATGTAAAAAGAACAGTCATGAAATGACTCCAGTTGTTGTTAGAAAAAAGAACACCAATGCAATGACACTGGTGGATCCATAGGTGGATTGTGAAAAGAACACACATGCAATGACACTGGTGGATCCATAGGTGGTATGTGAAAAGAAAACATTTCAATGACTCTGGTTGTTGTTAGTAAAAAGAACACACATGCAATGACACTGGTGGATCAATGTATGGTCTCTAAAGAGGACACACATTTCAATGACACTGGTGGATCCATATGTGGTATGTGAAAAGAACAGTCATGAAATGACTCCAGTTGTTGTTAGTAAAAAGAACACACATGCAATGACACTGGTGGATCCATAGGTGGATTGTGAAAAGAACACACATGCAATGACACTGGTGGATCCATAGGTGGTATGTGAAAAGAACACACATTTCAATGACTCTGGTTGTTGTTAGTAAAAAGAACACACATGCAATGACACTGGTGGATCCATATGTGGGATGTGAAAACAACACACATGCAATGACTCTGGTTGTTGTTAGTAAAAAGAACACACATGCAATGACACTGGTGGATCCATAGGTGGATTGTGAAAAGAACACACATGCAATGACACTGGTGGATCCATAGGTGGTATGTGAAAAGAACACACATTTCAATGACTCTGGTTGTTTGTAAAAAGAACACACATGCAATGACACTGGTGGATCCATAGGAGGATTGTGAAAAGAGAACACATGCAATGACACTAGTGGATCCATATGTGGTATGTGAAAAGAACACACATGCAATGACTCCAGTTGTTGTTAGTAAAAAGAACACACATGTAATGACACTAGTGGATCCATCTGTGGTCTCTGAAGAGAACAAACATTTCAATGACTCAAGTTGTTGTTAGTAAAAAGAACACACATGCAATGACACTGGTGGATCCATGTGTGGTATCTAAAGAGAACATACATTTCAATGACTCTACTTGTTGTTAGTAAAGAGAACACACATTCAATGACTCTGGTTGTTGTTAGTAAAAAGAACACACATGCAATGACACTGGTGGATCCATATGTGGTATGTCAAAAGAACACACATTTCAATGACTCTGGTTGTTGTTAGTAAAAAGAACACACATGCAATGACACTGGTGGATCCATGTGTGGTCTCTAAAGAGAACACACATTTCAATGACACTGGTGGATCCATATGTGGTATGTGAAAAGAACAGTCATGAAATGATTCCAGTTGTTGTTAGTAAAAAGAACACACATGCAATGACACTGGTGGATCCATGGGTGGATCGTGAAAAGAACACACATGCAATGACACTGGGGGATCCATAGGTGGTATGTGAAACGATTACACAATTCAATGACTCGGTTGTTGTTAGTAAAAAGAACACACATGCAATGACACTGGTGGATCCATGTGTGGTCTCTGAAGAGAACACACATTTCAATGACACTGGTGGATCCATATGTGGTATGTAAAAAGAACAGTCATGAAATGACTCCAGTTGTTGTTAGAAAAAAGAACACCAATGCAATGACACTGGTGGATCCATAGGTGGATTGTGAAAAGAACACACATGCAATGACACTGGTGGATCCATAGGTGGTATGTGAAAAGAACACACATTTCAATGACTCTGGTTGTTGTTAGTAAAAAGAACACACATGCAATGACACTGGTGGATCAATGTATGGTCTCTAAAGAGGACACACATTTCAATGACACTGGTGGATCCATATTTGGTATGTGAAAAGAACAGTCATGAAATGACTCCAGTTGTTGTTAGTAAAAAGAACACACATGCAATGACACTAGTGGATCCATAGGTGGATTGTGAAAAGAACACACATGCAATGACACTGGTGGATCCATAGGTGGTATGTGAAAAGAACACACATTTCAATGACTCTGGTTGTTGTTAGTAAAAAGAACACACATGCAATGACACTGGTGGATCCATAGGTGGATTGGGAAAAGAACACACATGCAATGACACTGGTGGATCCATATGTGGTATGTGAAAACAACACACATGCAATGACTCTGGTTGTTGTTAGTAAAAAAACACACATGCAATGACACTGGTGGATCCATAGGTGGATTGTGAAAAGAACACACATGCAATGACACTGGTGGATCCATAGGTGGTATGTGAAAAGAACACACATTTCAATGACTCTGGTTGGTGTTAGAAAAAAGAACACACATGCAATGACACTGGTGGATCCATAGGTGGATTGTGAAAAGAGAACACATGCAATGACACTAGTGGATCCATATGTGGTATGTGAAAAGAACACACATGCAATGACTCCAGTTGTTGTTAGTAAAAAGAACACACATGTAATGACACTAGTGGATCCATCTGTGGTCTCTGAAGAGAACAAACATTTCAATGACTCAAGTTGTTGTTAGTAAAAAGAACACACATGCAATGACACTGGTGGATCCATGTGTGGTATCTAAAGAGAACATACATTTCAATGACTCTACTTGTTGTTAGTAAAGAGAACACACATTCAATGACTCTGGTTGTTGTTAGTAAAAAGAACACACATGCAATGACACTGGTGGATCCATATGTGGTATGTGTAAAGAACACACATTTCAATGACTCTGGTTGTTGTTAGTAAAAAGAACACACATGCAATGACACTGGTGGATCCATGTGTGGTCTCTAAAGAGAACACACATTTCAATGACACTGGTGGATCCATATGTGGTATGTGAAAAGAACAGTCATGAAATGATTCCAGTTGTTGTTAGTAAAAAGAACACACATGCAATGACACTGGTGGATCCATGGGTGGATCGTGAAAAGAACACACATGCAATGACACTGGGGGATCCATAGGTGGTATGTGAAACGATTACACATTTCAATGACTCTGGTTGTTGTTAGTAAAAAGAACACACATGCAATGACACTGGTGGATCCATGTGGTCTCTGAAGAACACACATTTCAATGACACCGGTGGATCCATATGTGGTATGTAAAAGAACAGTCATGAAATGACTCAGTTGTTGTTAGAAAAAGAACACAAATGCAATGACACTTGTGGATCCATAGGTGGATTGTGAAAAGAACACACATGCAATGACACTGGTGGATCCATAGGTGGTATGTGAAAAGAACACACATTTCAATGACTCTGGTTGTTGTTAGTAAAAAGAACACACATGCAATGACACTGGTGGATCAATGTATGGTCTCTAAAGAGGACACACATTTCAATGACACTGGTGGATCCATATGTGGTATGTGAAAAGAACAGTCATGAAATGACTCCAGTTGTTGTTCGTAAAAAGAACACACATGCAATGACACTGGTGGATCCATAGGTGGATTGTGAAAAGAACACACATGCAATGACACTGGTGGATCCATAGGTGGTATGTGAAAAGAACACACATTTCAATGACTCTGGTTGTTGTTAGTAAAAAGAACACACATGCAATGACACTGGTGGATCCATAGGTGGATTGGGAAAAGAACACACATGCAATGACACTGGTGGATCCATATGTGGGATGTGAAAACAACACACATGCAATGACTCTGGTTGTTGTTAGTAAAAAGAACACACATGCAATGACACTGGTGGATCCATAGGTGGATTGTGAAAAGAACACACATGCAATGACACTGGTGGATCCATAGGTGGTATGTGAAAAGAACACACATTTCAATGACTCTGGTTGGTGTTAGAAAAAAGAACACACATGCAATGACACTGGTGGATCCATAGGTGGATTGTGAAAAGAACACATGCAATGACACTAGTGGATCCATATGTGGTATGTGAAAAGAACACACATGCAATGACTCCAGTTGTTGTTAGTAAAAAGAACACACATGTAATGACACTAGTGGATCCATCTGTGGTCTCTGAAGAGAACAAACATTTCAATGACTCAAGTTGTTGTTAGTAAAAAGAACACACATGCAATGACACTGGTGGATCCATGTGTGGTATCTAAAGAGAACATACATTTCAATGACTCTACTTGTTGTTAGTAAAGAGAACACACATTCAATGACTCTGGTTGTTGTTAGTAATTATTACCCACATGCTATGACACTTGTGGATACATATGTGGTATGTAAAGAACACACATTTCAATGACTCGTTGTTGTTAGTAAAAGAACACACATGCAATGACACTGGTGGATCCATGTGTGGTCTCTAAAGAACACACATTTCAATGACACTTTGGTGGATCCATATGTGGTATGTGAAAAGAACAGTCATGAAATGATTCCAGTTGTTGTTAGTAAAAAGAACACACATGCAATGACACTGGTGGATCCATGGGTGGATCGTGAAAAGAACACACATGCAATGACACTGGGGGATCCATAGGTGGTATGTGAAACGATTACACATTTCAATGACTCTGGTTGTTGTTAGTAAAAAGAACACACATGCAATGACACTGGTGGATCCATGTGTGGTCTCTGAAGAGAACACACATTTCAATGACACTGGTGGATCCATATGTGGTATGTAAAAAGAACAGTCATGAAATGACTCCAGTTGTTGTTAGAAAAAAGAACACCAATGCAATGACACTGGTGGATCCATAGGTGGATTGTGAAAAGAACACACATGCAATGACACTGGTGGATCCATAGGTGGTATGTGAAAAGAACACACATTTCAATGACTCTGGTTGTTGTTAGTAAAAAGAACACACATGCAATGACACTGGTGGATCAATGTATGGTCTCTAAAGAGGACACACATTTCAATGACACTGGTGGATCCATATTTGGTATGTGAAAAGAACAGTCATGAAATGACTCCAGTTGTTGTTCGTAAAAAGAACACACATGCAATGACACTAGTGGATCCATAGGTGGATTGTGAAAAGAACACACATGCAATGACACTGGTGGATCCATAGGTGGTATGTGAAAAGAACACACATTTCAATGACTCTGGTTGTTGTTAGTAAAAAGAACACACATGCAATGACACTGGTGGATCCATAGGTGGATTGGGAAAAGAACACACATGCAATGACACTGGTGGATCCATATGTGGTATGTGAAAACAACACACATGCAATGACTCTGGTTGTTGTTAGTAAAAAGAACACACATGCAATGACACTGGTGGATCCATAGGTGGATTGTGAAAAGAACACACATGCAATGACACTGGTGGATCCATAGGTGGTATGTGAAAAGAACACACATTTCAATGACTCTGGTTGGTGTTAGAAAAAAGAACACACATGCAATGACACTGGTGGATCCATAGGTGGATTGTGAAAAGAACACACATGCAATGACACTAGTGGATCCATATGTGGTATGTGAAAAGAACACACATGCAATGACACAGTTGTTGTTAGTAAAAGAACACACATGTAATGACACTAGTGGATCCATCTGTGGTCTCAAGAGAACAAACATTTCTATGACTCAAGTTGTTGTTAGTAAAAAGAACACACATGCAATGACACTTGGTGGATCCATGTGTGGTATCTAAAGAAGAACATACATTTCAATGACTCTACTTGTTGTTAGTAAAGAGAACACATTCAATGACTACGGTTGTTGTTAGTAAAAAGAACACACATGCAATGACACTGGTGGATCCATATGTGGTATGTGTAAAGAACACACATTTCAATGACTCTGGGTGTTGTTAGTAAAAGAACACACATGCAATGACATTTGGTGGATCCATGTGTGGTCTCTAAAGAGAACACACATTTCAATGACACTGGTGGATCCATATGTGGTATGTGAAAAGAACACATGAAATGATTCTAGTTGTTGTTAGTAAAAAGAACACACATGCAATGACACTGGTGGATCCATGGGTGGATCGTGAAAGAAACACACATGCAATGACACTGGGGATCCATAGGTGGTATGTGAAAAGATTACACATTTCAATGACTCTGGTTGTTGTTAGTAAAAAGAACACACATGCAATGACACTGGTGGATCCATGTGTGGTCTCTGAAGAGAACACACATTTCAATGACACTGGTGGATCCATATGTGGTATGTAAAAAGAACAGTCATGAAATGACTCCAGTTGTTGTTAGAAAAAAGAACACCAATGCAATGACACTGGTGGATCCATAGGTGGATTGTGAAAAGAACACACATGCAATGACACTGGTGGATCCATAGGTGGTATGTGAAAAGAACACACATTTCAATGACTCTGGTTGTTGTTGTTATTAAGATCACACAGGCAATGACACTAGTGGATCAATGTATGGTCTCTAAAGAGACACACATTTCAATGACACTGGTGGATCCATATGTGGTATGTGAAAAGAACAGTCATGAAATGACTCCAGTTGTTGTTAGTAAAAAGAACACACATGCAATGACACTGGTGGATCCATAGGTGGATTGGGAAAAGAACACACATGCAATGACACTGGTGGATCCATATGTGGTATGTGAAAAGAACAGTCATGAAATGAGTCTAGTTGTTGTTAGTAAAAAGAACACACATGCAATGACACTGGTGGATCCATAGGTGGTTTCTGAAAGAACACACATGCAATGACACTGGTGGATCCATAGGTGGTATGTGAAAAGAACACACATTTCAATGACTCTGGTTGTTGTTAGTAAAAACAACACACATGCAATGACACTGGTGGATCCACAGGTGGATTGGGAAAAGAACACACATGCAGTGACACTGGTGGATCCATATGTGGTATGTGAAAACAACACACGTGCAATGACTCTGGTTGTTGTTAGTAAAAAGAACACACATGCAATGACACTGGTGGATCCATAGGTGGATTGTGAAAAGAACACACATGCAATGACACTGGTGGATCCATAGGTGGTATGTGAAAAGAACACAAGTTTCAATGACTCTGGTTGGTGTTAGAAAAAAGAACACACATGCAATGACACTGGTGGATCCATAGGTGGATTGTGAAAAGAGAACACATGCAATGACACTAGTGGATCCATATGTGGTATGTGAAAAGAACACACATGCAATGACTCCAGTTCTTGTTAGTAAAAAGAACACACATGTAATGACACTGATGGATCCATCTGTGGTCTCTAAAGAGAAGACACATTTCAATGACTCAAGTTGTTGTTAGTAAAAAGAACACACATGCAATGACACTGGTGGATCCATGTGTGGTATCTAAAGAGAACATACATTTCAATGACTCTAGTTGTTGTTAGTAAAGAGAACACACATTCAATGACTCTGGTTGTTGTTAGTAAAAAGAACACACATGCAATGACCTTTGGTGGATCCATATGTGGTATGTGTAAAGAACACACATTTCAATGACTCTGGTTTTTGTTAGTTAAAAGAACTCACATGCACTGACACTGGTGGATGCATGTGTGGTCTCTAAACACCACACCAATTTCAATGACACTGGTGGATCCATATGTGGTATGTGAAAAGAACAGTCATGAAATGATTCCAGTTGTTGTTAGTAAAAAGAACACACATGCAATGACACTGGTGGATCCATGGGTGGATCGTGAAAAGAACACACATGCAATGACACTGGGGGATCCATATCTGGTATGTGAAACGATTACACATTTCAATGACTCTGGTTGTTGTTAGTAAAAAGAACACACATGCAATGACACTGGTGGATCCATGTGTGGTCTCTGAAGAGAACACACATTTCAATGACACTGGTGGATCCATATGTGGTATGTAAAAAGAACAGTCATGAAATGACTCCAGTTGTTGTTAGAAAAAAGAACACCAATGCAATGACACTGGTGGATCCATAGGTGGATTGTGAAAAGAACACACATGCAATGACACTGGTGGATCCATAGGTGGTATGTGAAAAGAACACACATTTCAATGAAGCTGGGTGTTGTTATTAAAAATAACACACATGCAATGACACTGGTGGATCAATGTATGGTCTCTAAAGAGGACACACATTTCAATGACACTGGTGGATCCATATGTGGTATGTGAAAAGAACAGTCATGAAATGACTCCAGTTGTTGTTAGTAAAAAGAACACACATGCAATGACACTGGTGGATCCATAGGTGGATTGTGAAAAGAACACACATGCAATGACACTGGTGGATCCATAGGTGGTATGTGAAAAGAACACACATTTCAATGACTCTGGTTGTTGTTAGTAAAAAGAACACACATGCAATGACACTGGTGGATCCATAGGTGGATTGGGAAAAGAACACACATGCAATGACACTGGTGGATCCATATGTGGTATGTGAAAACAACACACATGCAATGACTCTGGTTGTTGTTAGTAAAAAGAACACACATGCAATGACACTGGTGGATCCATAGGTGGATTGTGAAAAGAACACACATGCAATGACACTGGTGGATCCATAGGTGGATTATGAAAGAACACACATGCAATGACTCTAGTTGTTGTTAGTAAAATGAACACACATGTAATGACACTGGTGGATCCATAGGTGGATTGTGAGAACACATGCAATGACACTAGTGGATCCATATGTGGTATGTGAAAAGAACACACATGCAATGACTCCAGTTGTTGTTAGTAAAAAGAACACACATGTAATGACACTAGTGGATCCATCTGTGGTCTCTGAAGAGAACAAACATTTCAATGACTCAAGTTGTTGTTAGTAAAAAGAACACACATGCAATGACACTGGTGGATCCATGTGTGGTATCTAAAGAGAACATACATTTCAATGACTCTAGTTGTTGTTAGTAAAGAACACACATTCAATGACTCTGGTTGTTGTTAGTAAAAATAACACACATGCAATGACACTGGTGGATCCATATGTGGTATGTGTAAAGAACACACATTTCAATGACTCTGGTTGTTGTTAGTAAAAAGAACACACATGCAATGACACTGGTGGATCCATGTGTGGTCTCTAAAGAGAACACATTTCAATGACACTGGTGGATCCATATGTGGTATGTGAAAAGAACACTCATGAAATGATTCCAGTTGTTAGTAAAAAGAACACACATGCAATGACACTGGTGGATCCATAGGTGGATCGTGAAAAGAACACACATGCAATGACACTGGGGGATCCATAAGTGGTATGTGAAATGATTACACATTTCAATGACTCTGGTTGTTGTTAGTAAAAAGAACACACATGCAATGATACTGGTGGATCCATGTGTGGTCTCTGAAGAGAACACACATTTCAATGACACTGGTGGATCCATATGTGGTATGTAAAAAGAACAGTCATGAAATGACTCCAGTTGTTGTTAGAAAAAAGAACACCAATGCAATGACACTGGTGGATCCATAGGTGGATTGTGAAAAGAACACACATGCAATGACACTGGTGGATCCATAGGTGGTATGTGAAAAGAACACACATTTCAATGACTCTTCTTGTTGTTAGTAAAAAGAACACACATGCAATGACACTGGTGGATCCATAGGTGGATTGGGAAAAGAACACACATGCAATGACACTGGTGGATCCATATGTGGTATGTGAAAACAACACACATGCAATGACTCTGGTTGTTGTTAGTAAAAAGAACACACATGCAATGACACTGGTGGATCCATAGGTGGATTGTGAAAAGAACACACATGCAATGACACTGGTGGATCCATAGGTGGTATGTGAAAAGAATACACATTTCAATGACTCTAGTTGTTGTTAGTAAAAAGAACACACATGCAATAAAACTGGTGGATCCATAGGTGGATTGTGAAAAGAGAACACATGCAATGACACTAGTGGATCCATATGTGGTATGTGAAAAGAACACACATGCAATGACTCCAGTTGTTGTTACTAAAAAGAACACACATGCAATGAAACTGGTGGATCCATGTGTGGTCTCTAAAGAGAACACACATTTCAATGACACTGGTGGATCCATATGTGGTATGTGAAAAGAACAGTCATGAAATGACTCCAGTTGTTGTTAGTACAAAGAACACATATGCAATGACACTGGTGGATCCATAGGTGGATTGTGAAAAGAAAAGACATGCAATGACACTGGTGGATCCATATGTGGTATGTGAAAAAAACACACATGCAATGGCTCCAGTTGTTGTTAGTAAAAAGAACACACATGCAATGACACTGGTGGATCCATATGTGGTATGTGCAAAAAGAACACATGAAATGACTCTAGTTGTTAGTAAAAGAACACACATAATGACACTGGTGGATCCATAGGTGGATTGTGAAAGAACACACATGCAATGACACTGGTGGATCCATATGTGGTATGTGAAAAGAACACACATGCAATGACTCTGGTTGTTGTTAGTAAAAAGAACAAACATGCAATGACACTGGTGGATCCATGTGTGGTCTCTGAAGAGAACACACATTTCAATGACACTGGTGGATCCATATGTGGTATGTGAAAAGAACACACATGCAATGACTCTGGTTGTTGTTAGTAAAAAGAACACACATGCAATGACACTGGTGGATCCATAGGTGGATTGTGAAAAGAACACACATGCAATGACACTGGTGGATCCATAGGTGGTATGTGAAAAGAACACACATTT
This sequence comes from Avena insularis, assembly GCA_023614405.1. NCBI lineage: Eukaryota > Viridiplantae > Streptophyta > Magnoliopsida > Poales > Poaceae > Avena > Avena insularis. The sequence goes on along the minus strand of JAJUPC010000349.1, from coordinate 241,230 downwards.
CAATGACTCCAGTTGTTGTTAGTAAAAAGAACACACATGCAATGACACTGGTGGATCCATGTGTGGTCTCTAAAGAGAACACACATTTCAATGACACAGGTGGATCCATATGTGGTATTTGAAAAGAACAGTCATGAAATGACTCCAGTTGTTGTTAGTAAAAAGAACACACATGCAATGACACAGGTGGATCCGTAGGTGGATTGTGAAAAGAACACACATGCAATGACACTGGTGGATCCATATGTGATATGTGAAAAGAACACGCATGCAATGACTCTGGTTGTTGTTAGTAACAAGAACACACATGCAATGACACTGGTGGATCCATGTGTGGTCTCTGAAGAGAACACACATTTCAATGACACTGGTGGATCCATATGTGGTATGTAAAAAGAACAGTCATGAAATGACTCCAGTTGTTGTTAGAAAAAAGAACACCAATGCAATGACACTGGTGGATCCATAGGTGGATTGTGAAAAGAACACACATGCAATGACACTGGTGGATCCATAGGTGGTATGTGAAAAGAACACACATTTCAATGACCCTTCTTGTTGTTAGTAAAAAGAACACACATGCAATGACACTGGTGGATCCATAGGTGGATTGGGAAAAGAACACACATGCAATGACACTGGTGGATCCATATGTGGTATGTGAAAACAACACACATGCAATGACTCTGGTTGTTGTTAGTAAAAAGAACACACATGCAATGACACTGGTGGATCCATAGGTGGATTGTGAAAAGAACACACATGCAATGACACTGGTGGATCCATAGGTGGTATGTGAAAAGAATACACATTTCAATGACTCTAGTTGTTGTTAGTAAAAAGAACACACATGCAATAAAACTGGTGGATCCATAGGTGGATTGTGAAAAGAGAACACATGCAATGACACTAGTGGATCCATATGTGGTATGTGAAAAGAACACACATGCAATGACTCCAGTTGTTGTTACTAAAAAGAACACACATGCAATGAAACTGGTGGATCCATGTGTGGTCTCTAAAGAGAACACACATTTCAATGACACTGGTGGATCCATATGTGGTATGTGAAAAGAACAGTCATGAAATGACTCCAGTTGTTGTTAGTACAAAGAACACATATGCAATGACACTGGTGGATCCATAGGTGGATTGTGAAAAGAAAAGACATGCAATGACACTGGTGGATCCATATGTGGTATGTGAAAAAAACACACATGCAATGGCTCCAGTTGTTGTTAGTAAAAAGAACACACATGCAATGACACTGGTGGATCCATATGTGGTATGTGCAAAGAACAGTCATGAAATGACTCTAGTTGTTGTTAGTAAAAAGAACACACAAGCAATGACACTGGTGGATCCATAGGTGGATTGTGAAAGAACACACATGCAATGACACTGGTGGATCCATATGTGGTATGTGAAAAGAACACACATGCAATGACTCTGGTTGTTGTTAGTAAAAAGAACAAACATGCAATGACACTGGTGGATCCATGTGTGGTCTCTGAAGAGAACACACATTTCAATGACACTGGTGGATCCATATGTGGTATGTGAAAAGAACACACATGCAATGACTCTGGTTGTTGTTAGTAAAAAGAACACACATGCAATGACACTGGTGGATCCATAGGTGGATTGTGAAAAGAACACACATGCAATGACACTGGTGGATCCATAGGTGGTATGTGAAAAGAACACACATTTCAATGACTCTGGGTGTTGTTAGTAAAAAGAACACACATGCAATGACACTGGCGGATCCATAGGTGTATTGTGAAAAGAGCACACATGCAATGACACTAGGGGATCCATATGTGGTATGCGAAAAGAACATACATGTAATGACTCCAGTTGTTGTTAGTAAAAAGAACACACATGTAATGACATTGGTGGATCCATGTGTGGTCTCTAAAGAGAACACACATTTCAATGACACAGGTGGATCCATATGTGGTATTTGAAAAGAACAGTCATGAAATGACTCTAGTTGTTGTTAGTAAAAAGAACACACATGCAATGACACAGGTGGATCCGTAGGTGGATTGTGAAAAGAACACACATGCAATGACACTGGTGGATCCATATGTGATATGTGAAAAGAACACGCATGCAATGACTCTGGTTGTTGTTAGTAACAAGAACACACATGCAATGACACTGGTGGATCCATGTGTGGTCTCTGAAGAGAACACACATGCAATGACACTGGTGGATCCATATGTGGTATGTGAAAAGAACACACATGCAATGACACTGGTTGTTGTTAGTAAAAATTGCACACATGCAATGACACTGGTGGATCCATGTGTGGTCTCTGAAGAGAATACACATTTGAAAGACTCTGGTTGTTGTTAGTAAAAAGAACACACATGCAATGACACTGGTGGATCCTTGTTTGGTCTCTGAAGAGAACACACATTTCAATGACACTGGTGATCCATATGTGGTATGTGAAAAGAACAGTCATGAAATGATTCCAGTTGTTGTTAGTAAAAAGAACACCCATGCAATGACACTGGTAGATCCATAGGTGGATTGTGAAAAGAACACACATGCAATGACACTGGTGGATCCATAGGTGGATCGTGAAAAGAACACACATGCAATGACACTGGGGGATCCATAGGTGGTATGTGAAAAGATTACACATTTCAATGACTCTGGTGGTGGTTAGTAAAAAGAACACACACGCAATGACATCAGGATCCATGTGGTCTCTGAAGAGAACACACATTTCAATGACACTGGTGGATCCATATGTGGTATGTGAAAAGAACAGTGATGAAATGACTCCAGCTGTTGTTAGTAAAAAGAACACCCATGCAATGACACTGGTAGATCCATAGGTGGATTGTGAAAAGAACACATATGCAATGACACTGGTGGATCCATAGGTGGTATGTGAAAAGAACACACATTTCAATGACTCTTCTTGTTGTTAGTAAAAAGAACACACATGCAATGACACTGGTGGATCCATAGGTGGATTGGGAAAAGAACACACATGCAATGACACTGGTGGATCCATATGTGGTATGTGAAAACAACACACGTGCAATCACTCTGGTTGTTGTTAGTAAAAAGAACACACATGCAATGACACTGGTGGATCCATAGGTGGATTGTGAAAAGAACACACATGCAATGACACTGGTGGATCCATAGGTGGTATGTGAAAAGAATACACATTTCAATGACTCTAGTTGTTGTTAGTAAAAAGAACACACATGCAATAAAACTGGTGGATCCATAGGTGGATTGTGAAAAGAGAACACATGCAATGACACTAGTGGATCCATATGTGGTATGTGAAAAGAATGCACATGCAATGAATCCAGTTGTTGTTAGTAAAAAGAACACACATGCAATGACACTGGTGGATCCATGTGTGGTCTCTGAAGAGAACACACATTTCAATGACACTGGTGGATCCATATGTGGTATGTGAAAAGAACAGTAATGAAATGACACCAGTTGTTGTTAGTACAAAGAACACATATGCAATGACACTAGTGGATCCATAGGTGGATTGTGAAAAGAACACACATGCAATGACACTTGTGGATCCATATGTGGTATGTGAAAAGAACACACATGCAATGACTCCAGTTGTTGTTAGTAAAAAGAACACACATGCAATGACACTGGTGGATCCATATGTGGTATGTGAAAACAACACACATGCAATGACTCTGGTTGTTGTTAGTAAAAAGAACACACATGCAATGACACTGGTGGATCCATAGGTTGATTGTGAAAAGAACACACATGCAATGACACTGGTGGATCCATAGGTGGTATGTGAAAAGAATACACATTTCAATGACTCTAGTTGTTGTTAGTAAAAAGAACACACATGCAATAAAACTGGTGGATCCATAGGTGGATTGTGAAAACAGAACACATGCAATGACACTAGTGGATCCATATGTGGTATGTGAAAAGAACACACATGCAATGACTCCAGTTGTTGTTACTAAAAAGAACACACATGCAATGAAACTGGTGGATCCATGTGTGGTCTCTAAAGAGAACACACATTTCAATGACACTGGTGGATCCATATGTGGTATGTGAAAAGAACAGTCATGAAATGACTCCAGTTGTTGTTAGTACAAAGAACACATATGCAATGACACTGGTGGATCCATAGGTGGATTGTGAAAAGAAAAGACATGCAATGATACTGGTGGATCCATATGTGGTATGTGAAAAAAACACACATGCAATGGCTCCAGTTGTTGTTAGTAAAAAGAACACACATGCAATGACACTGGTGGATCCATATGTGGTATGTGAAAAGAACAGTCATGAAATGACTCTAGTTGTTGTTAGTAAAAAGAACACACATGCAATGACACTGGTGGATCCATAGGTGGATTGTGAAAGAACACATGCAATGACACTGGTGGATCCATATGTGGTATGTGAAAAGAACACACATGCAATGACTCTGGTTGTTGTTAGTAAAAAGAACAAACATGCAATGACATCAGGGATCCATGTGGTCTCAAGAGAACACACATTTCAATGACACTGGATCCATATGTGGTATGTGAAAAGAACACACATGCAATGACTCCAGTTGTTGTTAGTAAAAAGAACACACATGCAATGACACTGGTGGATCCATAGGTGGATTGTGAAAAGAACACACATGCAATGACACTGGTGGATCCATAGGTGGTATGTGAAAGAACACACATTTCAATGACTCGGTTGTTAGTAAAAAAAGAACACATGCAATGACATGTGGATCCATAGGTGTATTGTGAAAAGAGCAATCATTCTATTACAATAGGTGATCCATATGTGGTATTAGTAAAGAAAATACATGTAATTACTCCAGTTGTTGTTAGTAAAAGAACACACATGTAATGACATCAGGATCCATGTGTGGTCTCTAAAGAGAACACACATTTCAATGACACAGGTGGATCCATATGTGGTATTTGAAAAGAACAGTCATGAAATGACTCTAGTTGTTGTTAGTAAAAAGAACACACATGCAATGACACAGGTGGATCCGTAGGTGGATTGTGAAAAGAACACACATGCAATGACACTGGTGGATCCATATGTGATATGTGAAAAGAACACGCATGCAATGACTCTGGTTGTTGTTAGTAACAAGAACACACATGCAATGACACTGGTGGATCCATGTGTGGTCTCTGAAGAGAACACACATGCAATGACACTGGTGGATCCATATGTGGTATGTGAAAAGAACACACATGCAATGACACTGGTTGTTGTTAGTAAAAATTGCACACATGCAATGACACTGGTGGATCCATGTGTGGTCTCTGAAGAGAACACACATTTGAAAGACTCTGGTTGTTGTTAGTAAAAAGACCACACATGCAATGACACTGGTGGATCCTTGTTTGGTCTCTGAAGAGAACACACATTTCAATGACACTGGTGGATCCATATGTGGTATGTGAAAAGAACAGTCATGAAATGATTCCAGTTGTTGTTAGTAAAAAGAACACCCATGCAATGACACTGGTAGATCCATAGGTGGATTGTGAAAAGAACACACATGCAATGACACTGGTGGATCCATAGGTGGATCGTGAAAAGAACACACATGCAATGACACTGGGGGATCCATAGGTGGTATGTGAAAAGATTACACATTTCAATGACTCTGGTTGTTGTTAGTAAAAAGAACACACACGCAATGACACTGGTGGATCCATGTGTGGTCTCTGAAGAGAACACACATTTCAATGACACTGGTGGATCCATATGTGGTATGTGAAAAGAACAGTGATGAAATGACTCCAGCTGTTGTTAGTAAAAAGAACACCCATGCAATGACACTGGTAGATCCATAGGTGGATTGTGAAAAGAACACACATGCAATGACACTGGTGGATCCATAGGTGGTATGTGAAAAGAACACACATTTCAATGACTCTTCTTGTTGTTAGTAAAAAGAACACACATGCAATGACACTGGTGGATCCATAGGTGGATTGGGAAAAGAACACACATGCAATGACACTGGTGGATCCATATGTGGTATGTGAAAACAACACACGTGCAATGACTCTGGTTGTTGTTAGTAAAAAGAACACACATGCAATGACACTGGTGGATCCATTGGTGGATTGTTAAAAGAACACACATGCAATGACACTGGTGGATCCATAGGTGGTATGTGAAAAGAATACACATTTCAATGACTCTAGTTGTTGTTAGTAAAAAGAACACATATGCAATGACACTGGTGGATCCATAGGTGGATTGTGAAAAGAACACACATGCAATGACACTTGTGGATCCATATGTGGTATGTGAAAAGAACACACATGCAATGACTCCAGTTGTTGTTAGTAAAAAGAACACACATGCAATGACACTGGTGGATCCATGTGTGGTATGTGAAAAGAACAGTCATGAAATGACTCTAGTTGTTGTTAGTAAAAAGAACACACATGCAATGACACTGGTGGATCCATGTGTGGTCTCTGAAGAGAACACACATTTCAATGACACCGGTGGATCCATATGTCGTATGTGAAAAGAACACACATGCAATGACTCTGGTTGTTGTTAGTAAAAAGAACACACATGCAATGACACTGGTGGATCCATAGGTGGATTGTGAAAAGAACACACATGCAATGACACTGGTGGATCCATATGTCGTATGTGAAAAGAACACACATGCAATGACTCTGGTTGTTGTTAGTAAAAAGAACACACATTCAATGACACTGGTGGATTCATAGGTGGATTGTGAAAAGAACACACATGCAATGACACTGGTGGATCCATAGGTGGTATGTGAAAAGAACACACATTTCAATGACTCTGGTTGTTGTTAGTAAAAATAACACACATGCAATGACACTGTTGGATCCATGTGTGGTCTCTAAAGAGAACACACATTTCAATGACATTGGTGGATCCATATGTGGTATGTCAAAAGAACAGTCATGAAATGACTCCAGTTGTTGTTAGTAAAAAAACACACATGCAATGACACTGGTGGATCCATAGGTGGATTGTGAAAAGAACACACATGCAATGACACTGGTGGATCCATTTGTGGTATGTGAAAAGAACACGCATGCAATGACTCTGGTTGTTGTTAGTAACAAGAACACACATGCAATGACACTGGTGGATCCATGTGTGGTCTCTGAAGAGAACACACATGCAATTACACTGGTGGATCCATATGTGGTATGTGAAAAGAACACACATGCAATGACACTTGTTGTTGTTAGTAAAAATTGCACACATGCAATGACACTGGTGGATCCATGTGTGGTATGTGAAAAGAACACACATGCAATGACTCTGGTTGTTGTTAGTAAAAAGAACACACATGCAATGACACTAGTGGATCCATGTGTCGTCTCTGAAGAGAACACACATTTCAATGACACTGGTGGATCCATATGTGGTATGTGAAAAGAACAGTCATGAAATGACTCCAGTTTGTTGTTTGTAAAAAGAACACACATGCAATGACATTGGTGGATCCATAGGTGGATTGTGAAAAGAACACACATGCAATGACACTGGTGGAGCCATAGGTGGTATGTGAAAAGAACACACATTTCAATGACTCTGGTTGTTGTTAGTAAAAAGAACACACATGCAATGACACTGGTGGATCCATAGGTGGATTGGGAAAAGGACACACATGCAATGACACTATTGGATCCATATGTGGTATGTGAAAACAACACACATGCAACGACTCTGGTTGTTGTTAGTAAAAACAACACACATGCAATAACACTGGTGGATCCATAGGTGGATTGTGAAAAGAACACACATGTAATGACACTGGTGGATCCATAGGTGGTATGTGAAAAGAACTCACATTTCAATGACCCTGGTTGTTGTTAGGAAAAAGAACACACATGCAATGACACTGGTGGATCCATAGGTGGATTGTGAAAGAGAAAACATGCAATGACACTGGTGGATCCATATGTGGTATGTGAAAATAACACACATGCAATGACTCTGGTTGTTATTAGTAAAAAGAACACACATGCAATGACACTGGTGGATCCATGTGTGGTCTCCGAAGAGAACACACATTTCAATGACACCGGTGGATCCATATGTTGTATGTGAAAAGAACACACATGCAATGACTCTGGTTGTTGTTAGTAAAAAGAACACACATGCAATGACACTAGTGGATCCATAGGTGGATTGTGAAAAGAACACACATGCAATGACACTAGTGGATCCATAGGTGGTATGTGAAAAGAACACACATTTCAATGACTCTGGTTGTTGTTAGTAAAAAGAACACACATCCAATGACACTGGTGGATCCATAGGTGGATTATGAAAAGAGCACACATGCAATGACACTAGGGGATCCATATGTGGTATGCGAAAATAACATACATGTAATGACTCCAGTTGTTGTTAGTAAAAAGAACACACATGTAATGACACTGGTGGATCCATGTGTGGTCTCTAAAGAGAACACACATTTCAATGACACAGGTGGATCCATATGTGGTATGTGAAAAGAACAGTCATGAAATGACTCCAGTTGTTGTTAGTAAAAAGAACACACATGCAATGACACTAGTGGATCCATAGGTGGATTGTGAAAATAACACACATGCAATGACACTGGTGGATCCATATGTGGTATGTGAAAAGAACACGCATGCAATGACTCTGGTTGTTGTTAGTAACAAGAACACACATGCAATGACATCAGGATCCATGTGTGGTCTCTGAAGAGAACACACATGCAATGACACTGGTGGATCCATATGTGGTATGTGAAAAGAACACACATGCAATGACACTGGTTGTTGTTAGTAAAAATTGCACACATGCAATGACACTGCTCGTTGTTGTTAGTAAAAATTTCACATCCCAAGATTTTCCAAATCTTGTAATGTGAAAAATAAAATAAACAAAATAAGGGTGAAAAGAAACTTTTGTTCTAAAAGGAAACTTAAAATCCCATCTTGAACAAACTTTGGTTAAAGTTTGAATTCAACAAAAAAATTCAAATCAAGGGAAATGCATTCCTCAATGAATGTATCTGGAAATTTAATCATTTGGAAAATAAATCCAAAACCCTAAACCCTAATGGAAGAAAATCATTTTCCAAGTTATCTCCAAGCCTATGGATTTGATCCATATCAAAATTGATCAACAAACATTCACAAAGGATCAAGAATGACAAATAGAAATATTATAAGACCATAGAAATTGGTTTCACTTAGTTTGGAACCATGGATAAAATCTTATGAATATAATAAGATAAGAAATTGAATTCCCAAAGCTAATAAAGAACCTATCTAGAAAATCATACCAATTGGTGAACAAATAATCCTAAAGGGATTTAAAAAGATAAACAAATAATAAAGAATGTTTTCATAATTGGAATTACTATTTTGGATCTTTAAAATAAAGAGTTTTGGTTTTTCAAAAGAAAAGGTAGATTTATAAATAAAGATTATTTTATAGAGCCAAATTAATCTTGGCCAAGCTTTTAAAATAAAATATTTTGTTTTGATAAAATGAGTAAAGGTTTATTTAAATAAAATAATAAGGATTTAAATATCCAATTTTATTAAAGTGAAGGCTTTTTCTTTTTAAAAATAAACACTAAAAACTTATTATTTTATAAGTTTTCCAAAGGTTTTTTAATAAAACCTACTGAAAAAGTTTTTGGTTTGGTTTATATTTCAAATAGAGTTTTAAAAATAAATTAAACCCTATTTTGAAAATAAAGACTAAAGTCTTTTTATTTAAATATTAATAGATCCTAAAAAGGATAAAAATTATTTTGTTTTTAACTTTGGTTTTATATTCCCAAATAAAACCTACTGAAGTGTTTTGATTTTATTTATATTTCAAATAAAGATTTTAAATAAAACAAACCCTACTTGATTTATTAACAAAGGTCCATTCTATTTAATTATTAATGGAACCTAAAATAAAAGGTTATTTTGTTGTTTCCAAGTATTCCTTATTTCCAAATAAAACCTACTGAATTTGAAAATATTTGGATTTCAAATGGAAAATTTATTAAATAAATCAAACCCTATTTGATTAAATAACTAAAGGACTATTTTATTTAAATATTAAATAGATCCTAAAAATGAATAAAAATATTATTTTATTTTTGAGTTTTGGTTTATGTTGATAAACAGAAACAAAAACTTATTTAAGTGTGGTGATTATTTGATTTGGTTTGAGTGAATGAATAATTGATTGAAATTCAAAATAGAAAAATAGAATTAGAAAGGAAAAAGAAAGCAGACAGAAAAAAATAAGAGTAAAACGACCAGCCCAGCTAAAGCCCACCCCAGCCTAGTCCAGCCCACCTCACCCTCGCCCCGAACCGTTTTTCTTCACCGCAGAAAGAACCGCACGGAGACTGACTGGTGGACCTCCCTCTCACTTCTTTTCCCACTAACGACTGGACCCCACTCCTCCTGTTCTTCTTCTCACCCGCGCGACCCTGTCTCCCCCTTCCCCGTCGCCGTTTCTTGCAGTAATCCCGCGGCTTCAATTCGCCATAATGCCGCGCGTGAATCTCGCCGTGACATCACGCTATAAGTCGCCAGCGTCCCCTCCTCCTTTCCCCTCTGTCTCCTCCCCCAATCCCGCCCCCAGGCCGTCGAATTTTGCTCGAACACCGCCTCTGTCCGACGACGCTCCGACGCTGATTCCGGCAAGCACAAATCGCCCCACTGCCCCTCGACCACCCTAGCATGACCCCCATCACCCTACGCATCTCCCAGAACCAACCCCTCGTCCGCGCGTGCTCTATAACGCCGACAAGGAACACGACCGAGCGCCGCCGTCTTCTGCCGTTCTCCGACGACGTCTCCCAGGTAAACCAGACCGACCCTCTTCGTCTCGTTCACGCACACAACACCACCATGACCTCCTGCGTCTAACCATAACCTCGGTTGTCCTTCTCGTGACCTGTAGCGACGACCCCGACCACGTCCCGAGCCGTCTGTTGCTGTAGCAAGCTCCGGCGAGGAATTGCAGCAGATCCCGAGCGCCCCTTGACCCTAGGAGACCACGTCGAGCTTCCTCAGGCCTTTGCGAACGTGGTGAGCACTTTTCCCTCCTCCCTCGTTTCCTATTTCACCATCGCCGCCGCCGTCTGCCCGTCGCCGCCGCGCACAGCCGCGCAGCGCCGCCAGTTAATGGCCAATTGTTTAGGCCCGTAGGATCTGGATCGAACGATTACGATAGATCACTTAAACCACGAAGAGTTACGCCTTCTGAGCCACACGATTCATTTAGATCTAATGTTCCACAGAGCTGATCCGGCCGAACCGGTATCAACCAATGAAATAGCGACGCGTGGCCAGTATTAGGTTTAAAACAGATTTGAAAACAGAATATTTTGTGATTTTCAAACCCTTGTAACTTTGGATCCACACGTCCAAAAATTACAAATTTTATATCGTTGGATTCAGGAGAGCAGGACCTAGCCAGCCATACCCTTGGTTTAGCAAATAGTATCTGTTAGTTTGCTTGTTCTTGCAGATTCTTTTGTGAGCTTGTTAAGGGTATAAAAATTGTTTAAAAATGTTTTTTAGGTTAAAACTTCTGCAAAATGGTTTCTAGTGAACTTACTGACCCTAGGAACCAACCCATGGAATTAAAAATGAATTTGGTGAAATTTAGGATAAGTTAATTGATTTAGCCCATTTCTAGCCAAATGGAAATAAAGATTTTGGTTATGAAAATACTTTTATAAAGAAAACTTTGGGAAAATATTTTGGACCAAACCTACTGACCCTAGGAAACACTTTGTGGACTCAAAAATGTTTTTGGTGAAATAAAAATATGATTCTTTGATTTAAAACCATTTCTAGTCAAATAGAAATGTGGTTTATTTATTAAAATTGATTTTGAAGGAAAACCTTTGAGAAATGCTTTGTTTTAAACTCTCTGACCACAAACACCAAGTTTTATAGTTTGAAAACATATTTGGTGATCCCTATAGGTTAATGCCTTAGTAAAAATATTTCTACACCACATAAAATGATACTTTATTTTGAAAATGGTTTTGAAGTGAAACCTCTTTGCAAATGACTTGGTCACTTTACAAAATGACCAAATAGGTGTTTGCAAATGCTTATGACCCATTAGGAACCACTTTTTCAAACAAAACAAAGCTTGGCATGCTTGCATGCATTACTTTGACTTTGTCATTCTGTGTGTTGTTTTGCTTGTTTGGTAGATTGAGTTTGTGCCTTGCTTGGTTGATTTGTAGTGACTTGAAGAGTGTGATTGTTGCAAGGACAAGGAGTGATCTTATACCCTCTACCAAAAAGGCAAGTGATGCTTCATACTTTGTCCCATTATTTTCACTATGCATTAGTGATATTTTCTAAGTAGGACTTGCATGGAATTTTGCTAAGTATAAACTATGCCATGGGAAATCCTAGTAGATGACACCTTAGTAGAAATTTCCTAAGTTAAGATTCCTACTACTATCATGCTTAGCTTAGCTAGTAGAAAACAAGGGTGGAAATATATTCACACTATGGAAAAATTACTAAGTCTGAGGACTTGTGTTTTTGTTTAATAAAACAACTAAGTTAATGAATCACCTGGGTGGAATGGTAATTGCTTGGTGGTTTTTGGTTGAGTGGTTACACAAGGCCAGGGGACTGGTGAACCTTGTGTATCTCACTTGTGGATGGCCACCCAGGAACAAAGAGATTTGAGATGTCAAATGTTGAGAAGCTTCAAGTGCATCCACTTGGCAATATGGGCTCTGCCTGGATCATATAGGTTGCAATAACTTAGCCAAATGGACAGTTGGTGGTAGGGGAATGATAGGTTGGAACGCGTCCATGTTGGTCTAAGGGAAGGCTTCTGAAAGATCATGTCTTGGTGAAACCAAGTCTTGTGGGGAAAGTGCACCACCTCTGCAGAGTGTAAAATCGAAGTACTTAGCCATGTCCCTGGTAAAGGACAATTTGAGCATCAAGACATGGAAGCTATCAAGAATCTCCTCATCCCAATTTCTAAGTTAAAATCTTGTGGTTGAACAAGGGTTAAAGGATCTTCAATCTTTGATTGGTAGATGCCTTGGGTGATTTTTGTCAAGAAAGAGCTTAGTGTTTTCAAATGATAAGGAAAATCTATTTTGAGCAAAGCAAGCCTAAGCTCCATTTAGCCAAATGCATATAGATGATAGACTCTACTATACTACCATAGTATCACTTGCCAATACAATTCAAATGTATTGACCCTTGTGGCTGTAACTTGTTATATTGCAGGTTTGTTTGATTTTAGTGAAGTAGGATTACAAGTCTACAACCAACATGTCTGCCTGTGGCACTTTGAAGATGAAGGACTCCATGCTTATTAGATATTCTGCTGCAATGTAATGTAATAGCCAAATGAGCTATGTAAGATGTAATAAATTATTTTATTCCTGGTTATAAAGTTGTATTATGACCTTTGTTTCTTGATATTACATCTTAACTGTTGATGCTAGCTATTGATCCAGGGACTAGCATTGTAAACACAGGGGACACCACCTTAGGTTAATAAAGGTTGGGTCACTCCCTCTACAAAAAATAACACACATGCAATGACACTGGTGGATCCATGTGTGGTCTCTGAAGAGAACACACATTTCAATGACACTAGTGGATCCATATGTGGTATGTGAAAAGAACAGTCATGAAATGACTCTAGTTGTTGTTAGTAAAAAGAACACGCATGCAATGACACTGGTGGATCCATAGGTGGAGTGTGAAAGAACACACATGCAATGACACTGGTGGATCCATATGTGGTATGTGAAAAGAACACACATGCCATGACTCTGGTTGTTGTTAGTAAAAACAACACACATGCAATGACACTGGTGGATCCATGTGTGGTCTCTGAAGAGAACACACATTTCAATGACACCGGTGGATCCATATGTGGTATGTGAAAAGAACACACATGCAATGACTCTGGTTGTTAGTAAAAAGAACACACATGCAATGACACTGGTGGATCCATAGGTGGATTGTGAAAAGAACACACATGCAATGACACTGGTGGATCCATAGGTGGTATGTGAAAAGAACACACATTTCAATGACTCTGGTTGTTGTTAGTAAAAAGAACACACATGCGATGACACGGGTGGATACATAGGTGGTATGTGAAAAGAGCACACATGCAATGACACTGGTGGATCCATGTGTGGTCTCTGAAGAGAACACACATTTCAATGACTCTGGTTGTTGTTAGTGAAAAGAACACACATGCAATGACACTGGTGGATCCATGTGTGGTCTCTGAAGAGAACACACATTTCAATGACACTGTTGGATCCATATGTGGTATGTGAAAATAATAGTCATGAAATGACTCCAGTTGTTGTTAGTAAAAAGAACACACATGCAATGACACTGGTGGATCCATAGGTGGATTGTGAAAAGAACACACATGCAATGACTCCAGTTGGTGTTAGTAAAAAGAACACACATGTAATGACACTGGTGGATCCATGTGTGGTCTCTGAAGAGAACACACATTTCAATAACTCTGGTTGTTGTTAGTAAAAAGAACACACATGCAATGACACTGGTGGATCCATGTGTGGTATCTAAAGAGAACATACATTTCAATGATTCTAGTTGTTGTTAGTAAAGAGAACACACATTCAATGACTTTGGTTGTTGTTAGTAAAAAGAACACACATGCAATGACACTGGTGGATCCATATGTGGTATGTGTAAAGAACACACATTTCAATGACTCTGGTTGTTGTTAGTAAAAAGAACACACATGCAATGACACTGGTGGATCCATGTGTGGTCTCTAAAGAGAACACACATTTCAATGACTCTGGTTGTTGTTAGTAAAAAGCACACACATGCAATGACACTGGTGGATCCATATGTGGTATGTGAAAAGAACACAGATGGAATGACTCTAGTTGTTGTTAGTAAAAAGAACACACATTCAATGACACTGGTGGATCCATAGGTGGATTGTGAAAAGAACACACATGCAATGACACTGGTGGATCCATAGGTGGTATGTGAAAAGAACACACATTTCAATGACTCTGGTTGTTGTTAGTAAAAAGAACACACATGCAATGACACTGGTGGATCCATGTGTGGTCTCTGAAGAGAACACACATTTCAATGACACCGGTGGATCCGTATGTGGTATGTGAAAAGAACAGTCATGAAATGACTCCAGTTGTTGTTAGTAAAAAGAACACACATGCAATGACACTGGTGGATCCATAGGTGGATTGTGAAAAGAACACACATGCAATGACACTGGTGGATCCATATGTGGTATGTGAAAAGAACACACATGCAATGACTCTGGTTGTTGTTAGTAAAAATAACACACATGCAATGACATTGGTGGATCCATAGGCGGATTATGAAAAGAGCACACATGCAATGACACTGGTGGATCCATATGTGGTATGTGAAAAGAACACACATGCAATGACTCTGGTTGTTGTTAGTAAAAAGAACACACATGCAATTACACTGGTGGATCCATAGGTGGATTGTGAAAAGAACACACATGCAATGACACTGGTGGATCCATAGGTGGAATGTGAAAAGAACACACATTTCAATGACTCTGGTTGTTAGTAAAAAGAACACACATGCAATGACACTGGTGGATCCATAGGTGGATTGTGAAAAGAGCACACATGCAATGACACTGGTGGATCCGTATGTGGTATGTGAAAAGAACACACATGCAATGACTCCAGTTGTTATTGGTAAAAAGAACACACATGCAATGACACTGGTGGATCCATGTGTGGATTGTGAAAATAACACACATGCAATGACACTGGTGGATCCATATGTGGTATGTGAAAGAACAGTCATGAAATGACTCGAGTTGTTGTTAGTAAAAAGAACACACATGCAATGACACTAGTGGATCCATAGGTGGATTGTGAAAAGAACACACATGCAATGACACTCGTGGATCCATATATGGTATGTGAAGAGAACACACATGCACTGACTCTGGTTGTTGTTTGTAACAAGAACACACATACAATCACACTTGTGGATCCATGTGTGGTCTCTAAAGAGAACACACATGCAATGACACTGGTGGATCCATATGTGGTATGTGAAAAGAACACACATGCAATGACACTGGTTGTTAGTAAAAAGAACACACATGCAATGATACTGGTGGATCCATGTGTGGTCTCTGAAGAGAACACACATTTCAATGACACTGGTGGATCCATATGTGGTATGTGCAAAGAACAGTCATGAAATGACTCCAGTTGTTGTTAGTAAAAAGAACACACATGCAATGACACTGGTGGATCTATAGGTGGATTGTGAAAAGAACACACATGCAATGACACTGGTGGATCCATATGTTGTATGTGAAAAGAACACACATGCAATGACTCTGGTTGTTGTTAGTAAAAAGAACACACATGCAATGACACTAGTGGATCCATAGGTGGATTGTGAAAAACACACATGCAATGACACTGGTGGATCCATATTAGGTATGTGAAAAGAACACACATGCAATGACTCTGGTTGTTGTTAGTAAAAAGAACACACATGCAATGACACAGGTGGATCCATGTGTGGATTGTGAAAAGAGCACACATGCAATGACACTAGTGGATCCATATGTGGTATGTGAAAAGAACACACATGCAATGACTCCAGTTGTTGTTAGTAAAAATAACACACATGCAATGATACTGGTGGATCCATGTGTGGTCTCTGAAGAGAACACACATTTCAATGACACTGGTGGATCCATATGTGGTATGTGAAAAGAACAATCAGGAAATGACTCCAGTTGTTGTTAGTAAAAAGAACACACATGCAATGACACTAGTGGATCCATAGGTGGTTTGTGAAAAGAACACACATGCAATGACACGGGTGGATCCATATGTGGTATGTGAAAAGAACACACATTCAATGAAACTTGTTGTTGTTAGTAAAAATAACACACATGCAATGACACTGGTGGATCCATAGGTGGATTGTTAAAAGAACACACATGCAAGACACTTGTGGATCCATAGGTGGTATGTGAACAGAACACACATTTCAATGACTCTAGTTGTTGTTAGTAAAAAGAACACACATGCAATGACACTGGTGGATCCATAGGTGGCCTGTGAAAAGAGCACACATGCAATGACACTAGTGGATCCATATGTGGTATGTGAAAAGAACACACATGCAATGACTCCAGTTGTTGTTAGTAAAAAGAACACACATGTAATGACACTGGTCGATCCATGTGTGGTCTCTGAAGAGAACACACATTTCAATGACACTGGTGGATACATATGTGGTATGTGAAAAGAACAGTCATGAAATGACTGAAGTTGTTGTTAGTAAAAAGAACACACATGCAATGACACTGGTGGATCCATAGGTGGATTGTGAAAAGAACACACATGCAATGACACTGGTGGATCCATATGTGGTATGTGAAAACAACACACATGCAATGACTCTGGTTGTTGTTAGTAAAAAGAACACACATGCAATGACACTGGTGGATCCATGTGTGGTCTCTAAAGAGAACACACATTTCAATGACTCTGGTTGTTGTTAGTAAAAAGAACACACATGCAATGACACTGGTGGATCCATAGGTGGATTGTGAAAAGAACACACATGCAATGACCCTGGTGGATCCATATGTGGTATGTGAAAAGAACAGTCATGAAATGACTCTAGTTGTTGTTAGTAAAAAGAACACACATGCAATGACACTGGTGGATCCATAGGTGGATTGTGAAAAGAACACACATGCAATGACTCCAGTTGTTGTTAGTAAAAAGAACACACATGCAATGACACTGGTGGATCCATAGGTGGTATGTGAAAAGAACACACATTTCAATGACTCTGGTTGTTGTTAGTGAAAAGAACACACATGCAATGACACTGGTGGATCCATGTGTGGTCTCTGAAGAGAACACACATTTCAATGACACTGTTGGATCCATATGTGGTATGTGAAAATAACAGTCATGAAATGACTCAAGTTGTTGTTAGTAAAAAGAACACACATGCAATGACACTAGTGGATCCATAGGTGGATTGTGAAAAGAACACACATGCAATGACTCCAGTTGGTGTTAGTAAAAATAACACACATGTAATGACACTGGTGGATCCATGTGTGGTCTCTAAAGAGAACACACATTTCAATAACTCTGGTTGTTGTTAGTAAAAAGAACACACATGCAATGACACTGGTGGATCCATGTGGTATCTGAAAAGAACATACATTTCAATGACTCGTTGTTGTTAGTAAAGAGAACACACATTCAATGACTCTGGTGGATCCATAGGTGGATTGTGAAAAGAACACACATGCAATGACACTGGTGGATCCATATGTGGTATGTGAAAAGAACACACATTTCAATGACTCTGGTTGTTGTTAGTAAAAAGAACACACATGCAATGACACTGGTGGATCCATGTGGTCTCTAAAAAGAACACACATGCAATGGCACTGGTGGATCCATATGTGGTATGTGAAAAGAACACACATGCAATGACTCCAGTTGTTGTTAGTAAAAAGAACACACATGCAATGACACTGGTGGATCCATGTGTGGATTGTGAAAATAACACACATGCAATGACACTGGTGGATCCATATGTGGTATGTGAAAGAACAGTCATGAAATGACTCGAGTTGTTGTTAGTAAAAAGAACACACATGCAATGACACTAGTGGATCCATAGGTGGATTGTGAAAAGAACACACATGCAATGACACTCGTGGATCCATATATGGTATGTGAAGAGAACACACATGCACTGACTCTGGTTGTTGTTTGTAACAAGAACACACATGCAATCACACTTGTGGATCCATGTGTGGTCTCTAAAGAGAACACACATGCAATGACACTGGTGGATCCATATGTGGTATGTGAAAAGAACACACATGCAATGACACTGGTTGTTGTTAGTAAAAAGAACACACATGCAATGATACTGGTGGATCCATGTGTGGTCTCTGAAGAGAACACACATTTCAATGACACTGGTGGATCCATATGTGGTATGTGCAAAGAACAGTCATGAAATGACTCCAGTTGTTGTTAGTAAAAAGAACACACATGCAATGACACTGGTGGATCTATAGGTGGATTGTGAAAAGAACACACATGCAATGACACTGGTGGATCCATATGTTGTATGTGAAAAGAACACATGCAATGACTCGTTGTTGTTAGTAAAAGAACACACATGCAATGACACTAGTGGATCCATAGGTGGATTGTGAAAAAAACACACATGCAATGACACTGGTGGATCCATATTAGGTATGTGAAAAGAACACACATGCAATGACTCTGGTTGTTGTTAGTAAAAAGAACACACATGCAATGACACAGGTGGATCCATGTGTGGATTGTGAAAAGAGCACACATGCAATGACACTAGTGGATCCATATGTGGTATGTGAAAAGAACACACATGCAATGACACAGGTTGTTGTTAGTAAAAATAGCACACATGCAATGATATCAGTGGATCCATGTGTGGTCTGAAGAGAACACACATTTCAATGACACTGGTGGATCCATATGTGGTATGTGAAAAGAACAATCAGGAAATGACTCCAGTTGTTGTTAGTAAAAAGAACACACATGCAATGACACTAGTGGATCCATAGGTGGTTTGTGAAAAGAACACACATGCAATGACACCGGTGGATCCATATGTGGTATGTGAAAAGAACACACATGCAATGACTCAAGTTGTTGTTAGTAAAAAGAACACACATGCAATGACACTGGTGGATCCATAGGTGGATTGTTAAAAGAACACACATGCAATGACACTGATGGATCCATAGGTGGTATGTGAAAAGAACACACATTTCAATGACTCTGGTTGTTGTTAGTAAAAAGAACACACATGCAATGACACTGGTGGATCCATAGGTGGATTGTGAAAAGAGCACACATGCAATGACACTAGTGGATCCATATGTGGTATGTGAAAAGAACACACATGCAATGACTCCAGTTGTTGTTAGTAAAAAGAACACACATGTAATGACACTGGTAGATCCATGTGTGGTCTCTGAAGAGAACACACATTTCAATGACACTGGTGGATCCATATGTGGTATGTGAAAAGAACACACATGAAATGACTCCTGTTGTTGTTAGTAAAAAGAACACACATGCAATGACACTGGTGGATCCATAGGTGGATTGTGAAAAGAACACACATGCAATGACACTGGTGGATCCATATGTGGTATGTGAAAAGAACACACATGCAATGACTCTGGTTGTCGTTAGTAAAAAGAACACACATGCAATGACATTGGTGGTTCCATAGGTGGATTGTGAAAACAACAAACATGCAATGACATTGGTGGATCCAAAGGTGGTATGTGAAAAGGACACACATTTCAATGACTCTGGTTGTTATTAGTAAAAAGAACACACATGCAATGACACTGGTGGATCCATAGGTGGATTGTGAAAAGAGCACACATGCAATGACACTGGTGGATCCATATGTGTTATGTGAAAAGAACACACATGAAATGACTCAAGTTGTTGTTAGTAAAAAGAACACACATGCAATGACACTGGTGGATCCATGTGTGGATTGTGAAAAGAACACACATGCAACGACACTGGTGGATCCAAATGTGGTATGTGAAAAGAACAGTCATGAAATGACTCGAGTTGTTATTAGTAAAAAGAACACACATCTAATGACACTTGTGGATCCATATGTGGTATGTGAAAAGAACACACATGCAATGACACTGGTGGATCCATAGGTGGATTGTGAAGAGAACACACATGCAATGACTGGGTTGTTGTTTGTAAAAGAACACACATTCATTGACTTGGTGGATCCATGTTAGTCTAAAAGAACACACATGCAATGACACTGTGGATCCATATGTGGTATGTGAAAAGAACACATGCAATGACACTGGGATCCATGTGTGGTCTCTGAAGAGAACACACATTTCAATGACTCTGGTTGTTAGTAAAAAGAACACACATGCAATGACACTGGTGGATCCATGTGTGGTCTCAAGAGAACACACATTTCAATGACACTGGTGGATCCATATGTGGTATGTGAAAAGAACAGTCATGAAATGACTCCAGTTGTTGTTAGTAAAAAGAACACACATGCAATGACACTAGTGGATCCATAGGTGGATTGTGAAAAGAACACACATGCAATGACACCGGTGGATCCATATGTGTTAGTGAAAATAACACACATGTAATGACACTGGTGGATCCATGTGTGGTCTCTAAAAGAACACACATTTCAATGACTCGTTGTTGTTAGTAAAAGAACACACATGCAATGACACTGTGGATCCATGTGGTATCTAAAGATAACATACATTTCAATGACTCTAGTTGTTGTTAGTAAAGAGAACACACATTCAATGACTTTGGTTGTTGTTAGTAAAAAGAACACACATGCAATGACACTGGTGGATCCATATGTGGTATGTGAAAAGAACACACATTTCAATGACTGTTGTTGTTAGTAAAAAGAACACACATGCAATGACACTGGATCCATGTGTGGTCTCTGAAGAGCACAAACATTTCAATGACTCTGGTTGTTGCTAGTAAAAAGAACACACATGCAATGACACTGGATCCATATGTGGTATGTGAAAAGAACACACATTTCGATGACTCTAGTTGTTGTTAGTAAAAAGAACACACATGCAATGACACTGGTGGATCCATGTGTGGATTGTGAAAATAACACACATGCAATGACACTGGTTGATCCATATGTGGTATGTGAAAGAACACACATGAAATGACTGAGTTGTTGTTAGTAAAAAGAACACACATGCAATGACACTAGTGGATCCATAGGTGGATTGTGAAAAGAACACACATGCAATGACACTCGTGGATCCATATATGGTATGTGAAGAGAACACACATGCACTGACTCTGGTTGTTGTGTGTAAAAAGAACACAAATGCAATCACACTTGTGGATCCATGTGTGGTATCTAAACAGAACACACATGCAATGACACTGGTGGATCCATATGTGGTATGTGAAAAGAACACACATGCAATGACACTGGTTGTTGTTAGTAAAAAGAACACACATGCAATGATACTGGTGGATCCATGTGTGGTCTCTGAAGAGAACACACATTTCAATGACACTGGTGGATCCATATGTGGTATGTGCAAAGAACAGTCATGAAATGACTCCAGTTGTTGTTAGTAAAAAGAACACACATGCAATGACACTGGTGGATCCATAGGTGGATTGTGAAAAGAACACACATGCAATGACACTGGTGGATCCATATGTGGTATGTGAAAAGAACACACATGCAATGACTTGAGTTGTTGTTAGTAAAAGAACACACATGCAATGACACTGGTGGGTCCATAGGTGTATTGTGAAAAACACACATGCAATGACACTGGTGGATCCATAGGTGGTATGTGAAAAGAACACACATTTCAATGACTCCAGTTGTTGTTAGTAAAAAGAACACACAGGCAATGACACTGGTGGATCCATGTGTGCATTGTGAAAAGAGCACACATGCAATGACACTAGTGGATCCATATGTGGTATGTGAAAAGAACACACATGCAATGACTCCAGTTGTTCTTAGTAAAAAGAACACACATGCAATGACACTGGTGGATCCATGTGGTCTCAAGAGAACACACATTTCAATGACACTGGTGGATCCATATGTGGTATGTGAAAAGAACAATCAGGAAATGACTCCAGTTGTTGTTAGTAAAAAGAACACACATGCAATGACACTAGTGGATCCATAGGTGGTTTGTGAAAAGAACACACATGCAATGACACTGGTGGATCCATATGTGGTATGTGTAAAGAACACACATTTCAATGACTCTGGTTATTGTTAGTAAAAAGAACACACATGCAATGACACTGGTGGATCCATGTGTGGTCTCTAAAGAGAACACACATTTCAATGACTCTGGTTGTTGTAAGTAAAAAGAACACACATGCAATGACACTGGTGGATCCATATGTGGTATGTGAAAAGAACACACATGCAATGACTCTGGTTGTTGTTAGTAACAAGAACACACATGCAATGACACTGGTGGGTCCATAGGTGTATTGTGAAAATAACACACATGCAATGACACTGGTGGATCCATAGGTGGTATGTGAAAAGAACACACATTTCGATGACTCCAGTTGTTGTTAGTAAAAAGAACACACATGCAATGACACTGGTGGATCCATGTGTGGTCTCTGAAGAGAACACACAT
This sequence comes from Avena insularis, assembly GCA_023614405.1. Classification (NCBI taxonomy): domain Eukaryota; kingdom Viridiplantae; phylum Streptophyta; class Magnoliopsida; order Poales; family Poaceae; genus Avena; species Avena insularis. The sequence continues at coordinate 217,911 of JAJUPC010000349.1, read as the reverse complement.
GCAATGACACTGGTGGATCCATATGTGGTATGTGAAAAGAACACACATGCAATGACTCCAATTGTTGTTAGTAAAAATAACACACATGCAATGACACTGGTGGATCCATAGGTGGATTGTGAAAAGAACACACATGCAATGACACTGTGGATCCATATGTGGTATGTGAAAAGAACACACATGCAATGACTCTGGTTGTTGTTAGTAAAAAGAACACACATGCAATTACACTGGTGGATCCATAGGTGGATTGTGAAAAGAACACACATGCAATGACACTGGTGGATCCATAGGTGGAATGTGAAAAGAACACACATTTCAATGACTCTGGTTGTTAGTAAAAGAACACACATGCAATGACACTGTGGATCCATAGGTGGATTGTGAAAAGAGCACACATGCAATGACACTGTGGATCCAGACGTGGTATGTGAAAAGAACACACATGCAATGACTCCAGTTGTTATTGGTAAAAAGAACACACATGCAATGACACTGGTGGATCCATGTGTGGATTGTGAAAATAACACACATGCAATGACACTGGTGGATCCATACGTGGTATGTGAAAGAACAGTCATGAAATGACTCGAGTTGTTGTTAGTAAAAAGAACACACATGCAATGACACTAGTGGATCCATAGGTGGATTGTGAAAAGAACACACATGCAATGACACTCGTGGATCCATATATGGTATGTGAAGAGAACACACATGCACTGAATCTGGTTGTTGTTTGTAACAAGAACACACATGCATTCACACTTGTGGATCCATGTGTGGTCTCTAAAGATAACACACATGCAATGACACTGGTGGATCCATATGTGGTATGTGAAAAGAACACACATGCAATGACACTGTTTGTTGTTAGTAAAAAGAACACACATGCAATGATACTGGTGGATCCATGTGTGGTCTCTGAAGAGAAGACACATTTCAATGACACTGGTGGATCCATATGTGGTATGTGCAAAGAACAGTCATGAAATGACTCCAGTTGTTGTTAGTAAAAAGAACACACATGCAATGACACTGGTGGATCCATAGGCGGATTGTGAAAAGAACACACATGCAATGACACTGGTGGATCCATATGTTGTATGTGAAAAGAACACACACGCAATGACTCTGGTTGTTGTTAGTAAAAAGAACACACATGCAATGACACTAGTGGATCCATAGGTGGATTGTGAAAAAAACACACATGCAATGACACTGGTGGATCCATATTAGGTATGTGAAAAGAACACGCATGCAATGACTCTGGTTGTTGTTAGTAAAAAGAACACACATGCAATGACACTGGTGGATCCATGTGTGGATTGTGAAAAGAGCACACATGCAATGACACTAGTGGATCCATAGGTGGTATGTGAACAGAACACACATTTCAATGACTCTAGTTGTTGTTAGTAAAAAGAACACACATGCAATGATACTGGTGGATCCATGTGTGGTCTCTGAAGAGAACACACATTTCAATGACACTGGTGGATCCATATGTGGTATGTGAAAAGAACAATCAGGAAATGACTCTAGTTGTTGTTAGTAAAAAGAACACACATGCAATGACACTAGTGGATCCATAGGTGGTTTGTGAAAAGAACACACATGCATTGACACTGGTGGATCCATATGTGGTATGTGAAAAGAACACACATGCAATGACACTGGTTGTTGTTAGGAAAAAGAACACACATGCAATGACACTGGTGGATCCATAGGTGGATTGTGAAAAGAACACACATGCAATGACACTTGTGGATCCATAGGTGGTATGTGAACAGAACACACATTTCAATGACTCTAGTTGTTGTTAGTAAAAAGAACACACATGCAATGACACTGGTGGATCCATAGGTGGCCTGTGAAAAGAGCACACATGCAATGACACTAGTGGATCCATATGTGGTATATGAAAAGAACACACATGCAACGACTCCAGTTGTTGTTAGTAAAAAGAACACACATGTAATGACAATGGTCGATCCATGTGTGGTCTCTGAAGAGAACACACATTTCAATGACACTGTGGATACATATGTGGTATGTGAAAAGAACATCATGAAATGACTGAAGTTGTTGTAAAAAAGAACACACATGCAATGACACTGGTGGATCCATAGGTGGATTGTGAAAAGAACACACATGCAATGACACGGTGGATCCATATGTGGTATGTGAAACAACACACATGCAATGACTCGTTGTTTGTAACAAGAACACACATGCAATGACATTGGTGGATCCATGTAGTCTCTGAAGATAACACACATGCAATGACACTGGTGGATCCATATGTGGTATGTGAATAGAACTCGCATGCAATGACACTGGTTGTTGTTAGTAAAAGACCACACATGCAATGACATCAGGATCCATGTGTGGTCTCTAAAGAGAACACACATTTCAATGACTCGTTGTTGTTAGTAAAAAGAACACACATGCAATGACACTGTGGATCCATAGGTGGATTGAAAAGAACACACATGCAATGACCTGTGGATCCATATGTGGTATGTGAAAAGAACACCATGAAATGACTCTCGTTGTTGTTAGTAAAAAGAACACACATGCAATGACACTCGTGGATCCATAGGTGGAATGTGAAAAGAGCACACATGCAATATAACTAGAGGATCCATAAATGGAATTTTAAAAGAAAACAAATGCAATTACTACAGTTTTTGTTAGTAAAAAGAACACACATGTAATGACACTAGTGGATCCATGTGTGATCTCCAAGAGAACACACATTTCAATGACTCTGTTGTTAGTAAAAAGAACACACATGCAATGACACTAGGGGATCCATGTGTGGTATCTGAAGAGAACACACATTTCAACGACTGGGTTGTTGTTACTAAAGAGAACACACATGCAATGACTCGTTGTTGTTAGTAAAATGAACACACATGCAATGACACTGGTGGATCCATATGTGGTATGTGAAAAGAACACACATTTCGATGACTCTATTTGTTGTTTGTAAAAATACACTCTTGAAATGACACTAGTGGATCCATAGGTGGTTTGTGAAAATAACACACATGCAATGACACTGGTGGATCCATATTAGGTATGTGAAAAGAACACACATGCAATGACTCTTGTTGTTTTTAGTAAAAAGAACACACATGCAATGACACTGGTGTATCAATATTTGGATTGTTAAAAGAGCACACATGCAATGACACTAGTGGATCCATATGTGGTATGTGAAAAGAACACACATGCAATGACTCCAGTTGTTATTAGTAAAATAACACACATGCAATGATATCAGGATCCATGTGTGGTCTGAAGAGAACACACATTTCAATGACACTGGTGGATCCATATGTGGTATGTGAAAAGAACAATCAGGAAATGACTCCAGTTGTTGTTAGTAAAAAGAACACACATGCAATGACACTAGTGGATCCATAGGTGGTTTGTGAAAAGAACACACATGCAATGACACCGTGGATCCATATGTGGTATGTGAAAAGAACACACATGCAATGACTCTGGTTGTTGGTAGGAAAAGAACACACATGCAATGACACTGGTGGATCCATAGGTGGATTGTGAAAAGAACACACATGCAATGACACTTGTGGATCCATAGGTGGTATGTGAACAGAACACACATTTCATTGACTCTAGTTGTTGTTAGTAAAAAGAACACACATGCAATGACAATGCTGGATCCATATGTGGATTCTGAAGAGAACACACATGCAATGACACTAGTGGATCCATATGTGGTATGTGAAAAGAACACACATGCAACGACTCCAGTTGTTGTTAGTAAAAAGAACACACATGTAATGACAATGGTCGATCCATGTGTGGTCTCTGAAGAGAACACACATTTCAATGACACTGGTGGATACATATGTGGTATGTGAAAAGAAATACCATGAAATGACCGTTGTTGTTAGTGAAAAGAACACACATGCAATGACACTGGTGGATCCATAGGTGGATTGTGACAAGAACACACATGCAATGACACTGTGGATACATATGTGGTATGTGAAAACAACACACATGCAATGACTCTGGTTGTTGGTAACAAGAACACACATGCAATGACGTTGCTGGATCCATGTGTAGTCTCTGAAGATAACACACATGCAATGACATTGGTGGATCCATATGTGGTATGTGAATAGAACTCGCATGCAATGACACTGGTTGTTGTTAGTAAAAAGACCACACATGCAATGACACTGGTGGATCCATGTGTGGTCTCTAAAGAGAACACACATTTCAATGACTCTGGTTGTTGTTAGTAAAAAGAACACACATGCAATCACACTGGTGGATCCATAGGTGGATTGTGAAAATAACACACATGCAATGACCCTGGTGGATCCATATGTGGTATGTGAAAAGAACAGTCATGAAATGACTCTAGTTGTTGTTAGTAAAAAGAACACACATGCAATGACACTAGTGGATCCATAGGTGGATTGTGAAAAGAACACACATGCAATGACACCGGTGGATCCATATGTGGTATGTGAAAATAACACACATGCAATGACTCTGGTTGTTGTTAGGAAAAAGAACACACATGCAATGACACTGGTGGATCCATAGGTGGATTGTGAAAAGAACACACATGCAATGACACTGGTGGATCCATATGTGGTATGTGAAAAGAACACACATGCAATGACTCTGGTTGTTGTTAGTAAAAATAACACACATGCAATGACATTGGTGGATCCATAGGCGGATTATGAAAAGAGCACACATGCAATGACACTGGTGGATCCATATGTGGTATGTGAAAAGAACACACATGCAATGACTCTGGTTGTTGTTAGTAAAAAGAACACACATGCAATTACACTGGTGGATCCATAGGTGGATTGTGAAAAGAACACACATGCAATGACACTGGTGGATCCATAGGTGGAATGTGAAAAGAACACACATTACAATGAAAGACCTTGTAGTTAGTACAAAGAACACACATGCAATGACACTGGTGGATCCATAGGTGGATTGTGAAAAGAGCACACATGCAATGACACTGGTGGATCCGTATGTGGTATGTGAAAAGAACACACATGCAATGACTCCAGTTGTTATTGGTAAAAAGAACACACATGCAATGACACTGGTGGATCCATGTGTGGATTGTGAAAATAACACACATGCAATGACACTGGTGGATCCATATGTGGTATGTGAAAGAACAGTCATGAAATGACTCGAGTTGTTGTTAGTAAAAAGAACACACATGCAATGACACTAGTGGATCCATAGGTGGATTGTGAAAAGAACACACATGCAATGACACTCGTGGATCCATATATGGTATGTGAAGAGAACACACATGCACTGACTCTGGTTGTTGTTTGTAACAAGAACACACATACAATCACACTTGTGGATCCATGTGTGGTCTCTAAAGAGAACACACATGCAATGACACTGGTGGATCCATATGTGGTATGTGAAAAGAACACACATGCAATGACACTGGTTGTTGTTAGTAAAAAGAACACACATGCAATGATACTGGTGGATCCATGTGTGGTCTCTGAAGAGAACACACATTTCAATGACACTGGTGGATCCATATGTGGTATGTGCAAAGAACAGTCATGAAATGACTCCAGTTGTTGTTAGTAAAAAGAACACACATGCAATGACACTGGTGGATCTATAGGTGGATTGTGAAAAGAACACACATGCAATGACACTGGTGGATCCATATGTTGTATGTGAAAAGAACACACATGCAATGACTCTGGTTGTTGTTAGTAAAAAGAACACACATGCAATGACACTAGTGGATCCATAGGTGGATTGTGAAAAAAACACACATGCAATGACACTGGTGGATCCATATTAGGTATGTGAAAAGAACACACATGCAATGACTCTGGTTGTTGTTAGTAAAAAGAACACACATGCAATGACACTGGTGGATCCATGTGTGGATTGTGAAAAGAGCACACATGCAATGACACTAGTGGATCCATATGTGGTATGTGAAAAGAACACACATGCAATGACTCCAGTTGTTGTTAGTAAAAATAACACACATGCAATGATACTGGTGGATCCATGTGTGGTCTCTGAAGAGAACACACATTTCAATGACACTGGTGGATCCATATGTGGTATGTGAAAAGAACAATCAGGAAATGACTCCAGTTGTTGTTAGTAAAAAGAACACACATGCAATGACACTAGTGGATCCATAGGTGGTTTGTGAAAAGAACACACATGCAATGACACCGGTGGATCCATATGTGGTATGTGAAAAGAACACACATGCAATGACTCTGGTTGTTGTTAGGAAAAAGAACACACATGCAATGACACTGGTGGATCCATAGGTGGATTGTTAAAAGAACACACATGCAAGACACTTGTGGATCCATAGGTGGTATGTGAACAGAACACACATTTCAATGACTCTAGTTGTTGTTAGTAAAAAGAACACACATGCAATGACACTGGTGGATCCATAGGTGGCCTGTGAAAAGAGCACACATGCAATGACACTAGTGGATCCATATGTGGTATGTGAAAAGAACACACATGCAACGACTCCAGTTGTTGTTAGTAAAAAGAACACACATGTAATGACAATGGTCGATCCATGTGTGGTCTCTGAAGAGAACACACATTTCAATGACACTGGTGGATACATATGTGGTATGTGAAAAGAACAGTCATGAAATGACTGAAGTTGTTGTTAGTAAAAAGAACACACATGCAATGACACTGGTGGATCCATAGGTGGATTGTGAAAAGAACACACATGCAATGACACTGGTGGATCCATATGTGGTATGTGAAAACAACACACATGCAATGACTCTGGTTGTTGGTAACAAGAACACACATGCAATGACATTGGTGGATCCATGTGTAGTCTCTGAAGATAACACACATGCAATGACACTGGTGGATCCATATGTGGTATGTGAATAGAACTCGCATGCAATGACACTGGTTGTTGTTAGTAAAAAGACCACACATGCAATGACACTGGTGGATCCATGTGTGGTCTCTAAAGAGAACACACATTTCAATGACTCTGGTTGTTGTTAGTAAAAAGAACACACATGCAATGACACTGGTGGATCCATAGGTGGATTGTGAAAAGAACACACATGCAATGACCCTGGTGGATCCATATGTGGTATGTGAAAAGAACAGTCATGAAATGACTCTAGTTGTTGTTAGTAAAAAGAACACACATGCAATGACACTCGTGGATCCATAGGTGGATTGTGAAAAGATCACACATGCAATGAAACTAGTGGATCCATATATGGTATGTGAAAAGAACACACATGCAATGACACTGGTGGATCCATAGGTGGTATGTGAAAAGAACACACATTCCAATGACTCTGGTTGTTGTTAGTAAAAAGAACACACATGCGATGACACGGGTGGATACATAGGTGGTATGTGAAAAGAGCACACATGCAATGACACCGGTGGATCCATGTGTGGTCTCTGAAGAGAACACACATTTCAATGACTCTGGTTGTTGTTAGTGAAAAGAACACACATGCAATGACACTGGTGGATCCATGTGTGGTCTCTGAAGAGAACACACATTTCAATGACACTGTTGGATCCATATGTGGTATGTGAAAATAACAGTCATGAAATGACTCCAGTTGTTGTTAGTAAAAAGAACACACATGCAATGACACTGGTGGATCCATAGGTGGATTGTGAAAAGAACACACATGCAATGACTCCAGTTGGTGTTAGTAAAAATAACACACATGTAATGACACTGGTGGATCCATGTGTGGTCTCTAAAGAGAACACACATTTCAATAACTCTGGTTGTTGTTAGTAAAAAGAACACACATGCAATGACACTGGTGGATCCATGTGTGGTATCTAAAGATAACATACATTTCAATGACTCTAGTTGTTGTTAGTAAAGAGAACACACATTCAATGACTTTGGTTGTTGTTAGTAAAAAGAACACACATGCAATGACACTGGTGGATCCATATGTGGTATGTGTAAAGAACACACATTTCAATGACTCTGGTTGTTGTTAGTAAAAAGAACACACATGCAATGACACTGGTGGATCCATGTGTGGTCTCTAAAGAGAACACACATTTCAATGACTCTGGTTGTTGTTAGTAAAAAGAACACACATGCAATGACACTGGTGGATCCATATGTGGTATGTGAAAAGAACACACATTTCGATGACTCTAGTTGTTGTTAGTAAAAAGAACACACATGCAATGACACTGGTGGATCCATGTGTGGATTGTGAAAATAACACACATGCAATGACACTGGTGGATCCATATGTGGTATGTGAAAGAACAGTCATGAAATGACTCGAGTTGTTGTTAGTAAAAAGAACACACATGCAATGACACTAGTGGATCCATAGGTGGATTGTGAAAAGAACACACATGCAATGACACTCGTGGATCCATATATGGTATGTGAAGAGAACACACATGCACTGACTCTGGTTGTTGTTTGTAACAAGAACACACATGCAATCACACTTGTGGATCCATGTGTGGTCTCTAAAGAGAACACACATGCAATGACACTGGTGGATCCATATGTGGTATGTGAAAAGAACACACATGCAATGACACTGGTTGTTGTTAGTAAAAAGAACACACATGCAATGAAACAATTGGATCCATGTGTGGTCTCTGAAGAGAACACACATTTCAATGACACTGGTGGATCCATATGTGGTATGTGCAAAGAACAGTCATGAAATGACTCCAGTTGTTGTTAGTAAAAAGAACACACATGCAATGACACTGGTGGATCTATAGGTGGATTGTGAAAAGAACACACATGCAATGACACTGGTGGATCCATATGTTGTATGTGAAAAGAACACACATGCAATGACTCTGGTTGTTGTTAGTAAAAAGAACACACATGCAATGACACTAGTGGATCCATAGGTGGATTGTGAAAAAAACACACATGCAATGACACTGGTGGATCCATATTAGGTATGTGAAAAGAACACACATGCAATGACTCTGGTTGTTGTTAGTAAAAAGAACACACATGCAATGACACTGGTGGATCCATGTGTGGATTGTGAAAAGAGCACACATGCAATGACACTAGTGGATCCATATGTGGTATGTGAAAAGAACACACATGCAATGACTCCAGTTGTTGTTAGTAAAAATAACACACATGCAATGATACTGGTGGATCCATGTGTGGTCTCTGAAGAGAACACACATTTCAATGACACTGGTGGATCCATATGTGGTATGTGAAAAGAACAATCAGGAAATGACTCCAGTTGTTGTTAGTAAAAAGAACACACATGCAATGACACTAGTGGATCCATAGGTGGTTTGTGAAAAGAACACACATGCAATGACACTGGTGGATCCATATGTGGTATGTGTAAAGAACACACATTTCAATGACTCTGGTTATTGTTAGTAAAAAGAACACACATGCAATGACATCAGGATCCATGTGGTCTCTAAAGAGAACACACATTTCAATGACTCTGGTTGTTGTAAGTAAAAAGAACACACATGCAATGACACTGGTGGATCCATATGTGGTATGTGAAAAGAACACAGATGGAATGACTCTGGTTGTTGTTAGTAAAAAGAACACACATTCAATGACACTGGTGGATCCATAGGTGGATTGTGAAAAGAACACACATGCAATGACACTGGTGGATCCATAGGTGGTATGTGAAAAGAACACACATTTCAATGACTCTGGTTGTTGTTAGTAAAAAGAACACACATGCAATGACATCAGGATCCATGTGTGGTCTCTGAAGAGAACACACATTTCAATGACACCGGTGGATCCATATGTGGTATGTGAAAAGAACAGTCATGAAATGACTCCAGTTGTTAGTAAAAGAACACACATGCAATGACACTGGTGGATCCATAGGTGGATTGTGAAAAGAACACACATGCAATGACACTGGTGGATCCATATGTGGTATGTGAAAAGAACACGCATGCAATGACTCTGGTTGTTGTTAGTAACAAGAACACACATGCAATGACACTGGTGGATCCATAGGCGGATTGTGAAAAGAACACACATGCAATGACATTGGTGGATCCATGTGTAGTCTCTGAAGATAACACACATGCAATGACACTGGTGGATCCATATGTGGTATGTGAAAAGAACACACATGCAATGACTCTGGTTGTTGTTAGTAAAAATAACACACATCCAATGACACTGGTGGATCCATAGGCGGATTGTGAAAAGAACACACATGCAATGACACTGGTGGATCCATATGTGGTATGTGAAAAGAACACACATGCAATGACTCTGGTTGTTGTTAGTAAAAAGAACACACATGCAATTACACTGGTGGATCCATAGGTGGATTGTGAAAAGAACACACATGCAATGACACTGGTGGATCCATAGGTGGAATGTGAAAAGAACACACATTTCAATGACTCTGGTTGTTAGTAAAAAGAACACACATGAAATGACACTGGTGGATCCATAGGTGGATTGTGAAAAGAGCACACATGCAATGACACTGGTGGATCCGTACGTGGTATGTGAAAAGAACACACATGCAATGACTCCAGTTGTTATTGGTAAAAAGAACACACATGCAATGACACTGGTGGATCCATGTGTGGATTGTGAAAATAACACACATGCAATGACACTGGTGGATCCATACGTGGTATGTGAAAGAACAGTCATGAAATGACTCGAGTTGTTGTTAGTAAAAAGAACACACATGCAATGACACTAGTGGATCCATAGGTGGATTGTGAAAAGAACACACATGCAATGACACTCGTGGATCCATATATGGTATGTGAAGAGAACACACATGCACTGAATCTGGTTGTTGTTTGTAACAAGAACACACATGCATTCACACTTGTGGATCCATGTGTGGTCTCCAAAGAGAACACACATGCAATGACACTGGTGGATCCATATGTGGTATGTGAAAAGAACACACATGCAATGACACTGTTAGTAAAAGACCACACATGCAATGATACTGGTGGATCCATGTGTGGTCTCTGAAGAGAAGACACATTTCAATGACACTGGTGGATCCATATGTGGTATGTGCAAAGAACAGTCATGAAATGACTCAGTTGTTGTTAGTAAAAAGAACACACATGCAATGACACTGTGGATCCATAGGCGGATTGTGAAAAGAACACACATGCAATGACACTGTGGATCCATATGTTGTATGTGAAAAGAACACACACGCAATGACTCTGGTTGTTGTTAGTAAAAAGAACACACATGCAATGACACTAGTGGATCCATAGGTGGATTGTGAAAAAAACACACATGCAATGACACTGGTGGATCCATATTAGGTATGTGAAAAGAACACGCATGCAATGACTCTGGTTGTTGTTAGTAAAAAGAACACACATGCAATGACACTGGTGGATCCATGTGTGGATTGTGAAAAGAGCACACATGCAATGACACTAGTGGATCCATAGGTGGTATGTGAACAGAACACACATTTCAATGACTCTAGTTGTTGTTAGTAAAAAGAACACACATGCAATGATACTGGTGGATCCATGTGTGGTCTCTGAAGAGAACACACATTTCAATGACACTGGTGGATCCATATGTGGTATGTGAAAAGAACAATCAGGAAATGACTCTAGTTGTTGTTAGTAAAAAGAACACACATGCAATGACACTAGTGGATCCATAGGTGGTTTGTGAAAAGAACACACATGCATTGACACTGGTGGATCCATATGTGGTATGTGAAAAGAACACACATGCAATGACACTGGTTGTTGTTAGGAAAAAGAACACACATGCAATGACACTGGTGGATCCATAGGTGGATTGTGAAAAGAACACACATGCAATGACACTTGTGGATCCATAGGTGGTATGTGAACAGAACACACATTTCAATGACTCTAGTTGTTAGTAAAAAGAACACACATGCAATGACACTGGTGGATCCATAGGTGGCCTGTGAAAAGAGCACACATGCAATGACACTAGTGGATCCATATGTGGTATATGAAAAGAACACACATGCAACGACTCCAGTTGTTGTTAGTAAAAAGAACACACATGTAATGACAATGGTCGATCCATGTGTGGTCTCTGAAGAGAACACACATTTCAATGACACTGGTGGATACATATGTGGTATGTGAAAAGAACAGTCATGAAATGACTGAAGTTGTTGTTAGTAAAAAGAACACACATGCAATGACACTGGTGGATCCATAGGTGGATTGTGAAAAGAACACACATGCAATGACACTGGTGGATCCATATGTGGTATGTGAAAACAACACACATGCAATGACTCTGGTTGTTGGTAACAAGAACACACATGCAATGACATTGGTGGATCCATGTGTAGTCTCTGAAGATAACACACATGCAATGACACTGGTGGATCCATATGTGGTATGTGAATAGAACTGCATGCAATGACACTGGTTGTTGTTAGTAAAAGACCACACATGCAATGACATCAGGATCCATGTGTGGTCTCTAAAGAGAACACATTTCAATGACTCTAGTTGTTGTTAGTAAAAAGAGCACACATGCAATAACATTGGTGGATCCATAGGTGGATTGTGAAAAGAACACACATACAATGAACCTGGTGGATCCATATGTGGTATGTGAAAAGAACAGTCCTGAAATGACTCTAGTTGTTGTTAGTAAAAAGAACACACATGCAATGACACTCGTGGATCCATAGGTGGATTGTGAAAAGAGCACACATGCAATGAAACTAGTGGATCCATATATGGTATGTGAAAAGAACACACATGCAATGACTCCAGTTTTTGTTAGTAAAAAGAACACACATGTAATGACACTAGTGGATCCATGTGTGATCTCTGAAGAGAACACACATTTCAATGACTCTGGTTGTTGTTAGTAAAAAGAACACACATGCAATGACACTAGTGGATCCATGTGTGGTATCTAAAGAGAACACACATTTCAACGACTCTGGTTGTTGTTACTAAAGAGAACACACATGCAATGACTCTGGTTGTTGTTAGTAAAAAGAACACACATGCAATGACACTGGTGGATCCATATGTGGTATGTGAAAAGAACACACATTTCGATGACTCTAGTTGTTGTTAGTAAAAAAACACACATGCAATGACACTAGTGGATCCATAGGTGGATTGTGAAAAAAACACACATGCAATGACACTGGTGGATCCATATTAGGTATGTGAAAAGAACACACATGCAATGACTCTTGTTGTTGTTAGTAAAAAGAACACACATGCAATGACACTGGTGGATCCATGTGTGGATTGTGAAAAGAGCACACATGCAATGACACTAGTGGATCCATATGTGGTATGTGAAAAGAACACACATGCAATGACTCCAGTTGTTATTAGTAAAAATAACACACATGCAATGATACTGGTGGATCCATGTGTGGTCTCTGAAGAGAACACACATTTCAATGACACTGGTGGATCCATATGTGGTATGTGAAAAGAACAATCAGGAAATGACTCCAGTTGTTGTTAGTAAAAAGAACACACATGCAATGACACTAGTGGATCCATAGGTGGTTTGTGAAAAGAACACACATGCAATGACACCGGTGGATCCATATGTGGTATGTGAAAAGAACACACATGCAATGACTCTGGTTGTTGTTAGGAAAAAGAACACACATGCAATGACACTGGTGGATCCATAGGTGGATTGTGAAAAGAACACACATGCAATGACACTTGTGGATCCATAGGTGGTATGTGAACAGAACACACATTTCATTGACTCTAGTTGTTGTTAGTAAAAAGAACACACATGCAATGACACTGGTGGATCCATAGGTGGCTTGTGAAAAGAGCACACATGCAATGACACTAGTGGATCCATATGTGGTATGTGAAAAGAACACACATGCAACGACTCCAGTTGTTGTTAGTAAAAAGAACACACATGTAATGACAATGGTCGATCCATGTGTGGTCTCTGAAGAGAACACACATTTCAATGACACTGGTGGATACATATGTGGTATGTGAAAAGAACAGTCATGAAATGACTGAAGTTGTTGTTAGTAAAAAGAACACACATGCAATGACACTGGTGGATCCATAGGTGGATTGTGAAAAGAACACACATGCAATGACACTGGTGGATCCATATGTGGTATGTGAAAACAACACACATGCAATGACTCTGGTTGTTGGTAACAAGAACACACATGCAATGACGTTGCTGGATCCATGTGTAGTCTCTGAAGATAACACACATGCAATGACATTGGTGGATCCATATGTGGTATGTGAATAGAACTCGCATGCAATGACACTGGTTGTTGTTAGTAAAAAGACCACACATGCAATGACACTGGTGGATCCATGTGTGGTCTCTAAAGAGAACACACATTTCAATGACTCTGGTTGTTGTTAGTAAAAAGAACACACATGCAATCACACTGGTGGATCCATAGGTGGATTGTGAAAATAACACACATGCAATGACCCTGGTGGATCCATATGTGGTATGTGAAAAGAACAGTCATGAAATGACTCTAGTTGTTGTTAGTAAAAAGAACACACATGCAATGACACTCGTGGATCCATAGGTGGATTGTGAAAAGAGCACACATGCAATGAAACTAGTGGATCCATATATGGTATGTGAAAAGAACACACATGCAATGACTCCAGTTGTTGTTAGTAAAAAGAACACACATGTAATGACACTAGTGGATCCATGTGTGATCTCTGAAGAGAACACACATTTCAATGACTCTGGTTGTTGTTAGTAAAAAGAACACACATGCAATGACACTAGTGGATCCATGTGTGGTATCTAAAGAGAACACACATTTCAACGACTCTGGTTGTTGTTACTAAAGAGAACACACATGCAATGACTATTGTTGTTAGTAAAAAGAACACACATGCAATGACACTGGTGGATCCATATGTGGTATGTGAAAAGAACACACATTTCGATGACTCTAGTTGTTGTTAGTAAAAAGAACACACATGCAATGACACTAGTGGATCCATGTGTGGTCTCTAAAGAGAACACACATTTCAATGACTCTGAGTGTTGTTAGTAAAAAGAACACACATGCAATGACACTGGTGGATCCATATGTGGTATGTGAAAAGAACACACATGCAATGACTCTAGTTGTTAGTAAAAAGAAAACACATGCAATGACACTGGTGGATCCATAGGTGGATTGTGAAAAGAACACACATGCAATGACTCCAGTTGGTGTTAGTAAAAAGAACACACAGGTAATGACACTGGTGGATCCATGTGTGGTCTCTGAAGAGAACACACATTTCAATGACTCTGGTTGTTGTTAGTAAAAAGAACACACATGCAATGACACTGGTGGATCCATGTGTGGTATCTAAAGAGAACATACATTTCAATGACTCTAGTTGTTGTTAGTAAAGAGAACACACATTCAATGACTTTGGTTGTTGTTAGTAAAAAGAACACACATGCAATGACACTGGTGGATCCATATGTGGTATGTGTAAAGAACACACATTTCAATGACTCTGGTTGTTGTTAGTAAAAAGAACACACATGCAATGACACTGGTGGATCCATGTGTGGTCTCTAAAGAGAACACACATTTCAATGACTCTGGTTGTTGTTAGTAAAAAGAACACACATGCAATGACACTGGTGGATCCATATGTGGTATGTGAAAAGAACACAGATGGAATGACTCTGGTTGTTGTTAGTAAAAAGAACACACATTCAATGACACTGGTGGATCCATAGGTGGATTGTGAAAACAACACACATGCAATGACACTGGTGGATCCATAGGTGGTATGTGAAAAGAATACACATTTCAATGACTCTAGTTGTTGTTAGTAAAAAGAACACACATGCAATGACAATGGTGGATCCATGTGTGGTCTCTTAAGAGAACACACATTTCAATGACACCGGTGGATCCATATGTGGTATGTGAAAAGAACAGTCATGAAATGACTCCAGTTGTTGTTAGTAAAAAGAACACACATGCAATGACAATGGTGGATCCATAGGTGGATTGTGAAAAGAGCACACATGCAATGACACTGGTGGATCCGTATGTGGTATGTGAAAAGAACACACATGCAATGACTCCAGTTGTTGTTGGTAAAAAGAACACACATGCAATGACACTGGTGGATCCATGTGTGGATTGTGAAAATAACACACATGCAATGACACTGGTGGATCCATATGTGGTATGTGAAAGAACAGACATGAAATGACTCGAGTTGTTGTTAGTAAAAAGAACACACATGCAATGACACTGGTGGATCCATAGGTGGATTGTGAAAAGAACACACATGCAATGACACTCGTGGATCCATATGTGGTATGTGAAGAGAACACACATGCACTGACTCCAGTTGTTGTTAGTAAAAAGAACACACATGTAATGACACTAGTGGATCCATGTTTGATCTCTGAAGAGAACACACATTTCAATGACTCTGGTTGTTGTTAGTAAAAAGAACACACATGCAATGACACTAGTGGATCCATCTGTGGTATCTAAAGAGAACACACATTTCAACGACTCTGGTTGTTGTTACTAAAGAGAACACACATGCAATGACTCTGGTTGTTGTTAGTAAAAAGAACACACATGCAATGACACTGGTGGATCCATATGTGGTATGTGAAAAGAACACACATTTCGATGACTCTAGTTGTTGTTAGTAAAAAGAACACATGCAATGACACTAGTGGATCCATGTGTGGTCTCTAAAGAGAACACACATTTCAATGACTCTGAGTGTTGTTAGTAAAAAGAACACACATGCAATGACACTGGTGGATCCATATGTGGTATGTGAAAAGAACACACATGCAATGACTCTGGTTGTTGTTAGTAAAAAGAAAACACATGCAATGACACTGGTGGATCCATAGGTGGATTGTGAAAAGAACACACATGCAATGACTCCAGTTGGTGTTAGTAAAAAGAACACACAGGTAATGACATCATGGATCCATGTGTGGTCTCTGAAGAGAACACACATTTCAATGACTCTGGTTGTTGTTAGTAAAAAGAACAAACATGCAATGACACTGGTGGATCCATGTGTGGTATCTAAAGAGAACATACATTTCAATGACTCTAGTTGTTGTTAGTAAAAAGAACACACATGCAATGACACTGGTGGATCCATATGTGGTATGTGAAAAGAACACACATGCAATGACTCTGGTTGTTGTTAGTAAAAAGAACACACATGAAATGACACTGTCGGATACATAGTTGGATTGTGAAAAGAACACACATGCAATGACACTGGTGGATCCATAGGTGGAATGTGAAAAGAACACACATTACAATGACTCGTTGTTAGTAAAAAGAACACACATGCAATGACACTGTGGATCCATAGGTGGATTGTGAAAAGAGCACACATGCAATGACACTGTGGATCCTATGTGGTATGTGAAAAGAACACACATGCAATGACTCAGGTTGTTGTTGGTAAAAGAACACACATGCAATGACACTGGTGGATCCATGGGCGGATTGTGAAAATAACACACATGCAATGACACTAGTGGATCCATGTGTGGTATGTCAAAGAACACATGAAATGACTGAGTTGTTGTTAGTAAAAGAACACACATGCAATGACACTGTGGATCCATAGGTGGATTGTGAAAAGAACACACATGCAATGACACTCGTGGATCCATATGTGGTATGTGAAGAGAACACACATGCTGACTCACGGTTGTTGTTTGTAACAAGAACACACATGCAATCACACTTGTGGATCCATGTGTGGTCTCTAAAGAGAACACACATGCAATGACACTGGTGGATCCATATGTGGTATGTGAAAAGAACACACATGCAATGACACTGGTTGTTGTTAGTAAAAAGAACACACATGCAATGACACTGGTGGATCCATGTGTGGTCTCTGAAGAGAACACACATTTCAATGACACTGGTGGATCCATATGTGGTATGTGCAAAGAACAGTCATGAAATGACTCCAGTTGTTGTTAGTAAAAAGAACACACATGCAATGACACTGGTGGATCCATAGGTGGATTGTGAAAAGAACACACATGCAATGACACTGGTGGATCCATATGTTGTATGTGAAAAGAACACACATGCAATGACTCTGGTTGTTGTTAGTAAAAAGAACACACATGCAATAACACTAGTGGATCCATAGGTGGATTGTGAAAAGAACACACATGCAATGACACTGGTGGATCCATATTAGGTATGTGAAAAGAACACACATGCAATGACTCTGGTTGTTGTTAGTAAAAACAACACACATGCAATGACACTGGTGGATCCATGTGTGGATTGTGAAAAGAGCACACATGCAATGACACTAGTGGATCCATATGTGGTATGTGAAAAGAACACACATGCAATGACTCCAGTTGTTGTTAGTAAAAATAACACACATGCAATGATACTGGTGGATCCATGTGGTCTCAAGAGAACACACATTTCAATGACACTGGTGGATCCATATGTGGTATGTGAAAAGAACAATCAGGAAATGACTCCAGTTGTTGTTAGTAAAAAGAACACACATGCAATGACACTAGTGGATCCATAGGTGGATTGTGAAAAGAACACACATGCAATGACACCGGTGGATCCATATGTGGTATGTGAAAATAACACACATGCAATGACTTTGGTTGTTGTTAGGAAAAAGAACACACATGCAATGACACTGGTGGATCCATAGGTGGATTGTGAAAAGAACACACATGCAATGACACTTGTGGATCCATAGGTGGTATGTGAACAGAACACACATTTCAATGACTCTAGTTGTTGTTAGTAAAAAGAACACACATGCAATGACACTGGTGGATCCATATGTGGTATGTGAAAAGAACACACATTTCGATGACTCTAGTTGTTGTTAGTAAAAAGAACACATGCAATGACACTAGTGGATCCATGTGTGGTGTCTAAAGAGAACACACATTTCAATGACTCTGAGTGTTGTTAGTAAAAAGAACACACATGCAATGACACTGGTGGATCCATATGTGGTATGTGAAAAGAACACACATGCAATGACTCTGGTTGTTGTTAGTAAAAAGAACACACATGCAATGACACTGGTGGATCCATATGTGGTATGCGAAAAGAACACACATGCAATGACTCCTGTTGTTGTTAGTAAAAAGAACACACATGCAATGACACTGGTGGATCCATGTGTGGTCTCTAAAGAGAACACACATTTCAATGACTCTGGTTGTTGTTAGTAAAAAGAACACTCATGCAATGACACTGGTGGATCCATATGTGGTATGTGAAAAGAACACAGATGGAATGACTCTGTTTGTTGTTAGTAAAAAGAACACACATTCAATGACACTGGTGGATCCATAGGTGGATTGTGAAAACAACACACATGCAATGACACTGGTGGATCCATAGGTGGTATGTGAACAGAACACACATTTTTATGACTCTATTTGTTGTTAGTAAAAAGAACACACATGCAATGACACTGGTGGATCCATAGGTGGATTGTGAAAAGAACACACATGCAATGACACTGGTGGATCCATATGTGGTATGTGAAAAGAACACACATGCAATGACTCTGGTTGTTGTCAGTAAAAATAACACAGATGCAATGACACTGGTGGATCCAATGGCGGATTGTGAAAAGAACACACATGCAATGACACTGGTGGATCCATATGTGGTATGTGAAAAGAACACACATGCAATGACACTGGTTGTTGTTAGTAAAAAGAACACACATGCAATGACACTGGTGGATCCATAGGTGGATTGTGAAAAGAACACACATGCAATGACACTGGTGGATCCATAGGTGGAATGTGAAAAGAACACACATTTCAATGACTTTGGTTGTTAGTAAAAAGAACACACATGCAATGACACTGGTGGATCCATAGGTGGATTGTGAAAAGAGCACACATGCAATGACACTGGTGGATCCGTATGTGGTATGTGAAAAGAACACACATGCAATGACTCCAGTTGTTGTTGGTAAAAAGAACACACATGCAATGACACTGGTGGATCCATGTGCGGATTGTGAAAATAACACACATGCAATGACACTGGTGGATCCATATGTGGTATGTGGAATAACAGACATGAAATGACTCGAGTTGTTGTTAGTAAAAAGAACACACATGAAATGACACTGGTGGATCCATAGGTGGATTGTGAAAAGAACACACATGCAATGACACTCGTGGATCCATATGTGGTATGTGAAGAGAACACACATGCACTGACTCTGGTTGTTGTTTGTAACAAGAACACACATGCAATCACAGTTGTGGATCCATGTGTGGTCTCTAAAGAGAACACACATGCAATGACACTGGTGGATCCATATGTGGTATGTGAAAAGAACACACATGCAATGACACTGGTTGTTGTTAGTAAAAAGAACACACATGCAATGACATCAGGATCCATGTGTGGTCTCTGAAGAGAACACACATTTCAATGACACTGGTGGATCCATATGTGGTATGTGCAAAGAACAGTCATGAAATGACTCCAGTTGTTGTTAGTAAAAAGAACACACATGCAATGACACTGGTGGATCCATAGGTGGATTGTGAAAAGAACACACATGCAATGACACTGGTGGATCCATATGTTGTATGTGAAAAGAACACACATGCAATGACTCTGGTTGTTGTTAGTAAAAAGAACACACATGCAATGACACTAGTGGATCCATAGGTGGATTGTGAAAAGAACACACATGCAATGACACTGGTGGATCCATATTAGGTATGTGAAAAGAACACACATGCAATGACTCTGGTTGTTGTTAGTAAAAAGAACACACATGCAATGACACTGGTGGATCCATGTGTGGATTGTGAAAAGAGCACACATGCAATGACACTAGTGGATCCATATGTTGTATGTGAAAATAACACACATGCAATGATACTGGTGGATCCATGTGTGGTCTCTGAAGAGAACACACATTTCAATGACACTGGTGGATCCATATGTGGTATGTGAAAAGAACAATCAGGAAATGACTCCAGTTGTTGTTAGTAAAAAGCACACACATGCAATGACACTAGTGGATCCATAGGTGGATTGTGAAAAGAACACACATGCAATGACACCGGTGGATCCATATGTGGTATGTGAAAATAACACACATGCAATGACTCTGGTTGTTGTTAGGAAAAATAACACACATGCAATGACACTGGTGGATCCATAGGTGGATTGTGAAAAGAACACACATGCAATGACACTTGTGGATCCATAGGTGGTATGTGAACAGAACACACATTTCAATGACTCTAGTTGTTGTTAGTAAAAAGAACACACATGCAATGACACTGGTGGATCCATAGGTGGCTTGTGAAAAGAGCACACATGCAATGACACTAGTGGATCCATATGTGGTATGTGAAAAGAACACACATGCAACGACTCCAGTTGTTGTTAGTAAAAAGAACACACATGTAATGACACTGGTCGATCCATATGTGGTCTCTGAAGAGAACACACATTTCAATGACACTGGTGGATACATATGTGGTATGTGAAAAGAACAGTCATGAAATGACTGAAGTTGTTGTTAGTAAAAAGAACACACATGCAATGACACTGGTGGATCCATAGGTGGATTGTGAAAAGAACACACATGCAATGACACTGGTGGATCCATATCTGGTATGTGAAAACAACACACATGCAATGACTCTGGTTGTTGGTAACAAGAACACACATGCAATGACATTGGTGGATCCATGTGTAGTCTCTGAAGATAACACACATGCAATGACACTGGTGGATCCATATGTGGTATGTGAATAGAACTCGCATGCAATGACACTGGTTGTTGTTAGTAAAAAGACCACACATGCAATGACACTGGTGGATCGATGTGTGGTCTCTAAAGAGAACACACATTTCAATGACTCTGGTTGTTGTTAGTAAAAAGAACACACATACAATGACACTGGTGGATCCATAGGTGAATTGTGAAAAGAACACACATGCAATGACCCTGGTGGATCCATATGTGGTATGTGACAAGAACAGTCATGAAATGACTCTAGTTGTTGTTCGTAAAAAGAACACACATGCAATGACACTCGTGGATCCATAGGTGGATTGTGAAAAGAGCACACATGCAATGACACTAGTGGATCCATATATGGTATGTGAAAAGAACACACATGCAATGACTCCAGTTGTTGTTAGTAAAAAGAACACACATGTAATGACACTAGTGGATCCATGTGTGATCTCTGAAGAGAACACACATTTCAATGACTCTGGTTGTTGTTAGTAAAAAGAACACACATGCAATGACACTAGTGGATCCATGTGTGGTATCTAAAGAGAACACACATTTCAACGACTCTGGTTGTTGTTACTAAAGAGAACACACATGCAATGACTCTGGTTGTTGTTAGTAAAAAGAAGACACATGCAATGACACTGGTGGATCCATATGTGGTATGTGAAAAGAACACACATTTCGATGACTCTAGTTGTTGTTAGTAAAAAAAACACACATGCAATGACACTAGTGGATCAATGTGTGGTCTCTAAAGAGAACACACATTTCAATGACTCTGAGTGTTGTTAGTAAAAAGAACACACATGCAATGACACTGGTGGATCCATATGTGGTATGTGAAAAGAACACACATGCAATGACTCTGGTTGTTGTTAGTAAAAAGAACACACATGCAATGACACGGGTGGATCCATAGGTGGATTGTGAAAAGAACACACATGGAATGACACTGGTGGATCCATTGGTGGTATGTGAAAAGAACACAGATGCGATAAAACTGGTGGATCCATAGGTGGTATGTGAAAAGAACACACATTTCAATGACTCTTCTTGTTGTTAGTAAAAAGAACACACATGCAATGACACTGGTGGATCCATATGTGGTATGTGAAAATAACACACATGCAATGACTCTGGTTGTTGTTAGGAAAAAGAACACACATGCAATGACACTGGTGGATCCATAGGTGGATTGTGAAAAGAACACACATGCAATGACACTTGTGGATCCATAGGTGGTATGTGAACAGAACACACATTTCAATGACTCTAGTTGTTGTTAGTAAAAAGAACACACATGCAATGACACTGGTGGATCCATAGGTGGCTTGTGAAAAGAGCACACATGCAATGACACTAGTGGATCCATATGTGGTATGTGAAAAGAACACACATGCAACGACTCCAGTTGTTGTTAGTAAAAAGAACACACATGTAATGACACTGGTCGATCCATATGTGGTCTCTGAAGAGAACAGACATTTCAATGACACTGGTGGATACATATGTGGTATGTGAAAAGAACAGTCATGAAATGACTGAAGTTGTTGTTAGTAAAAAGAACACACATGCAATGACACTGGTGGATCCATAGGTGGATTGTGAAAAGAACACACATGCAATGACACTGGTGGATCCATATTTGGTATGTGAAAACAACACATGCAATGACTCTGGTTGTTGGTAACAAGAACACACATGCAATGACATTGGTGGATCCATGTGTAGTCTCTGAAGATAACACACATGCAATGACACTGGTGGATCCATATGTGGTATGTGAATAGAACTCGCATGCAATGACACTGGTTGTTGTTAGTAAAAAGACCACACATGCAATGACACTGGTGGATCCATGTGTGGTCTCTAAAGAGAACACACATTTCAATGACTCTGGTTGTTAGTAAAAAGAACACACATGCAATGACACTGGTGGATCCATAGGTGGATTGTGAAAAGAACACACATGCAATGACCCTGGTGGATCCATATGTGGTATGTGAAAAGAACAGTCATGAAATGACTCTAGTTGTTGTTAGTAAAAAGAACACACATGCAATGACACTCGTGGATCCATAGGTGGATTGTGAAAAGAGCACACATGCAATGACACTAGTGGATCCATATATGGTATGTGAAAAGAACACACATGCAATGACTCCAGTTGTTGTTAGTAAAAAGAACACACATGTAATGACACTAGTGGATCCATGTGTGATCTCTGAAGAGAACACACATTTCAATGACTCTGGTTGTTGTTAGTAAAAAGAACACACATGCAATGACACTAGTGGATCCATGTGTGGTATCTAAAGAGAACACACATTTCAACGACTCTGGTTGTTGTTACTAAAGAGAACACACATGCAATGACTCTGGTTGTTGTTAGTAAAAAGAACACACATGCAATGACACTGGTGGATCCATAGGTGGTATGTGAAAAGAACACACATTTCAATGACTCTAGTTGTTGTTAGTAAAAAGAACACACATGCAATAACACTGGTGGATCCATGTGTGGTCTCTAAAGAGAACACAGATTTCAATGACTCTGAGTGTTGTTAGTAAAAAGAACACACATGCAATGACACTGGTGGATCCATATGTGGTATGTGAAAAGAACACACATGCAATGACTCTGGTTGTTGTTAGTAAAAAGAACACACATGCAATGACACGGGTGGATCCATAGGTGGATTGTGAAAAGAACACACATGGAATGACACTGGTGGATCCATTGGTGGTATGTGAAAAGAACACAGATGCGATAAAACTGGTGGATCCATAGGTGGTATGTGAAAAGAACACACATTTCAATGACTCTTCTTGTTGTTAGTAAAAAGAACACACATGCAATGACACTGGTGGATCCATATGTGGTATGTGAAAATAACACACATGCAATGACTCTGGTTGTTGTTAGGAAAAAGAACACACATGCAATGACAATGGTGGATCCATAGGTGGATTGTGAAAAGAACACACATGCAATGACACTTGTGGATCCATAGGTGGTATGTGAACAGAACACATTTCAATGACTCTAGTTGTTGTTAGTAAAAAGAACACACATGCAATGACACTGGTGGATCCATAGGTGGCTTGTGAAAAGAGCACACATGCAATGACACTAGTGGATCCATATGTGGTATGTGAAAAGAACACACATGCAATGACTCCAGTTGTTGTTAGTAAAAAGAACACACATGTAATGACACTGGTCAATCCATGTGTGGTCTCTGAAGAGAACACACATTTCAATGACACTGGTGGATACATATGTGGTATGTGAAAAGAACAGTCATGAAATGACTGAAGTTGTTGTTAGTAAAAAGAACACACCTGCAATGACACTCGTGGATCCATAGGTGGATTGTGAAAAGAACACACATGCAATGACACTGGTGGATCCATATCTGGTATGTGAAAACAACACACATGCAATGACTCTGGTTGTTGGTAACAAGAACACACATGCAATGACATTGGTGGATCCATGTGTAGTCTCTGAAGATAACACACATGCAATGACACTGGTGGATCCATATGTGGTATGTGAATAGAACTCGCATGCAATGACACTGGTTGTTGTTAGTAAAAAGACCACACATGCAATGACACTGGTGGATCCATGTGTGGTCTCTAAAGAGAACACACATTTCAATGACTCTGGTTGTTGTTAGTAAAAAGAACACACATACAATGACACTGGTGGATCCATAGGTGGATTGTGAAAAGAACACACATGCAATGACCCTGGTGGATCCATATGTGGTATGTGAAAAGAACAGTCATGAAATGACTCTAGTTGTTGTTAGTAAAAAGAACACACATGCAATGACACTCGTGGATCCATAGGTGGATTGTGAAAAGAGCACACATGCAATGACACTAGTGGATCCATATATGGTATGTGAAAAGAACACACATGCAATGACTCCAGTTGTTGTTAGTAAAAAGAACACACATGTAATGACACTAGTGGATCCATGTGTGATCTCTGAAGAGAACACACATTTCAATGACTCTGGTTGTTAGTAAAAAGAACACACATGCAATGACACTAGTGGATCCATGTGTGGTATCTAAAGAGAACACACATTTCAACGACTCTGGTTGTTGTTACTAAAGAGAACACACATGCAATGACTCTGGTTGTTGTTAGTAAAAAGAACACACATGCAATGACACTGGTGGATCCATATGTGGTATGTGAAAAGAACACACATTTCGATGACTCTAGTTGTTGTTAGTAAAAAGAACACACATGCAATGACACTAGTGGATCCATGTGTGGTCTCTAAAGAGAACACACATTTCAATGACTCTGAATGTTGTTAGTAAAAAGAACACACATGCAATGACACTGGTGGATGCATATGTGGTATGTGAAAAGAACACACATGCAATGACTCTGGTTGTTGTTAGTAAAAAGAACACACATGCAATGACACTGGTGGATCCATAGGTGGATTGTGAAAAGAACACACATGCAATGACTCCAGTTGGTGTTAGTAAAAAGAACACACATGTAATGACACTGGTGGATCCATCTGTGGTCTCTGAAGAGAACACACATTTCAATGACTCTGGTTGTTCTTAGTAAAAAGAACACACATGCAATGACACTGGTGGATCCATGTGTGGTATCTAAAGAGAACATACATTTAAATGACTCTAGTTGTTGTTAGTAAAGAGAACACACATTCAATGACTTTGGTTGTTGTTAGTAAAAAGAACACACATGCAATGACACTGGTGGATCCATGTGTGGTATCTAAAGAGAACACACATTTCAATGACTCTGAGTGTTGTTAGTAAAAAGAACACACATGCAATGACACTGGTGGATCCATATGTGGTATGTGAAAAGAACACACATGCAATGACTCTGGTTGTTGTTAGTAAAAAGAACACACATGCAATGACACTGGTGGATCCATAGGTGGATTGTGAAAAGAACACACATGCAATGACTCCAGTTGGTGTTAGTAAAAAGAACACACATGTAATGACACTGGTGGATCCATGTGTGGTCTCTGAAGAGAACACACATTTCAATGACTCTGGTTGTTCTTAGTAAAAAGAACACACATGCAATGACACTGGTGGATCCATGTGTGGTATCTAAAGAGAACATACATTTAAATGACTCTAGTTGTTGTTAGTAAAGAGAACACACATTCAATGACTTTGGTTGTTGTTAGTAAAAAGAACACACATGCAATGACACTGGTGGATCCATATGTGGTATGTGTAAAGAACACACATTTCAATGACTCTGGTTGTTGTTAGTAAAAAGAACACACATGCAATGACACTGGTGGATCCATGTGTGGTCTCTAAAGAGAACACACATTTCAATGACTATGGTTGTTGTTAGTAAAAAGAACACACATGCAATGACATTGGTGGATCCATAGGTGGAATGTGAAAAGAACACACATTTCAATGACTCTGGTTGTTAGTAAAAAGAACACACATTCAATGACACTGGTGGATCCATAGGTGGATTGTGAAAAGAACACACATGCAATGACACTGGTGGATCCATAGGTGGTATGTGAAAAGAATACACATTTCAATGACTCTGGTTGTTGTTAGTAAAAAGAACACACATGCAATGACACTGGTGGATCCATGTGTGGTCTCTGAAGAGAACACACATTTCAATGACACCGGTGGATCCATATGTGGTATGTGAAAAGAACAGTCATGAAATGACTCCAGTTGTTGTTAGTAAAAAGAACACACATGCAATGACACTGGTGGATCCATAGGTGGATTGTGAAAAGAACACACATGCAATGACACTGGTGGATCCATATGTGGTATGTGAAAAGAACACACATGCAATGACTCTGGTTGTTGTCAGTAAAAATAACACACATGCAATGACACTGGTGGATCCATAGGCGGATTGTGAAAAGAACACACATGCAATGACACTGGTGGATCCATATGTGGTATGTGAAAAGAACACACATGCAATGACTCTGGTTGTTGTTAGTAAAAAGAACACACATGCAATGACACTGGTGGATCCATAGGTGGATTGTGAAAAGAACACACATGCAATGACACTGGTGGATCCATAGGTGGAATGTGAAAAGAACACACATTTCAATGACTCTGGTTGTTAGTAAAAAGAACACACATGCAATGACACTGGTGGATCCATAGGTGGATTGTGAAAAGAGCACACATGCAATGACACTAGTGGATCCATATGTGGTATGTGAAAAGAACACACATGCAATGACTCCAGTTGTTGTTGGTAAAAAGAACACACATGCAATGACACTGGTGGATCCATGTGCGGATTGTGAAAATAACACACATGCAATGACACTAGTGGATCCATATGTGGTATGTCAAAGAACAGACATGAAATGACTCGAGTTGTTGTTAGTAAAAAGAACACACATGCAATGACACTGGTGGATCCATAGGTGGATTGTGAAAAGAACACACATGCAATGACACTCGTGGATCCATATGTGGTATGTGAAGAGAACACACATGCACTGACTCTGGTTGTTGTTTGTAACAAGAACACACATGCAATCACAGTTGTGGATCCATGTGTGGTCTCTGAAGAGAACACACATGCAATGACACTGGTGGATCCATATGTGGTATGTGAAAAGAACACACATGCAATGACACTGGTTGTTAGTAAAAAGAACACACATGCAATGACATCAGGATCCATGTGGTCTCTGAAGAGAACACACATTTCAATGACACTGGTGGATCCATATGTGGTATGTGAAAAGAATAGTCATGAAATGACTCCAGTTGTTGTTAGTAAAAAGAACACACATGCAATGACACTGGTGGATCCATAGGTGGATTGTGAAAAGAACACACATGCAATGACACTTGTGGATCCATGTGTTGTATGTGAAAGAAACACACATGCAATGACTGTGGTTGTTGTTAGTAAAAAGAACACACATGCAATGACACTAGTGGATCCATTGGTGGATTGTGAAAAGAACACACATGCAATGACAGTGGTGGATCCATATTAGGTATGTGAAAAGAACACACATGCAATGACTCTAGTTGTTGTTAGTAAAAAGAACACACATGCAATGACACTGGTGGATCCATGTGTGGATTGTGAAAAGAGCACACATGCAATGACACTAGTGGATCCATATGTGGTATGTGAAAAGAACACACATGCAATGACTCCAGTTGTTAGTAAAATAACACACATGCAATGATATCAGGATCCATGTGTGGTCTCAAGAGAACACACATTTCAATGACACTGGTGGATCCATATGTGGTATGTGAAAAGAACAATCAGAAATGACTCAGTTGTTCTTAGTAAAAGAACACACATGCAATGACACTAGTGGATCCATAGGTGGATTGTGAAAAGAACACACATGCAATGACACCGTGGATCCATATGGTATGTGAAAAGAACACACATGCAATGACTCGTTGTTGTTAGGAAAAAGAACACATGCAATGACACTGGTGGATCCATAGGTGGATTGTGAAAAGAACACACATGCAATGACACTTGTGGATCCATAGGTGGTATGTGAACAGAACACACATTTCAATGACTCTAGTTGTTGTTATTAAAAAGAACACACATGCAATGACACTGGTGGATCCATAGGTGGCTTGTGAAAAGAGGACACATGCAATGACACTAGTGGATCCATATGTGGTATGTGAAAAGAAAACACATGCAATGACTCCAGTTGTTGTTAGTAAAAGAACACACATGTAATGACACTGAGTCGATCCATGTGTGTTCTGAAGAGAACACACATTTCAATGACACTGGTGGATCCATATGTGGTATGTGAAAAGAACAGTCATGAAATGACCGAAGTTGTTGTTAGTAAAAAGAACACACATGCAATGACACTGGTGGATCCATAGGTGGATTGTGAAAAGAACACACATGCAATGACACTGGTGGATCCATATGTGGTATGTGAAAAGAACACACATGAAATGACTCTGTTGGTAACAAGAACACACATGCAATGACATTGGTGGATCCATGTGTAGTCTCCAAGATAACACACATGCAATGACACTGGTGGATCCATATGTGGTATGTGAATAGAACTCGCATGCAATGACACTGGTTGTTGTTAGTAAAAAGACCACACATGCAATGACATCAGGATCCATGTGTGGTCTCTAAAGAGAACACACATTTCAATGACTCTGGTTGTTGTTAGTAAAAAGAACACACATGCAATGACACTAGTGGATCCATAGGTGGATTGTGAAAAGAACACACATGCAATGACCCTGGTGGATCCATATGTGGTATGTGAAAAGAACAGTCATGAAATGACTCTAGTTGTTGTTAGTAAAAAGAACACACATGCAATGACACTCGTGGATCCATAGGTGGATTGTGAAAAGAGCACACATGCAATGACACTAGTGGATCCATATATGGTATGTGAAAAGAACACACATGCAATGACTCCAGTTGTTGTTAGTAAAAAGAACACACATGTAATGACACTAGTGGATCCATGTGTGATCTCTGAAGAGAACACACATTTCAATGACTCTGGTTGTTGTTAGTAAAAAGAACACACATGCAATGACACTAGTGGATCCATGTTTGGTATCTAACGAGACCACACATTTCAACGACTCGGGTTGTTGTTACTAAAGAGAACACACATGCAATGACTCTGGTTGTTGTTAGTAAAAAGAACACACATGCAATGACACTGGTGGATCCATATGTGGTATGTGAAAAGAACACACATTTCAATGACTCTAGTTGTTGTTAGTAAAAAGAACACACATGCAATGACACTAGTGGATCCATGTGTGGTCTCTAAAGAGAACACACATTTCAATGACTCTGAGTGTTGTTAGTAAAAAGAACACACATGCAATGACACTGGTGGATCCATATGTGGTATGTGAAAAGTACACACATGAAATGACTCCGGTTGTTGTTAATAAAAAGAACACACAAGCAATGACACTGTGGATCCATAGGTGGATTGTGAAAAGAACACACATGCAATGACTCAGTTGTTGTTAGTAAAAAGAACACACATGTAATGACACTGGTGGATCCATGTGTGGTCTCTGAAGAGAACACACATTTCAATGACTCTGGTTGTTGTTAGTAAAAAGAACACACATGCAATGATACTGCTGGATCCATGTGTGGTATCTAAAGAGAACATACATTTCAATGACTCTAGTTTTTGTTAGTAAAGAGAACACACATTCAATGACTCTGGTTGTTGTTAGTAAAAAGAACAAACATGCAATGACACTAGTGGATCCATATGTGGTATGTGTAAAGAACACACATTTCAATGACTCTGGTTGTTGTTAGTAAAAAGAACACACATGCAATGACATCAGTTGGATCCATGTGTGGTCTCTAAAGAGAACACACATTTCAATGACTCTGGTTGTTGTTAGTAAAAAGAACACACATGCAATGACACTGGTGGATCCATATGTGGTATGTGAAAAGAACACACATTTCGATGACTCTAGTTGTTGTTAGTAAAAAGAACACACATGCAATGACACTAGTGGATCCATGTGTGGTCTCTAAAGAGAACACATATTTCAATGACTCTGAGTGTTGTTAGTAAAAAGAACACACATGCAATGACACTGGTGGATCCATATGTGGTATGTGAAAAGAACACACATGCAATGACTCTGGTGTTGTTAGTAAAAACAACACACATGCAATGACACGGGTGGATCCATAGGTGGATTGTGAAAGAACACACATGGAATGACACTGGTGGATCCATAGGTGGTATGTGAACAGAACACACATTTCAATGACTCTAGTTGTTGTTAGTAAAAAGAACACACATGCAATGACACTGGTGGATCCGTAGGTGGCTTGTGAAAAGAGCTCACATGCAATGACACTAGTGGATCCATATGTGGTATGTGAAATGAACACACATGCAATGACTCTAGTTGTTGTTAGTAAAAAGAACACATATGTAATGACACTGGTCGATCCATGTGTGGTCTCTGAAGAGAACACACATTTCAATGACACTAGTGGATACATATGTGGTATGTGAAAAGAACATTAATGAAATGACTGAAGTTGTTGTTAGTAAAAAGAACACACATGCAATGACACTGGTGGATCCATAGGTGGATTGTGAAAAGAACACACATGTAATGACACTGGTGGATCCATATGTGGTATGTGAAAAGAACACACATGCAATGACGCTGGTTGTTGTTGGTAAGAAGAACACACATGCAATGACATTGGTGGATCCATGTGTAGTCTCTGAAGAGAACACACATGCAATGACACTGGTGGATCCATATGTGGCATGTGAAAAGAACTCGCATGCAATGACACTGGTTGTTGTTAGTAAAAATAGCACACATGCAATGACACTGGTGGATCCATGTGTGGTCTCTAAAGAGAACACACATTTCAATGACTCTGGTTGTTGTTAGTAAAAAGAACACACATGCAATGACACTGGTGGATCCATAGGTGGATTGTGAAAAGAACACACATGCAATGACCCTGGTGGATCCATATGTGGTATGTGAAAAGAACAGTCATGAAATGACTCCAGTTGTTGTTAGTAAAAAGAACACACATGCAATGACACTAGCGGATCCATAGGTGGATTTGTTGGAGAT
The DNA here is from genome assembly GCA_023614405.1 of Avena insularis. NCBI lineage: Eukaryota > Viridiplantae > Streptophyta > Magnoliopsida > Poales > Poaceae > Avena > Avena insularis. The sequence continues at coordinate 185,391 of JAJUPC010000349.1, read as the reverse complement.
ATGCCCTAGAGGCAATAATAAATGTAGTTATTATTATATCTTTGTGTTTATGATAAATGTTTACATTCATGCTATAATAGTATTAACAAGGAAACCATTAATACTTGTGTGATTTGTAAACTTAATTTGAAGTCCCTAGTATAGCCTCTATACTTCACTAGCTTGTTGGTTGATTGATGATTGTGGTTTCCCTATCATGAACATTGAGATGTTATCAACAACAAGATCATATCGTTAGGAGAATGATATGGTGGACATACTCCTATAGATAAGCGTAGCATAAAGATCAAGTCATTTCAATAGTTCAATTGCTATATGCTTTCTGATACATAGTAACCTAATTCCTTCGACCATGAGATCATGCATATCACCTTTACTGGATGGATGCTTTGATGTCATCAAACACCACACCGTAACAGGGTGGCTATAAAGGTGGTATTGAGTGTTCGGAAAGTATTGGTTGAAACACATGGATCAAGAGTGGGATTTGTCCATCCATATGACGGATAGATATTCTCTGGGCCCTCTCGGTGAAATGTCATCCAATTAGCTTGCAAGCATGTGACTGGGTCACAAGGGATCACATATCACGGAACGAGAAAAGAGTACTTATCAAGAACGAGGTTGAACTAGGTATGCAGAGATACCGACGATCATAACCCTCGGATAAGTAACATATCGTGAGACAAAGGGAAATTGGTACCGTATGTAAGTGGTTCATTCGACGCAAAGTAATCGAGAAATATGTGGGAGCCATATGAATTTCCAGATTCCTATTGGTTATTGTTCGAGAAGTGTCTCGATCATGTCCGCATAATTCACGAACCGTAGGGAGACACACTTAAGGATTCGACGTTGTTTGAGTAGTTATGGTATTATGAGAAAGAGACCGAATGTTGTTCGAGTCTCGATGGGATCCGGATATCACAAGGTGATCCGGAATGGTCCGGAGAATAAGATTCATATAAGGAAAGTCCTGCTTTGGAGTTGGGGAATGGTTCCGTGTTTTCATCGAACATTCTAGAAGGTCCTTAATGTCCCAAGACCGGAGGGGGAAGGTACATGAATGTGTCATTGTAAGTTGGAATGGTTGCATCATGTACTAGGTGTTCTTGCTGTCCAAAATAAAGGGTTTATTTAAATCCTAAATTGAAAAGTCAAACGGCTAGTTTGAAAGTCAAACGGCAATTTTGGGAAGTGGGAAGAGAGGAAGAGGTGGAGGCCGACTTGGGGAGGGACTCCTCCCTTGGCCGCTGCCCTCCCACCTATAAAGGAGGCAGGCCTCCTCCTAACACACACAAGTTCCTATCTTCTACCTCCGGTTTAGAGCCGCTTTGGTTTAGAGCTTCTAATTGCTTTAGCCAAATGTTTAGAGCCTTCTAATTGGTTTAGAGCCTTCTAATTGGTGTGTCTAATTACTAGACCACTAATAGCCTCTCATAAGCTCCACCATACTGCACCGGCTTAAGGCGAAGCTCATGGGATCTCCCTCTACTCCTGCACACGCCAGCTGTGCTGCCGGAATCGCGAGGAGAGTGCTACAACCTCCGCTGCTTTGGAACAAGGGAGAGGAAGGTCTTCGCCGAAAATTTAACGGTGACCGATTACACGGAGCGCTGCCGAACGTGGCGCCGGAAGGATCGCTTCACGCGATCTTGAGATCGGAAAGAGTATTCACATCACCCACGAGAATCTGCCTCGTTAAACACTTTGGAATCTTCGAGGGTGAGTTATTCCATCGACTGCGTTACAATCTAGTAGATAGATCTTGGCTTGTTTGTTTGTATGCGAGAGAAATTTTTTGTTTTCCATGCTACGAACCCCTACAGTGGTATCAGAGCCGTGTCTATATGTAGATCTGTTGCACGAGCAGAACACAATGGTCATTGTGGGCATTGATGCTTTATTGAGGATTGCTTTTGTGTACTTTGCATCTTGCGGTATGTTGGGATGAAGCGCCCGGCTAACCTTACATGACATCGCTCATGAGACTTGCTCCACGCTTGACATGCAACTTGTATTGCATAAGTGGCTTTATGGTGCCTGCTTTCTCCTAGCATAGTAAAGATCCAATTTACAACGTGATCAACAATACTAGTATCAATGTTGTGGTTCTTGTTCGTAAGTTAGAACGACACTTATTGAAAGCCCCAAACCACGTAAAATATGCAAAGAAAGTAGAGGCGCCTAACTTTGTTTTGCAGGTGTGCAGTGATGTGATATGGCCATGATTGTGATTATATTTGATGTATGCAATGTTCCTTATTGTAAGTTGGCAACCGCAGGAGCCATATGGTTGTCTTTAATTTCGTTAAGACCCGCGTGTCTATTCAAAATAGTTGTAATAGTTGAAGCTGGTGGACGACAACCATAAAGAAGCGCCATTGACCTTGATGCTATGGTGATGATGGAGATCATGTTCGTGCTTGAAGATGGAGATCGGAAGCACAAAGAAGAAAGGCCATATCATATCACATATTATGAATTGCATGTGATGTTAATCCTTTATGCATCTTGTATTGCTTAGTAGACGACGGTAGCATTATAAGATGATCCTCATGCACATAAATTTCAAGTTCTAAAGTGTTCACCCTTAGTATGCACCGCCAAAGCTTGCTGCTTCAAGCACCACGTGATGATCGGGTGTCTTTGATTCCGCGGTGAATACAACGTAAGCAAGCCAGATTTGCTTATGCGGTAGCTAAGGTTTGATCTTGACGAGCCTAGCATGTATGCATATGGCCTCGTGAACACGGATCGCCGAAAGGTAAAGCATGAATCATATAGTAGATATGATGAACATGATGATTGTTCGCCATTGAAACTATATCAACTCGTGATGATCGGTGTTGATGTAGTGGATTTGGTTCGTGTGATCACTAAAACAATGTGAGGGATGTTGTTTTGAGTGGGAGTTCACCTAGTTTAATTTCATTAATTAATTTGAACTCAATTTGTCATAAACTTAGTCTAAACTGTTGCAAATATGTTGTAGATCAATGGCAGCCCCTACCATCAATTTTAATGCGTTCCTAGAGAAAGAAAAGTTGAAAAACAATGGAAGCAACTTCATGGATTGGTTCCGCAATTTGAGGATTGTCCTCACAGGTAATTTGACCTATGTGGATGCACCGCCAGGTGACCCACCCAGCTGATGCCACCGATGAAGTAAAGAATGTTTACCTCGCCTAAGAATCAAGACTCCATAGTTCGGTGCTATCTTGTATGGTTTAGAATCGGAGCTCGTAAAAGGTTTGAAGAGTCGACCCATATGATATTGTCGAGGATCTCAAATTAAATTTTGAGACTCATGCGGCAATTGAAAGTTATGAAGCTTCAAAAGTTCTTTAACCGCAAGATGGAAGAGGGCAGTCTCACAAGGAGCATGTGCTTAAGATGTCCGGGCATGCAAATAAACTTCAAAGCTTGGGTATAGTGATTCCTAATACTTTGGGGGTTTACCGATCCTCCAATCACTACCACCAAGTTACAAGAACTTTGTGATGAACTACAACATGCGTAACATGAACAAAGAGTTGCCGTAACTATTTGCTATGTTAAAATCTGCAGAAGTGGAGATCAAGAAAGAGCACCAAGTGTTGATGGTCAATAAGACCACCAAATTCAAGAAAGGCAAGTCTAAGCAGAAGGGACACTTCAAGAAGGGTGGTAAGAAAGTTACCACGCCAACGAAGACGACCAAGGCTGGACCCAAGCCCGACATCGAGTGCTTTTACCGCAAGGGAGAAGGTCACCGAAGCGGAATTGCCCAAAGTACTTGGCGGATTTGAAGAACGGCAACATCAAGAAGAAAGGTATATCCGATATACATGTTATTGATGTGTATCTCACTAGTATTCGTAGTAGTGCTCGGGTATTTGATACTGGGTTCTTGCTCATATTTGTAACTCAAACAGAGCCGAATAAACGGAAGCTAGTGAAGAACGAGGTGACGGCGCGCTGGGAAATGGATCAAAGGTTGATGTGATCGCGGTCGGCACGCCACCTCTTCATCTACCATCGGGATTAGTTTTATACTTAAATAATTGTTATTTGGTGCCTGCGTTGAGCATGAACATTATATCGGGATCTTGTTTATTGCGAGACGGTTACTTGTTTAAACCGAGAATAATGGTTGTTCGATTTATATGAGTAATATGTTTTATGCACATGCACCTTTGATAGATGGTCTATTCTTGTTGAATCTCGATAGTGGAAATACACATATCAACAACATTGAGGCTAAACGCTTGAAATCAGCGATAATTCGACATATGTGGCAATCGCTGCCTTGGTCACATTGGAGTGAAGCGATGAAGAAACTCCATTCGATGGACTTCTTGAATCGCTTGATTTTGAATCACTTGAAAGATGAAGCATGTCCGATGGGTAAAATGACTAAGACTCCATTTTCAGGTATAATGGAGCGAGCTACGGACTTATCGGAAATCATACATACCGATGTGTGTGGTCCAATGAGTGTAGCATCGCGCAGTGGTTATCAAGTATGTTCTTACCTTCACGGATAACTTGAGTAGATATGGGTATATCTATTTCATGAAACATAAGTCCAAACTTTCGAGAAGTTTAAGGAGTTTCAAAGTGAGGTAGAGAATCAACGAACAAGAAGATTGAATTTCTACGCTACGATCGTGGAGGTGAATATCTGTTACGAAGTTTGGCGAGCATTTGAAGAAATGTGGAATACTTTCAGCTGACACCGCCGAACACCACAGCGTAATGGTGTGTCCGAACGTCGTAATCGAACTCTCTTAGATATGGTTCGCTCTATGATGTCACTTACAGATTTACCGCTATCATTTTGGGGTTATGCATTAGAAACAGCAGATTCACTTTAAATAGGGCACCATCTAAACTGCTGAAACGACACCGTATGAATTATGGTTTGGGAAGAAACCTAAATTGTCGCTCCTTAAAGTTTGGGGATGCGGGCCTATGTAAAGAAGTTACAGGACAAGCTTGAACCCAAAGCGGAAAAATGCGCCTTCATAGGATACCCAAGGAAACTATTGGGTATACCTTCTATCATAGATCCAAGGCAAAATCTTCAAGGTTAAGAATGGATCCTTTCTAGAGAAGGAATTTCTCTCGAAAGAAGTGACCGGAAGGAAAGTAGAACTCGACGAGGTTGTCGAACCTTCTCTCGAATTGCAGTAGCGCAAAGACCGAAGAAGTTCTGTGGTACCCGCACCAATAAGAGAGGAAGCTAATGATGGTGATCATGAAACTTGAAGTTGCTACAGAGCCTCTGAGGTCAACGAGAAATCGTACCACCTGCATTGGTATGATTCCGTTATGAATGTCATGTTGGTGGACAACACCGGCGACCCCGAGACATATGAGGAAGCAATGATGAGCCCGTATTCCAATAAATGGCAAGAAGCCATGAACCGAGATTGGATCCATGCACGAAAACCAATTATGGACTTTGGTGGACTTACCGGATGGCCGGAAGGTCGTCGAGAACAAATGGATTTTCAAGAAGAAAACAGATGTTGATGGTAATGTTATCAGTTTATAAAGCTCGACTTGTCGCAAAAGGGTTTCACAAATTCAAGGAGTTGACTACGATGAGACTTTCTCACCGTAGCGGTTAAAGTCCGTGGAGGATTATATTAGCAATCGCTGCATATTATGATTATGAGATATGGCGATGGATGTCAAAACAGCATTCCTCAATGGAGACATTGATGAAGAGTTGTATATGATGCAACCCAAAGGTTTTGTCGATCCTAAAGATGCTAACAAGGTATGCAAGCTTCAACGGTCCATCTATGGATTGAAGCAAGCATCCTGGTTGGAATCAACGCTTTGATAAGGTAATCAAAGTTTTGGTTTTATACAAACTTATGGAGAAGCTTGTATTTACAAGAAAGTGAGTGGGAGCTCAGAGCATTCTTAATACTATATGTGGATGACATATTGTTGATTGGGAATGATGTAGACCTTCTTAATAGTGTCAAAGAGTATTTGAATAATAGTTTTCAATGAAGGATCTTGGCGAAGCCACATATTAGGCATAAAGATTTATAGAGATAGATCGAACGCCAAATATCAATGTCACAAAGTACATATTTGGACAAAGTTCTAAAGAGGTTTGGAATGGAAGATAGCAAGAAAGGGTTCTTGCCCATGTTGCTCAATACGACCTTGAGTAAAACTCAAAGTCCGACATCGTAAGATAGATAAAGGATGAGTAAGACTCCTATGCCTCAGCCATAGGATCTCTAATGTATGCCATGCTATGTACTAGACCCGACATCGCATATGTCGTTAGTCTAACTAGCAGATATCAAAGTGATCCAGAGTGGATCATTGGACAATGTCAAAACATCCTTAAGTACTTGAGAAGAACTAAGGATATGGTTCTTTCTTATGGAGGTGATGAACAGCTCGTTGTTAATGGTTACACCGATGTTGGAACACCGATCCTGATGATTCTAAATCACAACTGGATACGATTTATTTTGAATGGTGCAGCAGTTAGCTGGAGGAGTGCAAAGCAAAGCGTTGTGGCGAGATCTTCAACTGAATCGGAATACGTGGTCGCTCGGAGGCTTCACAAGAAGCGATATGGATGAAAGAGTTTATTACGTAGTGGGTGTGGTTCCAAGTGCGCCGGACCCAATGTCTATCTACTGTGATAACATGGGCGCCATAGCCAATGCGCAAGAACCAAGGTCACACAAGAAGTGAAGCATATCAAGCTGCATTTCCACGCTATTCGAGAACATATCCGTGATGGGGATATAAAGATTTGCAAAGTACACACAGATCTGAATGTGGCGGATCCGTTGACTAAACCTCTCCCGAGGGCAAAACATGACCAACACCAAACCGCCATGGGTGTTCGGGTATATTACCATGTAATCTAGATTAGATGACTCTAGTGCAAGTGGGAGATCAAGGAGATATGCCCTAGAGGCAATAATAAATGTAGTTATTATTATATCTTTGTGTTTATGATAAATGTTTACATTCATGCTATAATAGTATTAACAAGGAAACCATTAATACTTGTGTGATTTGTAAACTTAATTTGAAGTCCCTAGTATAGCCTCTATACTTCACTAGCTTGTTGGTTGATTGATGATTGTGGTTTCTATCATGAACATTGAGATGTTATCAACAACAAGATCATATCGTTAGGAGAATGATATGGTGGACATACTCCTATAGATAAGCGTAGCATAAAGATCAAGTCATTTCAATAGTTCAATTGCTATATGCTTTCTCGATACATAGTAACCTAATTCCTTCGACCATGAGATCATGCATATCACCTTTCTCGGATGGATGCTTTGATGTCATCAAACACCACACCGTAATGTGGTGGCTATAAAGGTGGTATTGAGTGTTCAGAAAGTATTGGTTGAAACACATGGATCAAGAGTGGGATTTGTCCATCCATATGACGGATAGATATACTCTGGGCCTCTCGGTGAAATGTCATCCAATTAGCTTGCAAGCATGTGACTGGGTCACAAGGGATCACATATCACGGAACGAGAAAAGAGTACTTATCAAGAACGAGGTTGAACTAGGTATGCGAGATACCACGATCATAACCTCGGATAAGTAAATATATCGTGAGACAAAGGGAAATTGGTACCGTATGTAAGTGGTTCATTCGATCGCAAAGTAATCGAGAAATATGTGGGAGCCATATGAATTTCCAGATTCCTCTATTGGTTATTGTTCGGAGAAGTGTCTCGATCATGTCCGCATAATTCACGAACCGTAGGGAGACACACTTAAGGATTCGACGTTGTTTGAGTAGTTATGGTATTATGAGAAAGAGACCAATGTTGTTCGGAGTCTCGGATGGGATCCGGATATCACAAGGTGATCCGGAATGGTCCGGAGAATAAGATTCATATAAGGAAAGTCCTGCTTGGAGTTGGGGAATGGTTCCGTGTTTTCATCGGAACATTCTAGAAGGTCCGGAATGTCCAAGACTCGGGAGGGAAGGGTACATGAATGTGTCATTGTAAGTTGGAATGATTGCATCATGTACTAGGTGTTCTTGCTGTCCAAAATAAAGGGTTTATTTAAATCCTAAATTGAAAAGTCAAACGGCTAGTTTGAAAGTCAAACGGCAATTTTGGGAAGTGGAAAGAGGAAGAGGAGGCCGACTTGGGGAGGAGTCCCTTGGCCAAGGCGCTGCCTCCAGGCCGACTTGGGAGGACTCTCCCTGGCCGCCCTCCCACCTATAAAGGGAGGGCAGGGCCTCCTCCCAACACACACAAGTTCCTATCTTCTACCTCCGGTTAGAGCCGTTTGGTTTAGAGCTTCTAATTGCTTTAGCCGGTTTAGAGCCTTCTAATTGGTTTAGAGCCTTCTAATTGGTGTGTCTAATTACTAGACCACTAATAGCCTCTCTCATAAGCTCCACCATACCGCAAGCTTAAGGCGAAGCTCGCGGGATCTCCTCTACTTGCACCACGCCAGGTCCTGAATCGCGAGGAGAGTGCTACAACCTCCGCTGCCTTGGAACAAGGGAGAGGAAGGTCTTCGTCGAGTACCGAACGGTGACCGACTATGGAGCGCTTAGGAACGTGCGCCGGAAGGATCGTCACGCGATCTTGAGATCGGAAAGAGTACGACTACATCACCCACGCAGAATCGCTCGTTAAACACTTTGGAATCTTCGAGGGTGAGTTATTCCATCGACTCGTTGCTACAATCTAGTAGATAGATCTTGGCTTGTTTGTTTGTATGCGATAGAAATTTTTTGTTTTCCATGCTACGAAACCCTATAGGATTGTGAAAAGAGCACACATGCAATGACACTAGTGGATCCATATATGGTATGTGAAAAGAAAACACATGCAATGACTCCAGTTGTTGTTAGTAAAAAGAACACACATGTAATGACACTGGTGGATCCATGTGTGGTCTCTAAAGAGAACACACATTTCAATGACTTAGGTTGTTGTTAGTAAAAAGAACACACATGCAATGAGACTAGTGGATCCATGTGTGGTATCTAAAGAGAACACACATTTCAATGACTCTGGTTGTTGTTAGTAAAGAGAACACACATGCCATGACTCTGGTTGTTGTTAGTAAAAAGAACACACATGCAATGACACTGGTGGATCCATATGTGGTATGTGAAAAGAACACACATTTCAATGACTCTAGTTGTTGTTAGTAAAAAGAACACACAAGCAATGACACTCGTGGATCCATGTGTGGTCTCTAAAGAGAACACACATTTCAATGACCCTGAGTGTTTTTAGTAAAATGAACACACATGCAATGACACTAGTGGATCCATATGTGGTATGTGAAAAGAACACACATGCAATGAATCTGCTGGTTAGTAAAAGAACACACATGCAATGACACTGTGGATCCATAGGTGGATTGTGAAAAGAACACACATGGAATGACACTGGTGGATCCATAGGTGGGATGTGAAAAGAACACACATTTCAATGACTCTGGTTATTGTTAGTAAAAAGAACACACATGCAATGACACTGGTGGAGCCATAGGTGATTGTGAAAAGAACACACATGCAATGACACTGGTGGATCCATATGTGGTATGTGAAAAGAACACACATGCAATGACTCTGGTTGTTGTTAGAAAAAAGAACACACATGAAATGACACTGGTACATCCATAGGTGGATTGTGAAAAGAGCACACATGCAATGACACTGGTGGATCCATATGTGGTATGTGAAAAGAACACACATGCAATGACTCCAGTTGTTGTTAGTAAAAAGAACACACATGCAATGAGACTAGTGGATCCATGTGTGGTATCGAAAGCCAACACACATTTCTATGACTCTGGTTGTTGTTAGTAAATAGAACACACATGCATTGTGTCTGTTTGTTGTTAGTTAAAAGAACACACATGCAATGACACTGGTGGATCCATATGTGGTATGTGAAAAGAACACACATTTCAATGACTCTAGTTGTTGTTAGTAAAAAGAACACACAAGCAATGACACTCGTGGATCCATGTGTGGTCTCTAAAGAGAACACACATTTCAATGACCCTGAGTGTTTTTAGTAAAATGAACACACATGCAATGACACTAGTGGATCCATATGTGGTACGTGAAAAGAACACACATGCAATGAATCTGGTTGTTGTTAGTAAAAAGAACACACATGCAATGACACTGGTGGATCCATAGGTGGATTGTGAAAAGAACACACATGGAATGACACTGGTGGATCCATAGGTGGGATGTGAAAAGAACACACATTTCAATGACTCTGGTTATTGTTAGTAAAAAGAACACACATGCAATGACACTGGTGGAGCCATAGGTGATTGTGAAAAGAACACACATGCAATGACACTGGTGGATCCATATGTGGTATGTGAAAAGAACACACATGCAATGACTCTGGTTGTTGTTAGATAAAAGATCACACTTGAAATGACTCTGGTTCATCGATTGGTGGTTTGTGAAAAGAGCACACATGCAATGACACTGGTGGATCCATATGTGGTATGTGAAAAGAACACACATGCAATGACTGTTGTTGTTAGTAAAAAGAACACACATGCAATGACACTGTGGATCCATAGGTGGATTGTGAAAGAAAAGAACACACATGCAATGACACTGGTGGATCCATAGGTGGAATGTGAAAAGAACACACATTTCAATGACTCTGGTTGTTAGTAAAAAGAACACACATGCAATGACACTGGTGGATCCATAGGTGGATTGTGAAAAGAGCACACATGCAATGACACTGGTGGATCCGTATGTGGTATGTGAAAAGAACACACATTTCAATGACTCCAGTTGTTGTTGGTAAAAAGAACACACATGCAATGACACTGGTGGATCCATGTATGGATTGTGAAAATAACACACATGCAATGACACTGGTGGATCCATATGTGGTATGTGAAAGAACAGACATGAAATGACTCGAGTTGTTGTTAGTAAAAAGAACACACATGCAATGACACTGGTGGATCCATAGGTGGATTGTGAAAAGAACACACATGCAATGACACTCGTGGATCCATATGTGGTATGTGAAGAGAACACACATGCACTGACTCTGGTTGTTGTTTGTAACAAGAACACACATGCAATCACAGTTGTGGATCCATGTGTGGTCTCTAAAGAGAACACACATGCAATGACACTGATGGATCCATATGTGGTATGTGAAAAGAACACACATGCAATGACACTGGTTGTTGTTAGTAAAAAGAACACACATGCAATGACACTGGTGGATCCATGTGTGGTCTCTGAAGAGAACACACATTTCAATGACACTGGTGGATCCATATGTGGTATGTGCAAAGAACAGTCATGAAATGACTCCAGTTGTTGTTAGTAAAAAGAACACACATGCAATGACACCGGTGGATCCTTAGGTGGATTGTGAAAAGAACACACATGCAATGACACTGGTGGATCCATATGTTGTATGTGAAAAGAACACACATGCAATGACTCTGGTTGTTGTTAGTAAAAAGAACACACATGCAATGACACTAGTGGATCCATAGGTGGATTGTGAAAAGAACACACATGCAATGACACTGGTGGATCCATATTAGGTATGTGAAAAGAACACACATGCAATGACTCTGGTTGTTGTTAGTAAAAAGAACACACATGCAATGACACTGGTGGATCCATGTGTGGATTGTGAAAAGAGCACACATGCAATGACACTAGTGGATCCATATGTGGTATGTGAAAAGAACACACATGCAATGACTCCAGTTGTTGTTAGTAAAAATAACACACATGCAATGATACTGGTGGATCCATGTGTGGTCTCTGAAGAGAACACACATTTCAATGACACTGGTGGATCCATATGTGGTATGTGAAAAGAACAATCAGGAAATGACTCCAGTTGTTGTTAGTAAAAAGAACACACATGCAATGACACTAGTGGATCCATAGGTGGATTGTGAAAAGAACACACATGCAATGACACCGGTGGATCCATATGTGGTATGTGAAAAGAACACACATGCAATGACTCTGGTTGTTGTTAGGAAAAAGAACACACATGCAATGACACTGGTGGATCCATAGGTGGATTGTGAAAAGAACACACATGCAATGACACTTGTGGATCCATAGGTGGTATGTGAACAGAACACACATTTCAATGACTCTAGTTGTTGTTAGTAAAAAGAACACACATGCAATGACACTGGTGGATCCATAGGTGGGTTGTGAAAAGAGCACACATGCAATGACACTAGTGGATCCATATGTGGTATGTGAAAAGAACACACATGCAACGACTCCAGTTGTTGTTAGTAAAAAGAACACACATGTAATGACACTGGTCGATCCATGTGTGTTCTCTGAAGAGAACACACATTTCAATGACACTGGTGGATACATATGTGGTATGTGAAAAGAACAGTCATGAAATGACTGAAGTTGTTGTTAGTAAAAAGAACACACATGCAATGACACTGGTGGATCCATAGGTGGATTGTGAAAAGAACACACATGCAATGACACTGGTGGATCCATATCTGGTATGTGAAAACAACACACATGCAATGACTCTGGTTGTTGGTAACAAGAACACACATGCAATGACATTGGTGGATCCATGTGTAGTCTCTGAAGATAACACACATGCAATGACACTGGTGGATCCATATGTGGTATGTGAATAGAACTCGCATGCAATGACACTGGTTGTTGTTAGTAAAAAGACCACACATGCAATGACACTGGTGGATCCATGTGTGGTCTCTAAAGAGAACACACATTTCAATGACTCTGGTTGTTGTTAGTAAAAAGAACACACATGCAATGACACTGGTGGATCCATAGGTGGATTGTGAAAAGAACACACATGCAATGACCCTGGTGGATCCATATGTGGTATGTGAAAAGAACAGTCATGAAATGACTCTAGTTGTTGTTAGTAAAAAGATCACACATGCAATGACACTCGTGGATCCATAGGTGGATTGTGAAAAGAGCACACATGCAATGACACTAGTGGATCCATATATGGTATGTGAAAAGAACACACATGCAATGACTCAGGTTGTTGTTAGTAAAAAGAACACACATGTAATGACACTAGTGGATCCATGTGTGATCTCTGAAGAGAACACACATTTCAATGACTCTGGTTGTTGTTAGTAAAAAGAACACACATGCAATGACACTAGTGGATCCATGTGTGGTATCTAAAGAGAACACACATTTCAACGACTCTGGTTGTTGTTACTAAAGAGAACACACATGCAATGACTCTGGTTGTTGTTAGTAAAAAGAACACACATGCAATGACACTGGTGGATCCATATGTGGTATGTGAAAAGAACACACATTTCAATGACTCTAGTTGTTGTTAGTAAAAAGAACACACATGCAATGACACTAGTGGATCCATGTGTGGTCTCTAAAGAGAACACACATTTCAATGACTCTGAGTGTTGTTAGTAAAAAGAACACACATGCAATGACACTGGTGGATCCATATGTGGTATGTGAAAAGAACACACATGCAATGACTCTGGTTGTTGTTAGTAAAAAGAACACACATGCAATGACACTGGTGGATCCATAGGTGGATTGTGAAAAGAACACACATGCAATGACTCCAGTTGGTGTTAGTAAAAAGAACACACATGTAATGACACTGGTGGATCCATGTGTGGTCTCTGAAGAGAACACAAATTTCAATGACTCTGGTTGTTGTTAGTAAAAAGAACACACATGCAATGACACTGGTGGATCCATGTGTGGTATCTAAAGAGAACATACATTTCGATGACTCTAGTTGTTGTTAGTAAAGAGAACACACATTCAATGACTTTGGTTGTTGTTAGTAAAAAGAACACACATGCAATGACACTGGTGGATCCATATGTGGTATGTGTAAAGAACACACATTTCAATGACTCTGGTTGTTGTTAGTAAAAAGAACACACATGCAATGACACTGGTGGATCCATGTGTGGTCTCTAAAGAGAACACACATTTCAATGACTCTGGTTGTTGTTAGTAAAAAGAACACACATGCAATGACACTGGTGGATCCATATGTGGTATGTGAAAAGAACACACATTTCAATGACTCTAGTTGTTGTTAGTAAAAAGAACACACATGCAATGACACTGGTGGATCCATGTGTGGTCTCTAAAGAGAACACACATTTCAATGACTCTGAGTGTTGTTAGTAAAAAGAACACACATGCAATGACACTGGTGGATCCATATGTGGTATGTGAAAAGAACACACATGCAATGACTCTGGTTGTTGTTAGTAAAAAGAACACACATGCAATGACACGGGTGGATCCATAGGTGGATTGTGAAAAGAACACACATGGAATGACACTGGTGGATCCATTGGTGGTATGTGAACAGAACACACATTTCAATGACTCTAGTTGTTGTTAGTAAAAAGAACACACATGCAATGACACTGGTGGATCCATAGGTGGCTTGTGAAAAGAGCACACATGCAATGACACTAGTGGATCCATATGTGGTATGTGAAAAGAACACACATGCAATGACTCCAGTTGTTGTTAGTAAAAAGAACACACATGTAATGACACTGGTCGATCCATGTGTGGTCTCTGAAGAGAACACACATTTCAATGACACTGGTGGATACATATGTGGTATGTGAAAAGAACAGTCATGAAATGACTGAAGTTGTTGTTAGTAAAAAGAACACACATGCAATGACACTGGTGGATCCATAGGTGGATTGTGAAAAGAACACACATGCAATGACACTGGTGGATCCATATGTGGTATGTGAAAAGAACACACATGCAATGACTCTGGTTGTTGTTGGTAACAAGAACACACATGCAATGACATTGGTGGATCCATGTGTAGTCTCTGAAGAGAACACACATGCAATGACACTGGTGGATCCATATGTGGTATGTGAAAAGAACTCGCATGCAATGACACTGGTTGTTGTTAGTAAAAATAGCACACATGCAATGACACTGGTGGATCCATGTGTGGTCTCTAAAGAGAACACACATTTCAATGACTCTGGTTGTTGTTAGTAAAAAGAACACACATGCAATGACACTGGTGGATCCATATGTGGTATGTGAAAAGAACACACATGAAATGACTCCAGTTGTTGTTAGTAAAAAGAACACACATGCAATGACACTAGCGGATCCATAGGTGGATTGTGAAAAGAGCACACATGCAATGACACTAGTGGATCCATATATGGTATGTGAAAAGAAAACACATGCAATGACTCCAGTTGTTGTTAGTAAAAAGAACACACATGTAATGACACTGGTGGATCCATGTGTGGTCTCTAAAGAGAACACACATTTCAATGACTTAGGTTGTTGTTAGTAAAAAGAACACACATGCAATGAGACTAGTGGATCCATGTGTGGTATCTAAAGAGAACACACATTTCAATGACTCTGGTTGTTGTTAGTAAAGAGAACACACATGCCATGACTCTGGTTGTTGTTAGTAAAAAGAACACACATGCAATGACACTGGTGGATCCATATGTGGTATGTGAAAAGAACACACATTTCAATGACTCTAGTTGTTGTTAGTAAAAAGAACACACAAGCAATGACACTCGTGGATCCATGTGTGGTCTCTAAAGAGAACACACATTTCAATGACCCTGAGTGTTTTTAGTAAAATGAACACACATGCAATGACACTAGTGGATCCATATGTGGTATGTGAAAAGAACACACATGCAATGAATCTGGTTGCTGTTAGTAAAAAGAACACACATGCAATGACACTGGTGGATCCATAGGTGGATTGTGAAAAGAACACACATGGAATGACACTGGTGGATCCATAGGTGGGATGTGAAAAGAACACACATTTCAATGACTCTGGTTATTGTTAGTAAAAAGAACACACATGCAATGACACTGGTGGAGCCATAGGTGATTGTGAAAAGAACACACATGCAATGACACTGGTGGATCCATATGTGGTATGTGAAAAGAACACACATGCAATGACTCTGGTTGTTGTTAGAAAAAAGAACACACATGAAATGACACTGGTACATCCATAGGTGGATTGTGAAAAGAGCACACATGCAATGACACTGGTGGATCCATATGTGGTATGTGAAAAGAACACACATGCAATGACTCCAGTTGTTGTTAGTAAAAAGAACACACATGCAATGAGACTAGTGGATCCATGTGTGGTATCTAAAGAGAACACACATTTCAATGACTCTGGTTGTTGTTAGTAAAGAGAACACACATGCCATGACTCTGGTTGTTGTTAGTAAAAAGAACACACATGCAATGACACTGGTGGATCCATATGTGGTATGTGAAAAGAACACACATTTCAATGACTCTAGTTGTTGTTAGTAAAAAGAACACACAAGCAATGACACTCGTGGATCCATGTGTGGTCTCTAAAGAGAACACACATTTCAATGACCCTGAGTGTTTTTAGTAAAATGAACACACATGCAATGACACTAGTGGATCCATATGTGGTACGTGAAAAGAACACACATGCAATGAATCTGGTTGTTGTTAGTAAAAAGAACACACATGCAATGACACTGGTGGATCCATAGGTGGATTGTGAAAAGAACACACATGGAATGACACTGGTGGATCCATAGGTGGGATGTGAAAAGAACACACATTTCAATGACTCTGGTTATTGTTAGTAAAAAGAACACACATGCAATGACACTGGTGGAGCCATAGGTGATTGTGAAAAGAACACACATGCAATGACACTGGTGGATCCATATGTGGTATGTGAAAAGAACACACATGCAATGACTCTGGTTGTTGTTAGAAAAAAGAACACACATGAAATGACACTGGTACATCCATAGGTGGATTGTGAAAAGAGCACACATGCAATGACACTGGTGGATCCATATGTGGTATGTGAAAAGAACACACATGCAATGACTCCAGTTGTTGTTAGTAAAAAGAACACACATGCAATGAGACTAGTGGATCCATGTGTGGTATCTAAAGAGAACACACATTTCAATGACTCTGGTTGTTGTTAGTAAAGAGAACACACATGCCATGACTCTGGTTGTTGTTAGTAAAAAGAACACACATGCAATGACACTGGTGGATCCATATGTGGTATGTGAAAAGAACACACATTTCAATGACTCTAGTTGTTGTTAGTAAAAAGAACACACAAGCAATGACACTCGTGGATCCATGTGTGGTCTCTAAAGAGAACACACATTTCAATGACCCCAGTGTTTTAGTAAAATGAACACACATTTCAATGACACTGGTGGATCCATATGTGGTACGTGAAAAGAACACACATGCAATGAATCTGGTTGTTGTTAGTAAAAATAACACACATGAAATGACATTGGTGGATCCATAGGTGGATTGTGAAAAGAACACACATGCAATGACACTGGTGGATCCATATGTGGTATGTGAAAAGAACACACATGCAATGACTCTGGTTGTTGTTAGTAAAAAGAACACACATGCAATGACACTGGTGGATCCATAGGTGGATTGTGAAAAGAACACACATGCAATGACACTGGTGGATCCATAGGTGGAATGTGAAAAGAACACACATTTCAATGACTCCAGTTGTTGTTAGTAAAAAGAACACACATGCAATGACACTGGTGGATCCATAGGTGGATTGTGAAAAGAGCACACATGCAATGACACTGGTGGATCCGTATGTGGTATGTGAAAAGAACACACATGCAATGACTCCAGTTGTTGTTGGTAAAAGAACACATGCAATGACACTGGTGGATCCATGTATGGATTGTGAAAATAACACACATGCAATGACACTGGTGGATCCATATGTGGTATGTGAAAGAACAGACATGAAATGACTCGAGTTGTTGTTAGTAAAAAGAACACACATGCAATGACACTGGTGGATCCATAGGTGGATTGTGAAAAGAACACACATGCAATGACACTCGTGGATCCATATGTGGTATGTGAAGAGAACACACATGCACTGACTCTGGTTGTTGTTTGTAACAAGAACACACATGCAATCACAGTTGTGGATCCATGTGTGGTCTCTAAAGAGAACACACATGCAATGACACTGATGGATCCATATGTGGTATGTGAAAAGAACACACATGCAATGACTCTGGTTGTTGTTAGAAAAAAGAACACACATGAAATGACACTGGTACATCCATAGGTGGATTGTGAAAAGAGCACACATGCAATGACACTGGTGGATCCATATGTGGTATGTGAAAAGAACACACATGCAATGACTCCAGTTGTTGTTAGTAAAAAGAACACACATGCAATGAGACTAGTGGATCCATGTGTGGTATCTAAAGAGAACACACATTTCAATGACTCTGGTTGTTGTTAGTAAAGAGAACACACATGCCATGACTCTGGTTGTTGTTAGTAAAAAGAACACACATGCAATGACACTGGTGGATCCATATGTGGTATGTGAAAAGAACACACATTTCAATGACTCTAGTTGTTGTTAGTAAAAAGAACACACAAGCAATGACACTCGTGGATCCATGTGTGGTCTATAAAGAGAACACACATTTCAATGACCCTGAGTGTTTTTAGTAAAATGAACACACATGCAATGACACTAGTGGATCCATATGTGGTACGTGAAAAGAACACACATGCAATGAATCTGGTTGTTGTTAGTAAAAAGAACACACATGCAATGACACTGGTGGATCCATAGGTGGATTGTGAAAAGAACACACATGGAATGACACTGGTGGATCCATAGGTGGTATGTGAAAAGAACACAGATGCAATGACTCTAGTTGTTGTTAGTAAAAAGAACACACATGCAATGACACTACTGGAGCCATAGGTGATTGTGAAAAGAACACACATGCAATGACACTGGTGGATCCATATGTGGTATGTGAAAAGAACACACATGCAATGACTCTGGTTGTTGTTAGAAAAAAGAACACACATGAAATGACACTGGTACATCCATAGGTGGATTGTGAAAAGAGCACACATGCAATGACACTGGTGGATCCATATGTGGTATGTGAAAAGAACACACATGCAATGACTCTGGTTGTTGTTAGTAAAAAGAACACACATGCAATGACACTGGTGGATCCATAGGTGGATTGTGAAAAGAACACACATGCAATGACACTGGTGGATCCATAGGTGGAATGTGAAAAGAACACACATTTCAATGACTCTGGTTGTTAGTAAAAAGAACACACATGCAATGACACTGGTGGATCCATAGGTGGATTGTGAAAAGAGCACACATGCAATGACACTGGTGGATCCGTATGTGGTATGTGAAAAGAACACACATGCAATGACTCCAGTTGTTGTTGGTAAAAAGAACACACATGCAATGACACTGGTGGATCCATGTATGGATTGTGAAAATAACACACATGCAATGACACTGGTGGATCCATATGTGGTATGTGAAAGAACAGACATGAAATGACTCGAGTTGTTGTTAGTAAAAAGAACACACATGCAATGACACTGGTGGATCCATAGGTGGATTGTGAAAAGAACACACATGCAATGACACTCGTGGATCCATATGTGGTATGTGAAGAGAACACACATGCACTGACTCTGGTTGTTGTTTGTAACAAGAACACACATGCAATCACAGTTGTGGATCCATGTGTGGTCTCTAAAGAGAACACACATGCAATGACACTGATGGATCCATATGTGGTATGTGAAAAGAACACACATGCAATGACACTGGTTGTTGTTAGTAAAAAGAACACACATGCAATGACACTGGTGGATCCATGTGTGGTCTCTGAAGAGAACACACATTTCAATGACACTGGTGGATCCATATGTGGTATGTGCAAAGAACAGTCATGAAATGACTCCAGTTGTTGTTAGTAAAAAGAACACACATGCAATGACACTGGTGGATCCATAGGTGGATTGTGAAAAGAACACACATGCAATGACACTGGTGGATCCATATGTTGTATGTGAAAAGAACACACATGCAATGACTCTGGTTGTTGTTAGTAAAAAGAACACACATGCAATGACACTAGTGGATCCATAGGTGGATTGTGAAAAGAACACACATGCAATGACACTGGTGGATCCATATTAGGTATGTGAAAAGAACACACATGCAATGACTCGAGTTGTTGTTAGTAAAAAGAACACACATGCAATGACACTGGTGGATCCATGTGTGGATTGTGAAAAGAGCACACATGCAATGACACTAGTGGATCCATATGTGGTATGTGAAAAGAACACACATGCAATGACTCCAGTTGTTGTTAGTAAAAATAACACACATGCAATGATACTGGTGGATCCATGTGTGGTCTCCAAGAGAACACACATGTAATGACACTGGTGGATCCATATGTGGTATGTGAAAAGAACAATCAGGAAATGACTCCAGTTGTTGTTAGTAAAAAGAACACACATGCAATGACACTAGTGGATCCATAGGTGGATTGTGAAAAGAACACACATGCAATGACACCGGTGGATCCATATGTGGTATGTGAAAAGAACACACATGCAATGACTCTGGTTGTTGTTAGGAAAAAGAACACACATGCAATGACACTGGTGGATCCATAGGTGGATTGTGAAAAGAACACACATGCAATGACACTGGTGGATCCATAGGTGGTATGTGAACAGAACACACATTTCAATGACTCTAGTTGTTGTTAGTAAAAAGAACACACATGCAATGACACTGGTGGATCCATAGGTGGCTTGTGAAAAGAGCACACATGCAATGACACTAGTGGATCCATATGTGGTATGTGAAAAGAACACACATGCAATGACTCCAGTTGTTGTTAGTAAAAAGAACACACATGTAATGACACTGGTCGATCCATGTGTGGTCTCTGAAGAGAACACACATTTCAATGACACTGGTGGATACATATGTGGTATGTGAAAAGAACAGTCATGAAATGACTGAAGTTGTTGTTAGTAAAAAGAACACACATGCAATGACACTGGTGGATCCATAGGTGGATTGTGAAAAGAACACACATGCAATGACACTGGTGGATCCATATGTGGTATGTGAAAACAACACACATGCAATGACTCTGGTTGTTGGTAACAAGAACACACATGCAATGACATTGGTGGATCCATGTGTAGTCTCTGAAGATAACACACATGCAATGACACTGGTGGATCCATATGTGGTATGTGAATAGAACTCGCATGCAATGACACTGGTTGTTGTTAGTAAAAAGAGCACACATGCAATGACAGTGGTGGATCCATGTGTGGTCTCTAAAGAGAACACACATTTCAATGACTCTGGTTGTTGTTAGTAAAAAGAACACACATGCAATGACACTGGTGGATCCATAGGTGGATTGTGAAAAGAACACACATGCAATGACCCTGGTGGATCCATATGTGGTATGTGAAAAGAACAGTCATGAAATGACTCTAGTTGTTGTTAGTAAAAAGAACACACATGCAATGACACTGGTGGATCCATAGGTGGCTTGTGAAAAGAGCACATATGCAATGACACTAGTGGATCCATATGTGGTATGTGAAAAGAACACACATGCAATGACTCCAGTTGTTGTTAGTAAAAAGAACACACATGCAATGACACTGGTGGATCCATATGTGGTATGTGTAAAGAACACACATTTCAATGACTCTGGTTGTTGTAAGTAAAAAGAACACACATGCAATGACACTGGTGGATCCATGTGTGGTCTCTAAAGAGAACACACATTTCAATGACTCTGGTTGTTGTTAGTAAAAAGAACACACATGCAATGACACTGGTGGATCCATATGTGGTATGTGAAAAGAACACACATTTCGATGACTCTAGTTGTTGTTAGTAAAAAGAACACACATGCAATGACACTAGTGGATCCATGTGTGGTCTCTAAAGAGAACACATATTTCAATGTCTCTGAGTGTTGTTAGTAAAAAGAACACACATGCAATGACACTGGTGGATCCATATGTGGTATGTGAAAAGAACACACATGCAATGACTCTGGTTGTTGTTAGTAAAAAGAACACACATGCAATGACACGGGTGGATCCATAGGTGGATTGTGAAAGAACACACATGGAATGACACTGGTGGATCCATAGGTGGTATGTGAACAGAACACACATTTCAATGACTCTAGTTGTTGTTAGTAAAAAGAACACACATGCAATGACACTGGTGCATCCATAGGTGGCTTGTGAAAAGTGCGCACATGCAATGACACTAGTGGATCCATATGTGGTATGTGAAATGAACACACATGCAATGACTCTAGTTGTTGTTAGTAAAAAGAACACATATGTAATGACACTGGTCGATCCATGTGTGGTCTCTGAAGAGAACACACATTTCAATGACACTGGTGGATACATATGTGGTATGGGAAAAGAACAGTCATGAAATGACTGAAGTTGTTGTTAGTAAAAAGAACACACATGCAATGACACTGGTGGATCCATAGGTGGATTGTGAAAAGAACACACATGTCATGACACTGGTGGATCCATATGTGGTATGTGAAAAGAACACACATGCAATGACGCTGGTTGTTGTTGGTAAGAAGAACACACATCCAATGACATTGGTGGATCCATGTGTAGTCTCTGAAGAGAACACACATGCAATGACACTGGTGGATCCATATGTGGTATGTGAAAAGAACTCGCATGCAATGACACTGGTTGTTATTAAAAATAGCACACATGCAATGACACTGGTGGATCCATGTGTGGTGTCTAAAGAGAACACACCTTTCAATGACTCTGGTTGTTGTTAGTAAAAAGAACACACATGCAATGACACTGGTGGATCCATAGGTGGATTGTGAAAAGAACACACATGCAATGACCCTGGTGGATCCATATGTGGTATGTGAAAAGAACAGTCATGAAATGACTCTAGTTGTTGTTAGTAAAAAGAACACACATGCAATGACACTAGCGGATCCATAGGTGGATTGTGAAAAGAGCACACATGCAATGACACTAGTGGCTCCATATATGGTATGTGAAAAGAACACACATGCAATGACTCCAGTTGTTGTTAGTAAAAAGAACACACATGTAATGACACTGGTGGATCCATGTGTGGTCTCTGAAGAGAACACACATTTCAATGACTCTGGTTGTTGTTAGTAAAGAGAACACACATGCAATGACTCTGGTTGTTGTTAGTAAAAAGAACACACATGCAATGACACTGGTGGATCCATATGTGGTATGTGAAAAGAACACACATTTCAATGACTCTAGTTGTTGTTAGTAAAAGGAACACACAAGCAATGACACTCGTGGATCCATGTGTCGTCTCTAAAGAGAACACACATTTCAATGACCCTGAGTGTTTTTAGTAAAATGAACACACATGCAATGACACTAGTGGATCCATATGTGGTATGTGAAAAGAACACACATGCAATGAATCTGGTTGTTGTTAGTAAAAAGAACACACATGCAATGACACTGGTGGATCCATAGGTGGATTGTGAAAAGAACACACATGGAATGACACTGGTGGATCCATAGGTGGGATGTGAAAAGAACACACATTTCAATGACTCTGGTTATTGTTAGTAAAAAGAACACACATGCAATGACACTGGTGGATCCATAGGTGATTGTGAAAAGAACACACATGCAATGACACTGGTGGATCCATATGTGGTATGTGAAAAGAACACACATGCAATGACTCTGGTTGTTGTTAGTAAAAAGAACACACATGAAATGACACTGGTACATACATAGGTGGATTGTGAAAAGAGCACACATGCAATGACACTGATGGATCCATATGTGGTATGTGAAAAGAACACACATGCAATGACTCCAGTTGTTGTTAGTAAAAAGAACACACATGCAATGACACTGGTGGATCCATGTGTGGTCTCTAAAGAGAACACACATTTCAATGACACTCGTGGATCCATATGTGGTATGTGAAAAGAACAGTCATGAAATGACTCTGGTTGTTGTCAGTAAAAAGAACACACATGCAATAACATTGGTGGATCCATAGGTGGATTGTGAAAAGAACACACATGCAATGACACTGCTGGATCCATGTGTCGTCTCTGAAGAGAACACACATGCAGTGATTCTTGTTGTTGTTAGTAAAAAGAACACACATGCAATGACACTGGTGGATCCATATGTGGTATGTGAAAAGAACAGTCATGAAATGACTCTAGTTGTTGTTAGTAAAAAGAATACACATGCAATGACACTGGTGGATCCATAGGTGGAGTGTGAAATAACACACATGCAGTGATTCTTGTTGTTGTTAGTAAAAAGAACACACATGCAATGACACTGGTGGATCCATATGTGGTATGTAAAAAGAACACACATGCAATGACTCTGGTTGTTGTTAGTAAAAACATCACACATGCAATGACACTGGTGGATCCATGTGTGGTGTCTGAAGAGAACACACATTTCAATGACACCCGTGGATCCATATGTGGTATGTGAAAAGAACACACATGCAATGACTCTGGTTGTTGTTAGTAAAAAGAACACACATGCAATGACACTGGTGGATCCATAGGTGGATTGTGAAAAGAACACACATACAATGACACTGGTGGATCCATAGGTGGTATGCGAAAAGAACACACATTTCAAAAACTCTGGTTGTTGTTAGTAAAAAGAACACACATGCAATGACACCGGTGGAGCCATAGGTGATTGTGAAAAGAACACACATGCAATGACACTGGTGGATCCATATGTGGTATGTGAAAAGAACACACATGCAATGACTCTGGTTGTTGTTAGTAAAAAGAACACACATGGAATGACACTGGTACATCTTAGGTGGATTGTGAAAAGAGCACACATGCAATGACACTGGTGGATCCATATGTGGTATGTGAAAAGAACACACATGCAATGACTCAAGTTGTTGTTAGTAAAAAGAACACACATGCAATGACACTGGTGGATCCATGTGTGGTCTCTAAAGTGAACACACATTTCAATGACACTCGTGGATCCATATGTGGTATGTGAAAAGAACAGTCATGAAATGACTCTGGTTGTTGTTAGTAAAAAGAACACACATGCAATAACATTGGTGGATTATGAAAAGAACACACATGCAATGACACTGCTGGATCCATGTGTCGTCTCTGAAGAGAACACACATGCAGTGATTCTTGTTGTTGTTAGTAAAAAGAACACACATGCGATGACACTGGTGGATCCATATGTGGTATGTGAAAAGAACAGTCATGAAATGACTCTAGTTGTTGTTAGTAAAAAGATTACACATGCAATGACACTGGTGGATCCATAGGTGGAGTGTGAAATAACACACATGCAATGACACTGGTGGATCCATACGTGGTATGTAAAAAGAACACACATGCAATGACTCTGGTTGTTGTTAGTAAAAACAACACACATGCAATGACACTGGTGGATCCATGTGTGGTCTCTGAAGAGAACACACATTTCAATGACACCGGTGGATCCATATGTGGTATGTGAAAAGAACACACATGCAATGACTCTGGTTGTTGTTAGTAAAAAGAACACACATGCAATGACACTGGTGGATCCATAGGTGGATTGTGAAAAGAACACACATACAATGACACTGGTGGATCCATAGGTGGTATGTGAAAAGAACACACATTTCAATGACTCTTCTTGTTGTTAGTAAAAAGAACACACATGCAATGACACTGGTGGATCCATAGGTGGATTGGGAAAAGAACACACATGCAATGACACTGGTGGATCCATAGGTGGATTGGGAAAAGAACACACATGCAATGACACTGGTGGATCCACATGTGGTATGTGAAAACAACACACGTGCAATGACTCTGGTTGTTGTTAGTAAAAAGAACACACATGCAATGACACTGGTGGATCCATAGGTGGATTGTGAAAAGAACACACATGCAATGACACTGGTGGATCCATAGGTGGTATGTGAAAAGAATACACATTTCAATTACTCTGGTTGTTGTTAGTAAAAAGAACACACATGCAATGACACTTGTGGATCCATAGGTGGATTGTGAAAAGAGAACACATGCAATGACACTAGTGGATCCATATGTGGTATGTGAAAAGAACACACATGCAATGACTCCAGTTGTTGTTAGTAAAATAACACACATGCAATGACACTGGTGGATCCATGTGTGGTCTCTGAAAAGAACAGTCATGAAATGACTCTAGTTGTTGTTAGTAAAAAGAATACACATGCAATGACACTGGTGGATCCATAGGTGGAGTGTGAAATAACACACATGCAATGACACTGGTGGATCCATATGTGGTATGTAAAAAGAACACACATGCAATGACTCTGGTTGTTGTTAGTAAAAACATCACACATGCAATGACACTGGTGGATCCATGTGTGGTGTCTGAAGAGAACACACATTTCAATGACACCCGTGGATCCATATGTGGTATGTGAAAAGAACACACATGCAATGACTCTGGTTGTTCTTAGTAAAAAGAACACACATGCAATGACACTGGTGGATCCATAGGTGGATTGTGAAAAGAACACACATACAATGACACTGGTGGATCCATAGGTGGTATGCGAAAAGAACACACATTTCAATGACTCTTCTTGTTGTTAGTAAAAAGAATACACATGCAATGACATTGGTGGATCCATAGGTGGATTGGGAAAAGAACACACATGCAATGACACTGGTGGATCCATAGGTGGATTGTGAAAAGAACACACATGCAATGACACTGGTGGATCCATAGGTGGATTGTGAAAAGAACACACATGCAATGACACTGGTGGATCCATAGGTGGTATATGAAAAGAATACACATTTCAATGACTCTGGTTGTTGTTAGTAAAAAGAACACACATGCAATGACACTGGTGGATCCATAGGTGGATTGTGAAAAGAGAACACATGCAATGACACTAGTGGATCCATATGTGGTATGTGAGAAGAACACACATGCAATGACTCCAGTTGTTGTTAGTAAAATAACACACATGCAATGACACTGGTGGATCCATGTGTGGTCTCTGAAGAGAACACACATTTCAATGACAATGGTGGATCCATAGGTGGTATGTGAACAGAACACACATTTTAATGACTCTAGTTGTTGTTAGTAAAAAGAACACACATGGAATGACACTGGTGGATCCATGTGTGGTATCTAAAGAGAACATACATTTCAATGACTCTAGTTGTTGTTAGTAAAGAGAACACACATTCAATGACTTTGGTTGTTGTTAGTAAAAAGAACACACATGCAATGACACTGGTGGATCCATATGTGGTATGTGTAAAGAACACACATTTCAATGACTCTGGTTGTTGTTAGTAAAAAGAACACACATGCAATGACACTGGTGGATCCATGTGTGGTCTCTAAAGAGAACACACATTTCAATGACTCTGGTTGTTGTTAGTAAAAAGAACACACATGCAATGACACTGGTGGATCCATATGTGGTATGTGAAAAGAACACACATTTCGATGACTCTAGTTGTTGTTAGTAAAAAGAACACACATGCAATGACACTAGTGGATCCATGTGTGGTCTCTAAAGAGAACACATATTTCAATGACTCTGAGTGTTGTTAGTAAAAAGAACACACATGCAATGACACTGGTGGATCCATATGTGGTATGTGAAAAGAACACACATGCAATGACTCTGGTTGTTGTTAGTAAAAAGAACACACATGCAATGACACGGGTGGATCCATAGGTGGATTGTGAAAGAACACACATGGAATGACACTGGTGGATCCATAGGTGGTATGTGAACAGAACACACATTTCAATGACTCTAGTTGTTGTTAGTAAAAAGAACACACATGCAATGACACTGGTGGATCCATAGGTGGCTTGTGAAAAGAGCGCACATGCAATGACACTAGTGGATCCATATGTGGTATGTGAAATGAACACACATGCAATGACTCTAGTTGTTGTTAGTAAAAAGAACACATATGTAATGACACTGGTCGATCCATGTGTGGTCTCTGAAGAGAACACACATTTCAATGACACTGGTGGATACATATGTGGTATGTGAAAAGAACAGTCATGAAATGACTGAAGTTGTTGTTAGTAAAAAGAACACACATGCAATGACACTGGTGGATCCATAGGTGGATTGTGAAAAGAACACACATGTAATGACACTGGTGGATCCATATGTGGTATGTGAAAAGAACACACATGCAATGAAGCAGGTGTTTTTAGTAAAAAGAACACACATGCAATGACATTGGTGGATCCATGTGTAGTCTCTGAAGAGAACACACATGCAATGACACTGGTGGATCCATATGTGGTATGTGAAAATAACTCGCATGCAATGACACTGGTTGTTGTTAGTAAAAAGAGCACACATGCAATGACACTGGTGGATCCATGTGTGGTCTCTAAAGAGAACACACATTTCAATGACTCTGGTTGTTGTTAGTAAAAAGAACACACATGCAATGACACTGGTGGATCCATAGGTGGATTGTGAAAAGAACACACATGCAATGACCCTGGTGGATCCATATGTGGTATGTGAAAAGAACAGTCATGAAATGACTCTAGTGGTTGTTAGTAAAAAGAACACACATGCAATGACACTAGCGGATCCATAGGTGGATTGTGAAAAGAGCACACATGCAATGACACTAGTGGATCCATATATGGTATGTGAAAAGAACACACATGCAATGACTCCAGTTGTTGTTAGTAAAAAGAACACACATGTAATGACACTGGTGGATCCATGTGTGGTCTCTGAAGAGAACACACATTTCAATGACTTAGGTTGTTGTTAGTAAAAAGAACACACATGCAATGAGACTAGTGGATCCATGTGTGGTATCTAAAGAGAACACACATTTCAATGACTCTGGTTGTTGTTAGTAAAGAGAACACACATGCAATGACTCTGGTTGTTGTTAGTAAAAAGAACACACATGCAATGACACTGGTGGATCCATATGTGGTATGTGAAAAGAACACACATTTCAATGACTCTAGTTGTTGTTAGTAAAAAGAAAACACATGCAATGACACTCGTGGATCCATGTGTGGTCTCTAAAGAGAACACACATTTCAATGACCCTGAGTGTTTTTAGTAAAAAGAACACACATGCAATGACACTAGTGGATCCATATGTGGTATGTGAGAAGAACACACATGCAATGAATCTGGTTGTTGTTAGTAAAAAGAACACACATGCAATGACACTGGTGGATCCATAGGTGGATTGTGAAAAGAACACACATGGAATGACACTGGTGGATCCATAGGTGGTATGTGAAAAGAACACACATTTCAATGACTCTGGTTGTTGTTAGTAAAAAGAACACACATGCAATGACACTGGTGGAGCCATAGGTGATTGTGAAAAGAACACACATGCAATGACACTGGTGGATCCATATGTGGTATGTGAAAAGAACACACATGCAATGACTCTGGTTGTTGTTAGTAAAAAGAACACACATGGAATGACACTGGTGCATCCATAGGTGGATTGTGAAAAGAGCACACATGCAATGACACTGGTGGATCCATATGTGGTATGTGAAAAGAACACACATGCAATGACTCCAGTTGTTGTTAGTAAAAAGAACACACATGCAATGACACTGGTGGATCCATGTGTGGTCTCTAAAGAGAACACACATTTCAATGACTCTGGTTGTTGTTAGTAAAGAGAACACACATGCAATGACTCTGGTTGTTGTTAGTAAAAAGAACACACATGCAATGACACTGGTGGATCCATATGTGGTATGTGAAAAGAACACACATTTTAATGACTCTAGTTGTTGTTAGTAAAAAGAACACACATGCAATGACACTCGTGGATCCATGTGTGGTCTCTAAAGAGAACACACATTTCAATGACCGAAAGTGTTTTAGTAAAATGAACACACATGCAATGACACTAGTGGATCCATATGTGGTATGTGAAAAGAACACACATGCAATGACTCTGGTTGTTGTTAGTAAAAAGAACACACATGCAATGACACTGGTGGATCCATAGGTGGATTGTGAAAAGAACACACATGCAATGACACTGGTGGATCCATATGTGGTATGTGAAAAGAACACACATGCAATGACTGGTTGTTGTTAGAAAAAAGAACACACATGAAATGACACTGGTACATCCATAGGTGGATTGTGAAAAGAGCACACATGCAATGACACTGGTGGATCCATATGTGGTATGTGAAAAGAACACACATGCAATGACTCCAGTTGTTGTTAGTAAAAAGAACACACATGCAATGACACTGGTGGATCCATGCGTGGTCTCTAAAGAGAACACACATTTCAATGACACTGGTGGATCCATATGTGGTATGTGAAAAGAACACACATGAAATGACTCTAGTTGTTGTTAGTAAAAAGAACACACATGCAATGACATTGGTGGATCCATAGGTGGATTGTGAAAAGAACACACATGCAATGACACTAGTGGATCCATGTGTGGTCTCTGAAGAGAATACACATGCACTGACTCTAGTTGTTGTTAGTAAAAAGATCACACATGTAATGACACTGGTGGATCCATAGGTGGTATGTGAAAAGAACACACATGAAATGACTCTAGTTGTTGTTAGTAAAAAGAATACACATGCAATGACACTGGTGGATCCATAGGTGGATTGTGAAAAAACACACATGCAATGACACTGGTGGATCCATATGTGGTATGTGAAAAGAACACACATGCAATGACTCTGGTTGTTGTTAGTAAAAAGAACACACATGCAATGACACTGGTGGATCCATGTGTGGTCTCTCAAGAGAACACACATTTCAATGACACTGGTGGATCCATATGTGGTATGTGAAAAGAACACACATGCAATGACTCTGGTTGTTGTTAGTAAAAAGAACACACATGCAATGACACTGGTGGATCCATAGGTGGATTGTGAAAAGAACACACATGCAATGACACTGGTGGATCCATAGGTGGTATGTGAAAAGAACACACATTTCAATGACTCTAGTTGTTAGTAAAAAGAATACACATGCAATGACACTGTGGATCCATAGGTGGATTGGGAAAAGAACACACATGCAATGACACTGGTGGATCCATATGTGGTATGTGAAAAGAACACACATGCAATGACTCTAGTTGTTGTTAGTAAAAAGAACACACATGCAATGACACTGGTGGATCCATAGGTGGATTGTGAAAAGAACACACATGCAATGACACTGGTGGATCCATAGGTGGTATCTAAAGAGAACATACATTTCAATGACTCTAGTTGTTGTTAGTAAAGAGAACACACATTCAATGACTTTGGTTGTTGTTAGTAAAAACAACACACATGCAATGACACTGGTGGATCCATATGTGGTATGTGAAAAGAACACACATTTCAATGACTCTAGTTGTTGTTAGTAAAAAGAACACACATGCAATGACACAGGTGGATCCATGTGTGGTCTCTAAAGAGAACACACATTTCAATGACTCTGGTTGTTGTTAGTAAAAAGAACACACATGCAATGACACTGGTGGATCCATATGTGGTATGTGAAAAGAACACACATTTCAATGACTCCAGTTGTTGTTAGTAAAAAGAACACACATGCAATGACACTGGTGGATCCATATGTGGTATGTGAAAAGAACACACATGCAATGACTCTGGTTGTTGTTAGTAAAAAGAACACACATGCAATGACACGGGTGGATCCATAGGTGGATTGTGAAAAGAACACACATGGAATGACACTGGTGGATCCATAGGTGGTATGTGAAAAGAACACACATTTCAATGACTCTAGTTGTTGTTAGTAAAAAGAACACACATGCAATGACACTGGTGGATCCATAGGTGGATTGTGAAAAGAGCACACATGCAATGACACTAGTGGATCCATATGTGGTATGTGAAAAGAACACACATGCAATGACTCTAGTTGTTGTTAGTAAAAAGAACACACATGTAATGACACTGGTGGATCCATGTGTGGTCTCTGAAGAGAACACACATTTCAATGACACTAGTGGATACATATGTGGTATGTGAAAAGAACAGTCATGAAATGACTGAAGTTGTTGTTAGTAAAAAGAACACACATGCAATGACACTGGTGGATCCATAGGTGGATTGTGAAAAGAACACACATGCAATGACACTGGTGGATCCATATGTGGTATGTGAAAAGAACACACATGCAATGACTCTGGTTGTTGTTAGTAAAAAGAACACACATGCAATGACATTGGTGGATCCATGTGTGGTCTCTGAAGAGAACACACATGCAATGACACTGGTGGATCCATATGTGGTATGTGAAAAGAACACATGCAATGACACTGGTTGTTATTAAAAAGAGCACACATGCAATGACACTGGTGGATCCATGTGTGGTCTCTAAAGAGAACACACATTTCAATGACTCTAGTTGTTGTTAGTAAAAAGAACACACATGCAATGACACTGGTGGATCCATAGGTGGATTGTGAAAAGAACACACATGCAATGACACTGGTGGATCCATATGTGGTATGTGAAAAGAACACACATGAAATGACTCTAGTTGTTGTTAGTAAAAAGAACACACATGCAATGACACTAGCGGATCCATAGGTGGATTGTGAAGAGAACACACATGCAATGACTCCAGTTGTTGTTAGTAAAAAAGAACACACATGTAATGACATCAGGATCCATGTGTCTCTAAGAGAACACACATTTCAATGACTTAGGTTATTGTTAGTAAAAAGAACACACATGCAATGACACTAGTGGATCCATGTGTGGTATCTAAAGAGTACACACATTTCAATGACTCTGGTTGTTGTTAGTAAAGAGAACACACATGCAATGACTCTGGTTGTTGTTAGTAAAAAGAACACACATGCAATGACACTGGTGGATCCATATGTGGTATGTGAAAAGAACACACATTTCAATGACTCTAGTTGTTGTTAGTAAAAAGAACACACATGCAATGACACTGTGGATCCATGTGTGTCTCTAAAGAGAACACACATTTCAATGACGAGTGTTTTTAGTAAAAGAACACACATGCAATGACACTAGTGGATCCATATGTGGTATGTGAAAAGAACACACATGCAATGACTCTGGTTGTTGTTAGTAAAAAGAACACACATGCAATGACACTGGTGGATCCATAGGTGGATTGTGAAAAGAACACACATGCAATGACACTGGTGGATCCATATGTGGTATGTGAAAAGAACACACATGCAATGACTCTGGTTGTTGTTAGTAAAAAGAACACACATGGAATGACACTGGTGCATCCATAGGTGGATTGTGAAAAGAGCACACATGCAATGACACTGGTGGATCCATATGTGGTATGTGAAAAGAACACACATGCAATGACTCCAGTTGTTGTTAGTAAAAAGAACACACATGCAATGACACTGGTGGATCCATGTGTGGTCTCTAAAGAGAACACACATTTCAATGACACTCGTGGATCCATATGTGGTATGTGAAAAGAACAGTCATGAAATGACTCTAGTTGTTGTTAGTAAAAAGAACACACATGCAATAACATTGGTGGATCCATAGGTGGATTGTGAAAAGAACACACATGCAATGACACTGCTGGATCCATGTGTGGTCTCTGAAGAGAACACACATGCAGTGACTCTTGTTGTTGTTAGTAAAAAGAACACACATGCAATGACACTGGTGGATCCATATGTGGTATGTGAAAAGAACAGTCATGAAATGACTCTAGTTGTTGTTAGTAAAAAGAACACACATGCAATGACACTGGTGGATCCATAGGTGGAGTGTGAGATAACACACATGCAATGACACTCGTGGATCCATATGTGGTATGTAAAAAGAACACACATGCAATGACTCTGGTTGTTGTTAGTAAAAACAACACACATGCAATGACACTGGTGGATCCATGTGTTGTCTCTGAAGAGAACACACATTTCAATGACAACAGTGGATCCATATGTGGTATGTGAAAAGAACACACATGCAATGACTCTGGTTGTTGTTAGTAAAAAGAACACACATGCAATGACACTGGTGGATCCATAGGTGGATTGTGAAAAGAACACACATGCAATGACACTGGTGGATCCATAGGTGGTATGTGAAAAGAACACACATTTCACTGACTCTTCTTGTTGTTAGTAAAAAGAACACACATGCAATGACACTGGTGGATCCATAGGTGGATTGGGAAAAGAACACACATGCAATGACACTGGTGGATCCATAGGTGGATTGTGAAAAGAACACACATGCAATGACACTGGTGGATCCATAGGTGGATTGTGAAAAGAACACACATGCAATGACACTGGTGGATCCATAGGTGGTATGTGAAAAGAATACACATTTCAATGACCTGGTTGTTGTTAGTAAAAAGAACACACATGCAATGACACTGGTGGATCCATAGGTGGATTGTGAAAAGAGAACACATGCAATGACACTAGTGGATCCATATGTGGTATGTGAAAAGAACACACATGCAATGACTCCAGTTGTTGTTAGTAAAAAGAACACACATGCAATGACACTGGTGGATCCATGTGTGGTCTCTGAAGAGAACACACATTTCAATGACAATGATGGATCCATATGTGGTATGTGAACAGAACACACATTTTAATGACTCTAGTTGTTGTTAGTAAAAAGAACACACATGCAATGACACTGGTGGATCCATAGGTGGCTTGTGAAAAGAGCACACATGCAATGACACTGGTGGATCCATGTGTGCTCTCTAAAGAGAACACACATTTCAATGACTCTGGTTGTTGTTAGTAAAAAGAACACACATGCAATGACACTGGTGGATCCATAGGTGGATTGTGAAAAGAACACACATGCAATGACCCTGGTGGATCCATATGTGGTATGTGAAAAGAACAGTCCTGAAATGACTCTAGTTGTTGTTAGTAAAAAGAACACACATGCAATGACACTGGTGGATCCATAGGTGGATTGTGAAAAGAGCACACATGCAATGACACTAGTGGATCCATATATGGTATGTGAAAAGAACACACATGCAATGACTCTAGTTGTTGTTAGTAAAAAGAACACACATGTAATGACACTGGTGGATCCATGTGTGGTCTCTGAAGAGAACACACATTTCAATGACTCTGGTTGTTGTTAGTAAAAAGAACACACATGCAATGACACTAGTGGATCCATGTGTGGTATCTAAAGAGAACACACATTTCAATGACTCTGGTTGTTGTTAGTAAAGAGAACACACATGCAATGACTCTGGTTGTTGTTAGTAAAAAGAACACACATGCAATGACACTGGTGGATCCATATGTGGTATGTGAAAAGAACACACATTTCAATGACTCTAGTTGTTGTTAGTAAAAAGAACACACATGCAATGACACTCGTGGATCCATGTGTGGTCTCTAAAGAGAACACACATTTCAATGACTCTGAGTGTTGTTAGTAAAAAGAACACACATGCAATGACACTAGTGGATCCATATGTGGTATGTGAAAAGAACACACATGCAATGACTCTAGTTGTTGTTAGTAAAAAGAACACACATGCAATGACACTGGTGGATCCATAGGTGGATTGTGAAAAGAACACACATGGAATGACACTGGTGGATCCATAGGTGGTATGTGAAAAGAACACACATTTCAATAACTCTGGTTGTTGTTAGTAAAAAGAACACACATGCAATGACACCGGTGGAGCCATAGGTGATTGTGAAAAGAACACACATGCAATGACTCTGGTTGTTGTTAGTAAAAAGAACACACATGGAATGACACTGGTGCATCCATAGGTGGATTGTGAAAAGAGCACACATGCAATGACACTGGTGGATCCATATGTGGTATGTGAAAAGAACACACATGCAATGACTCCAGTTGTTGTTAGTAAAAAGAACACACATGCAATGACACTGGTGGATCCATGTGTGGTCTCTAAAGAGAACACACATTTCAATGACACTCGTGGATCCATATGTGGTATGTGAAAAGAACAGTCATGAAATGACTCTGGTTGTTGTTAGTAAAAAGAACACACATGCAATAACATTGGTGGATTATGAAAAGAACACACATGCAATGACACTGCTGGATCCATGTGGGGTCTCTAAAGAGAACACACATGCAATGACTCTAGTTGTTGTTAGTAAAAAGAACACACATGCAATGACACTGGTGGATCCATATGTGGTATGTGAAAAGAACACACATGCAATGACTCTAGTTGTTGTTAGTAAAAAGAACACACATGCAATGACACTGGTGGATCCATAGGTGGAGTGTGAGATAACACACATGCAATGACACTCGTGGATCCATATGTAGTATGTAAAAAGAACACACATGCAATGACTCTGGTTG
The DNA here is from genome assembly GCA_023614405.1 of Avena insularis. Lineage (NCBI taxonomy): Eukaryota > Viridiplantae > Streptophyta > Magnoliopsida > Poales > Poaceae > Avena > Avena insularis. The sequence goes on along the minus strand of JAJUPC010000349.1, from coordinate 149,006 downwards.
TTGTTAGTAAAAAGAACACACGTGCAATGACATCAGGATCCATGTGTGGTCTCTGAAGAGAACACACATTTCAATGACACTAGTGGATCCATATGTGGTATGTGAAAAGAACACACATGCAATGACTCAAGTTGTTGTTAGTAAAAAGAACACACATGCAATGACACTGGTGGATCCATAGGTGGATTGTGAAAAGAACACACATGCAATGACACTGGTGGATCCATAGGTGGTATGTGAAAAGAACACACATTTCACTAACTCTTCTTGTTGTTAGTAAAAAGAACACACATGCAATGACACTGGTGGATCCATAGGTGGATTGGGAAAAGAACACACATGCAATGACACTGGTGGATCCATATGTGGTATGTGAAAAGAACACACATGCAATGACTCTGGTTGTTGTTAGTAAAAAGAACACACATGCAATGACACTGGTGGATCCATAGGTGGATTGTGAAAAGAACACACATGCAATGACACTGGTGGATCCATAGGTGGTATGTGAAAAGAATACACATTTCAATGACCTGGTTGTTGTTAGTAAAAAGAACACACATGCAATGACACTGGTGGATCCATAGGTGGATTGTGAAAAGAGAACACATGCAATGACACTAGTGGATCCATATGTGGTATGTGAAAAGAACACACATGCAATGACTCCAGTTGTTGTTAGTAAAAAGAACACACATGCAATGACACTGCTGGATCCATATGTGGTATGTGAAAAGAACAGTCATGAAATGACTCTAGTTGTTGTTAGTAAAAAGAACACACATGCAATGACACTGGTGGATCCATAGGTGGAGTGTGAGATAACACACATGCAATGACACTGGTGGATCCATATGTAGTATGTAAAAAGAACACACATGCAATGACTCTGGTTGTTGTTAGTAAAAACAACACACATGCAATGACACTGGTGGATCCATGTGTGGTCTCTCAAGAGAACACACATTTCAATGACACCGGTGGATCCATATGTGGTATGTGAAAAGAACACACATGCAATGACTCTGGTTGTTGTTAGTAAAAAGAACACACATGCAATGACACTGGTGGATCCATAGGTGGATTGTGAAAAGAACACACATGCAATGACACTGGTGGATCCATATGTGGTATGTGAAAAGAACACACATTTCAATGACTCTTCTTGTTGTTAGTAAAAAGAACACACATGCAATGACACTGGTGGATCCATAGGTGGATTGGGAAAAGAACACACATGCAATGACACTGGTGGATCCATATGTGGTATGTGAAAAGAACACACATGCAATGACACTGGTGGATCCATAGGTGGATTGTGAAAAGAACACACATGCAATGACACTGGTGGATCCATAGGTGGTATGTGAAAAGAATACACATTTCAATGACCTGGTTGTTGTTAGTAAAAAGAACACACATGCAATGACACTGGTGGATCCATAGGTGGATTGTGAAAAGAGAACACATGCAATGACACTAGTGGATCCATATGTGGTATGTGAAAAGAACACACATGCAATGACTCCAGTTGTTGTTAGTAAAAAGAACACACATGCAATGACACTGCTGGATCCATGTGTGGTCTCTGAAGAGAACACACATTTCAATGACACTAGTGGATCCATAGGTGGTATGTGAACAGAACACACATTTCAATGACTCTAGTTGTTGTTAGTAAAAAGAACACACATGCAATGACACTGGTGGATCCATAGGTGGCTTGTGAAAAGAGCACACATGCAATGACACTGGTGGATCCATGTGTGGTCTCTAAAGAGAACACACATTTCAATGACTCTGGTTGTTGTTAGTAAAAAGAACACACATGCAATGACACTGGTGGATCCATAGGTGGATTGTGAAAAGAACACACATGCAATGACCCTGGTGGATCCATATGTGGTATGTGAAAAGAACACACATGAAATGACTCTAGTTGTTGTTAGTAAAAAGAACACACATGCAATGACACTAGTGGATCCATAGGTGGATTGTGAAAAGAGCACACATGCAATGACACTAGTGGATCCATATATGGTATGTGAAAAGAACACACATGCAATGACTCTAGTTGTTGTTAGTAAAAAGAACACACATGTAATGACACTGGTGGATCCATGTGTGGTCTCTAAAGAGAACACACATTTCAATGACTCTGGTTGTTGTTAGTAAAAAGAACACACATGCAATGACACTAGTGGATCCATGTGTGGTATCTAAAGAGAACACACATTTCAATGACTCTGGTTGTTGTTAGTAAAGAGAACACACATGCAATGACTCTGGTTGTTGTTAGTAAAAAGAACACACATGCAATGACACTGGTGGATCCATATGTGGTATGTGAAAAGAACACACATTTCAATGACTCTAGTTGTTGTTAGTAAAAAGAACACACATGCAATGACACTCGTGGATCCATGTGTGGTCTCTAAAGAGAACACACATTTCAATGACTCTGAGTGTTGTTAGTAAAAAGAACACACATGCAATGACACTAGTGGATCCATATGTGGTATGTGAAAAGAACACACATGCAATGACTCTGGTTGTTGTTAGTAAAAAGAACACACATGCAATGACACTGGTGGATCCATAGGTGGATTGTGAAAAGAACACACATGGAATGACACTGGTGGATCCATAGGTGGTATGTGAAAAGAACACACATTTCAATGACTCTGGTTGTTGTTAGTAAAAAGAACACACATGCAATGACACTGGTGGAGCCATAGGTGATTGTGAAAAGAACACACATGCAATGACACTGGTGGATCCATATGTGGTATGTGAAAAGAACACACATGCAATGACTCTGGTTGTTGTTAGTAAAAAGAACACACATGGAATGACACTGGTGCATCCATAGGTGGATTGTGAAAAGAGGACACATGCAATGACACTGGTGGATCCATATGTGGTATGCGAAAAGAACACACATGCAATGACTCTAGTTGTTGTTAGTAAAAAGAACACCCATGCAATGACACTGGTCGATCCATGTGTGGTCTCTAAAGAGAACACACATTTCAATGACACTCTTGGATCCATATGTGGTATGTGAAAAGAACAGTCATGAAATGACTCTGGTTGTTGTTAGTAAAAAGAACACACATGCAATAACATTGGTGGATCCATAGGTGGATTGTGAAAAGAACACACATGCAATGACACTGCTGGATCCATGTGTGGTCTCTGAAGAGAACACACATGCAGTGACTCTGGTTGTTGTTAGTAAAAAGAACACACATGCAATGACACTGGTGGATCCATATGTGGTATGTGAAAAGAACAGTCATGAAATGACTCTAGTTGTTGTTAGTAAAAAGAACACACATGCAATGACACTGGTGGATCCATAGGTGGAGTGTGAAATAACACACATGCAATGACACTGGTGGATCCATATGTGGTATGTAAAAAGAACACACATGCAATGACTCTGGTTGTTGTTAGTAAAAACAACACACATGCAATGACACTGGTGGATCCATGTGTGGTCTCTGAAGAGAACACACATTTCAATGACACCGGTGGATCCATATGTGGTATGTGAAAAGAACACACATGCAATGACTCTGGTTGTTGTTAGTAAAAAGAACACACATGCAATGACACTGGTGGATCCATAGGTGGATTGTGAAAAGAACACACATGCAATGACACTGGTGGATCCATAGGTGGTATGTGAAAAGAACACACATTTCAATGACTCTTCTTGTTGTTAGTAAAAAGAACACACATGCAATGACACTGGTGGATCCATAGGTGGATTGGGAAAAGAACACACATGCAATGACACTGGTGGATCCATAGGTGGATTGGGAAAAGAACACACATGCAATGACACTGGTGGATCCATATGTGGTATGTGAAAACAACACACATGCAATGACTCTAGTTGTTGTTAGTAAAAAGAACACACATGCAATGACACTGGTGGATCCATAGGTGGATTGTGAAAAGAACACACATGCAATGACACTGGTGGATCCATAGGTGGTATGTGAAAAGAATACACATTTCAATGACTCTGGTTGTTGTTAGTAAAAAGAACACACATGCAATGACACTGGTGGATCCATAGGTGGATTGTGAAAAGAGAACACATGCAATGACACTAGTGGATCCATATGTGGTATGTGAAAAGAACACACATGCAATGACTCCAGTTGTTGTTAGTAAAAAGAACACACATGCAATGACACTGGTGGATCCATGTGTGGTCTATAAAGAGAACACACATTTCAATGACACTGGTGGATCCATAGGTGGTATGTGAACAGAACACACATTTCAATGACTCTAGTTGTTGTTAGTAAAAAGAACACACATGCAATGACACTGGTGGATCCATAGGTGGCTTTTGAAAAGAGCACACATGCAATGACACTGGTGGATCCATGTGTGGTCTCTAAAGAGAACACACATTTCAATGACTCTGGTTGTTGTTAGTAAAAAGAACACACATGCAATGACACTGGTGGATCCATAGGTGGATTGTGAAAAGAACACACATGCAATGACACTGGTGGATCCATATGTGGTATGTGAAAAGAACACACATGAAATGACTCTAGTTGTTGTTAGTAAAAGAACACACATGCAATGACACTGGTGGATCCATAGGTGGATTGTGAAAAGAGCACACATGCAATGACACTAGTGGATCCATATATGGTATGTGAAAAGAACACACATGCAATGACTCCAGTTGTTGTTAGTAAAAAGAACACACATGTAATGACACTGGTGGATCCATGTGTGGTCTCTAAAGAGAACACACATTTCAATGACTCTTAGTGTTGTTAGTAAAAAGAACACACATGCAATGACACTGGTGGATCCATATGTGGTATGTAAAAAGAACACACATGCAATGACTCTGGTTGTTGTTAGTAAAAAGAACACACATGCAATGACACTGGTGGATCCATAGGTGGATTGTGAAAAGAACACACATGCAATGACACTGGTGGATCCATAGGTGGTATGTGAAAAGAACACACATTTCAATGACTCTAGTTGTTGTTAGTAAAAAGAACACACATGCAATGACACTGGTGGATCCATGTGTGGTCTCTAAAGAGAACACACATTTCAATGACTCTGGTTGTTGTTAGTAAAAAGAACACACATGCAATGACACTAGTGGATCCATGTGTGGTATCTCAAGAGAACACACATTTCAATGACTCTGGTTGTTGTTAGTAAAGAGAACACACATGCAATGACTCTGGTTGTTGTTAGTAAAAAGAACACACATGCAATGACACTGGTGGATCCATATGTGGTATGTGAAAAGAACACACATTTCAATGACTCTAGTTGTTGTTAGTAAAAAGAACACACATGCAATGACACTCGTGGATCCATGTGTGGTCTCTAAAGAGAACACACATTTCAATGACTCTGAGTGTTGTTAGTAAAAAGAACACACATGCAATGACACTGGTGGATCCATATGTGGTATGTGAAAAGAACACACATGGAATGACACTGGTGGATCCATAGGTGGGATGTGAAAAGAACACACATTTCAATAACTCTGGTTGTTGTTAGTAAAAAGAACACACATGCAATGACACCGGTGGAGCCATAGGTGATTGTGAAAAGAACACACATGCAATGACACTGGTGGATCCATATGTGGTATGTGAAAAGAACACACATGCAATGAATCTGGTTGTTGTTAGTAAAAAGAACACACATGGAATGACACTGGTGCATCCATAGGTGGATTGTGAAAAGAGCACACATGCAATGACACTGGTGGATCCATATGTGGTATGTGAAAAGAACACACATGCAATGACTCAAGTTGTTGTTAGTAAAAAGAACACACATGCAATGACACTGGTGGATCCATGTGTGGTCTCTAAAGAGAACACACATTTCAATGACACTCGTGGATCCATATGTGGTATGTGAAAAGAACACACATGCAATGACTCTAGTTGTTGTTAGTAAAAAGAACACACATGCAATAACATTGGTGGATCCATAGGTGGATTGTGAAAAGAACACACATGCAATGACACTGCTGGATCCATGTGTGGTCTCTGAAGAGAACACACATGCAGTGACTCTGGTTGTTGTTAGTAAAAAGAACACACATGCAATGACACTGGTGGATCCATATGTGGTATGTGAAAAGAACACACATGCAATGACTCCAGTTGTTGTTAGTAAAAAGAACACACATGCAATGACACTGGTGGATCCATAGGTGGAGTGTGAAATAACACACATGCAATGACACTGGTGGATCCATATGTGGTATGTAAAAAGAACACACATGCAATGACTCTGGTTGTTGTTAGTAAAAACAACACACATGCAATGACACTGGTGGATCCATGTGTGGTCTCTGAAGAGAACACACATTTCAATGACACCGGTGGATCCATATGTGGTATGTGAAAAGAACACACATGCAATGACTCTGGTTGTTGTTAGTAAAAAGAACACACATGCAATGACACTGGTGGATCCATAGGTGGATTGTGAAAAGAACACACATGCAATGACACTGGTGGATCCATAGGTGGTATGTGAAAAGAACACACATTTCACTGACTCTTCTTGTTGTTAGTAAAAAGAACACACATGCAATGACACTGGTGGATCCATAGGTGGATTGGGAAAAGAACACACATGCAATGACACTGGTGGATCCATAGGTGGATTGGGAAAAGAACACACATGCAATGACACTGGTGGATCCATATGTGGTATGTGAAAACAACACACGTGCAATGACTCTGGTTGTTGTTAGTAAAAAGAACACACATGCAATGACACTGGTGGATCCATAGGTGCATTGTGAAAAGAACACACATGCAATGACACTGGTGGATCCATAGGTGGTATGTGAAAAGAATACACATTTCAATGACCTGGTTGTTGTTAGTAAAAAGAACACACATGCAATGACACTGGTGGATCCATAGGTGGATTGTGAAAAGAGAACACATGCAATGACACTAGTGGATCCATATGTGGTATGTGAAAAGAACACACATGCAATGACTCCAGTTGTTGTTAGTAAAAAGAACACACATGCAATGACACTGCTGGATCCATGTGTGGTCTCTGAAGAGAACACACATTTCAATGACACTAGTGGATCCATAGGTGGTATGTGAACAGAACACACATTTCAATGACTCTAGTTGTTGTTAGTAAAAAGAACACACATGCAATGACACTGGTGGATCCATAGGTGGCTTGTGAAAAGAGCACACATGCAATGACACTGGTGGATCCATGTGTGGTCTCTAAAGAGAACACACATTTCAATGACTCTGGTTGTTGTTAGTAAAAAGAACACACATGCAATGACACTGGTGGATCCATAGGTGGATTGTGAAAAGAACACACATGCAATGACCCTGGTGGATCCATATGTGGTATGTGAAAAGAACAGTCCTGAAATGACTCTAGTTGTTGTTAGTAAAAAGAACACACATGCAATGACACTGGTGGATCCATAGGTGGATTGTGAAAAGAGCACACATGCAATGACACTAGTGGATCCATATATGGTATGTGAAAAGAACACACATGCAATGACTCCAGTTGTTGTTAGTAAAAAGAACACACATGTAATGACACTGGTGGATCCATGTGTGGTCTCTAAAGAGAACACACATTTCAATGACTCTGAGTGTTGTTAGTAAAAAGAACACACATGCAATGACACTGGTGGATCCATATGTGGTATGTGAAAAGAACACACATTTCAATGACTCTGGTTGTTGTTAGTAAAAAGAACACACATGCAATGACACTGGTGGATCCATAGGTGGATTGTGAAAAGAACACACATGCAATGACACTGGTGGATCCATATGTGGTATGTGAAAAGAACACACATTTCAATGACTCTAGTTGTTGTTAGTAAAAAGAACACACATGCAATGACACTGGTGGATCCATGTGTGTTCTCTAAAGAGAACACACATTTCAATGACTCTCGTTGTTGTTAGTAAAAAGAACACACACGCAATGACACTAGTGGATCCATGTGTGGTATCTAAAGAGAACACACATTTCAATGACTCTGGTTGTTGTTAGTAAAGAGAACACACATGCAATGACTCTGGTTGTTGTTAGTAAAAAGAACACACATGCAATGACACTGGTGGATCCATATGTGGTATGTGAAAAGAACACACATTTCAATGACTCTAGTTGTTGTTAGTAAAAAGAACACACATGCAATGACACTGTGGATCCATGTGTGGTCTCTAAAGAGAAACACATTTCAATGACTGTGTTGTTAGTAAAAAGAACACACATGCAATGACACTGGTGGATCCATAGGTGGTATGTGAAAAGAACACACATGCAATGACACTAGTGGATCCATAGGTGGTATGTGAAAAGAACACACATTTCAATGACTCTGGTTGTTGTTAGTAAAAAGAACACACATGCAATGACACTGGTGGAGCCATAGGTGATTGTGAAAAGAACACACATGCAATGACACTGGTGGATCCATATGTGGTATGTGAAAAGAACACACATGCAATGACTCTGGTTGTTGTTAGTAAAAAGAACACACATGGAATGACACTGGTGCATCCATAGGTGGATTGTGAAAAGAGCACACATGCAATGACACTGGTGGATCCATATGTGGTATGCGAAAAGAACACACATGCAATGACTCCAGTTGTTGTTAGTAAAAAGAACACACATGCAATGACACTGGTGGATCCATGTGTGGTCTCTAAAGAGAACACACATTTCAATGACACTCGTGGATCCATATGTGGTATGTGAAAAGAACAGTCATGAAATGACTCTAGTTGTTGTTAGTAAAAAGAACACACATGCAATAACATTGGTGGATTATGAAAAGAACACACATGCAATGACACTGCTGGATCCATGTGTGGTCTCTGAAGAGAACACACATGCAGTGACTCTGGTTGTTGTTAGTAAAAAGAACACACATGCAATGACACTGGTGGATCCATATGTGGTATGTGAAAAGAACAGTCATGAAATGACTCTAGTTGTTGTTAGTAAAAAGAACACACATGCAATGACACTGGTGGATCCATAGGTGGAGTGTGAAATAACACACATGCAATGACACTGGTGGATCCATATGTGGTATGTAAAAAGAACACACATGCAATGACTCTGGTTGTTGTTAGTAAAAACAACACACATGCAATGACACTGGTGGATCCATGTGTGGTCTCTGAAGAGAACACACATTTCAATGACACCGGTGGATCCATATGTGGTATGTGAAAAGAACACACATGCAATGACTCTGGTTGTTGTTAGTAAAAAGAACACACATGCAATGACACTGGTGGATCCATAGGTGGATTGTGAAAAGAACACACATGCAATGACACTGGTGGATCCATAGGTGGTATGTGAAAAGAACACACATTTCACTGACTCTTCTTGTTGTTAGTAAAAAGAACACACATGCAATGACACTGGTGGATCCATAGGTGGATTGGGAAAAGAACACACATGCAATGACACTGGTGGATCCATATGTGGTATGTGAAAACAACACACGTGCAATGACTCTGGTTGTTGTTAGTAAAAAGAACACACATGCAATGACACTGGTGGATCCATAGGTGGATTGTGAAAAGAACACACATGCAATGACACTGGTGGATCCATAGGTGGTATGTGAAAAGAATACACATTTCAATGACCTGGTTGTTGTTAGTAAAAAGAACACACATGCAATGACACTGGTGGATCCATAGGTGGATTGTGAAAAGAGAACACATGCAATGACACTAGTGGATCCATATGTGGTATGTGAAAAGAACACACATGCAATGACTCCAGTTGTTGTTAGTAAAAAGAACACACATGCAATGACACTGCTGGATCCATGTGTGGTCTCTGAAGAGAACACACATTTCAATGACACTAGTGGATCCATAGGTGGTATGTGAACAGAACACACATTTCAATGACTCTAGTTGTTGTTAGTAAAAAGAACACACATGCAATGACACTGGTGGATCCATAGGTGGCTTGTGAAAAGAGCACACATGCAATGACACTGGTGGATCCATGTGTGGTCTCTAAAGAGAACACACATTTCAATGACTCTGGTTGTTGTTAGTAAAAAGAACACACATGCAATGACACTGGTGGATCCATAGGTGGATTGTGAAAAGAACACACATGCAATGACCCTGGTGGATCCATATGTGGTATGTGAAAAGAACAGTCATGAAATGACTCTAGTTGTTGTTAGTAAAAAGAACACACATGCAATGACACTGGTGGATCCATAGGTGGATTGTGAAAAGAGCACACATGCAATGACACTAGTGGATCCATATATGGTATGTGAAAAGAACACACATGCAATGACTCCAGTTGTTGTTAGTAAAAAGAACACACATGTAATGACATCAGGATCCATGTGTGGTCTCTAAAGAGAACACACATTTCAATGACTCTAGGTGTTGTTAGTAAAAAGAACACACATGCAATGACACTGGTGGATCCATATGTGGTATGTAAAAAGAACACACATGCAATGACTCTGGTTGTTGTTAGTAAAAAGAACACACATGCAATGACACTGGTGGATCATAGGTGGATTGTGAAAAGAACACACATGCAATGACACTGGTGGATCCATATGTGGTATGTGAAAAGAACACACATTTCAATGACTCTAGTTGTTGTTAGTAAAAAGAACACACATGCAATGACACTGGTGGATCCATGTGTGGTCTCTAAAGAGAACACACATTTCAATGACTCTGGTCATTGTTAGTCAAAAGAACACACATGCAATGACACTGGTGGATCCATGTGTGGTATGTGAAAAGAACACACATTTCAATGACTCGGTTGTTGTTAGTAAAGAGAACACACATGCAATGACACTGGTGGAGCCATAGTTGTTTGTTAAAAGAACACACATGCAATGACACTGGTGGATCCATATGTGGTATGTGAAAAGAACACACATTTCAATGACTCTAGTTGTTGTTAGTAAAAAGAACACACATGCAATGACACTGGTCATCCATGTGTGGTCTCTAAAGAGAACACACATTTCAATGACTCGAGTTGTTGTTAGTAAAAAGAACACACATGCAATGACACTGGTGGATCCATATGTGGTATGTGAAAAGAACACACATGCAATGACTCTGGTTGTTGTTAGTAAAAAGAACACACATGCAATGACACTGGTGGATCCATAGGTGGATTGTGAAAAGAACACACATGCAATGACACTGGTGGATCCATAGGTGGTATGTGAAAAGAACACACATTTCAATGACTCTGTGTGTTGTTAGTAAAAAGAACACACATGCAATGACACTGGTGGAGCCATAGGTCATTGTGAAAAGAACACACATGCAATGACACTAGTGGATCCATATGTGGTATGTGAAAAGAACACACATGCAATGACTCTGGTTGTTGTTAGTAAAAAGAACACACATGCAATGACACCTGTGGATCCATAGGTGGATTGTGAAAAGAGAACACATGCAATGACACTGGTGGATCCATATGTGGTATGTGAAAAGAACACACATGCAATGACTCTAGTTGTTGTTAGTAAAAAGAACACACATGCAATGACACTGGTGGATCCATAGGTGGATTGTGAAAAGAACACACATGCAATGACACTGGTGGATCCATATGTGGTATGTGAAAAGAACACACATTTCAATGACTCTAGTTGTTGTTAGTTAAAAGAACACACATGCAATGACACTGGTGGATCCATAGGTGGATTGGGAAAAGAACACACATGCAATGACACTGGTGGATCCATATGTGGTATGTGAAAAGAACACACATGCAATGACTCTGGTTGTTGTTAGTAAAAAGAACACACATGCAATGACACTGGTGGATCCATAGGTGGATTGTGAAAAGAACACACATGCAATGACACTGGTGGATCCATAGGTGGTATGTGAAAAGAACACACATTTCAATGACTCTAGTTGTTGTTAGTAAAAAGAACACACATGCAATGACACTGGTGGATCCATAGGTGGATTGTGAGAACACATGCAATGACACTAGTGGATCCATATGTGGTATGTGAAAATAACACACATGCAATGACTCCAGTTGTTGTTAGTAAAACGAACATACATGCAATGACACTGGTGGATCCATAGGTGGTCTGAAGAGAACACACATTTCAATGTCACTGTGGATCCATAGGTGGTATGTTGAAAGAACACACATTTCAATGACTCTAGTTGTTGTTAGTAAAAAGAACACACATGCAATGACACTGGTGGATCCATAGGTGGATTGTGAAAAGAGCACACATGCAATGACACTGGTGGATCCATATGTGGTATGTGAAAAGAACACACATTTCAATGACTCTGGTTGTTGTTAGTAAAAAGAACACACATGCAATGACACTGGTGGATCCATAGGTGGATTGTGAAAAGAACACACATGCAATGACACTAGTGGATCCATATGTGGTATGTGAAAAGAACACACATGAAATGACTCTAGTTGTTGTTAGTAAAAAGAACACACATGCAATGACACTGGTGGATCCATAGGTGGATTGTGAAAAGAGCACACATGCAATGACACTAGTGGATCCATATGTGGTATGTGAAAAGAACACACATGCAATGACTCCAGTTGTTGTTAGTAAAAAGAACACACATGCAATGACACTGGTGGATCCATGTGTGGTCTCTAAAGAGAACACACATTTCAATGACTCTGGTCGTTGTTAGTAAAAAGAACACACATGCAATGACACTGGTGGATCCATATGTGGTATGTGAAAAGAACACACATGCAATGACTCCTGTTGTTGTTAGTGAACAGATCACACATGTAATGACACTGGTGGATCCATAGGTGGATTGTAAAAAGAACACACATGCAATGACACTAGTGGATCCATATGTGGTATGTGAAAAGAACACACATTTCAATGACTCAGTTGTTGTTAGTAAAAAGAACACACATGTAATGACACTGGTGGATCCATGTGTGGTCTCTGAAGAGAACACACATTTCAATGACTCTGGTTGTTGTTAGTAAAAAGAACACACATGCAATGACACTAGTGGATCCATGTGTGGTATCTAAAGAGAACACACATTTCAATGACTCTGGTTGTTGTTAGTAAAGAGAACACACATGCAATGACTCTGTATGTTGTTAGTAAAAAGAACACACATGCAATGACACTGGTGGATCCATATGTGGTATGTGAAAAAGAACACACATTTCAATGACTCTAGTTGTTGTTAGTAAAAAGAACACACATGCAATGACACTGGTGGATCCATGTGTGGTCTCTAAAGAGAACGCACATTTCAATGACTGAGTGTTGTTAGTAAAAGAACACACATGCAATGACACTGGTGGATCCATATGTGGTATGTGAAAAGAACACACATGCAATGACTGGTTGTTGTTAGTAAAAAGAACACACATGCAATGACACTGGTGGATCCATAGGTGGATTGTGAAAAGAACACACATGGAATGACACTGGTGGATCCATAGGTGATATGTGAAAAGAACACACATTTCAATGACTCTGGTTGTTGTTAGTAAAAAGAGCACACATGCAATGACACTGGTGGATCCATAGGTTGATTGAGAAAAGAACACACACGCAAGGACACTACTGGATCCATATGTGGTATGTGAAAAGAACCACACATGCAATGACTGGTTGTTGTCAGTAAAAAGAACTCACATGCAATGACACTGGTGGATCCATAGCTGGATTGTGAAAAGAGCACACATGCAATGACACTGGTGGATCCATATGTGGTATGTGAAAAGAACACACATGCAATGACTCCAGTTGTTGTTAGTAAAAAGAACACACATGCAATGACACTGGTGGATCCATGTGTGGTCTCTAAAGAGAACACACATTTCAATGACACTCGTGGATCCATATGTGGTATGTGAAAAGAACACACATGAAATGACTCTAGTTGTTGTTAGTAAAAAGAACACACATGCAATGACATTGGTGGATCCATAGGTGGATTGTGAAAAGAACACACATGCAATGACACTGCTGGATCCATGTGTGGTCTCTGAAGACAACACACATGTAGTGACTCTGGTTGTTGTTAGTAAAAAGAACACACATGCAATGACACTAGTGGATCCATATGTGGTATGTGAAAAGAACTGTCATGAAATGACTATAGTTGTTTTTAGTAAAAAGAACACACATGCAATGACACTGGTGGATCCATAGGTGGAGTCTGAAATAACAAACATGCAATGACACTGGTGGATCCATATGTGGTATGTAAAAAGAACACACATGCAATGACTCTAGTTGTTGTTAGTAAAAACAACACACATGCAATGACACTGGTGGATCCATGTGTGGTCTCTGAAGAGAACACACATTTCAATGACACTGGTGGATCCATATGTGGTATGTGAAAAGAACACACATGCAATGACTCTGGTTGTTGTTAGTAAAAAGAACACACATGCAATGACACTGGTGGATCCATAGGTGGATTGTGAAAAGAACACACATGCAATGACACTGGTGGATCCATAGGTGGTATGTGAAAAGAACACACATTTCAATGACTCTAGTTGTTGTTAGTAAAAAGAACACACATGCAATGACACTGGTGGATCCATAGGTGGATTGTGAAAAGAGCACACATGCAATGACACTAGTGGATCCATATATGGTATGTGAAAAGAACACACATGCAATGACTCCAGTTGTTGTTAGTAAAAAGAACACACATGTAATGACACTGGTGGATCCATGTGTGGTCTCTGAAGAGAACACACATTTCAATGACTCTGGTTGTTGTTAGTAAAAAGAACACACATGCAATGACACTAGTGGATCCATGTGTGGTATCTAAAGAGAACACACATTTCAATGACTCTAGTTGTTGTTAGTAAAAAGAACACACATGCAATGACTCTGGTTGTTGTTAGTAAAAAGAACACACATGCAATGACACTGGTGGATCCATATGTGGTATGTGAAAAGAACACACATTTCAATGACTCTAGTTGTTGTTAGTAAAAAGAACACACATGCAATGACACTCGTGGATCCATGTGTGGTCTCTAAAGAGAACACACATTTCAATGACTCTGAGTGTTGTTAGTAAAAAGAACACACATGCAATGACACTGGTGGATCCATATGTGGTATGTGAAAAGAACACACATGCAATGACTCTGGTTGTTGTTAGTAAAAAGAACACACATGCAATGACACTGGTGGATCCATAGGTGGATTGTGAAAAGAACACACATGGAATGACACTGGTGGATCCATAGGTGGTATGTGAAAAGAACACACATTTCAATGACTCTGGTTGTTGTTAGTAAAAAGAACACACATGCAATGACACTGGTGGAGCCATAGGTGATTGTGAAAAGAACACACATGCAATGACACTGGTGGATCCATATGTGGTATGTGAAAAGAACACACATGCAATGACTCCAGTTGTTGTTAGTAAAAAGAACACACATGGAATGACACTGGTGCATCCATAGGTGGATTGTGAAAAGAGAACACATACAATGACACTGGTGGATCCATATGTGGTATGTGAAAAGAACACACATGCAATGACTCCAGTTGTTGTTAGTAAAAAGAACACACATGCAATGACACTGGTGGATCCATGTGTGGTCTCTAAAGAGAACACACATTTCAATGACACTCGTGGATCCATATGTGGTATGTGAAAAGAACACACATGAAATGACTCTAGTTGTTGTTAGTAAAAAGAACACACATGCAATAACATTGGTGGATCCATAGGTGGATTGTGAAAAGAACACACATGCAATGACACTGCTGGATCCATGTGTGGTCTCTGAAGAGAACACACATGCAGTGACTCTGGTTGTTGTTAGTAAAAAGAACACACATGCAATGACACTGGTGGATCCATATGTGGTATGTGAAAAGAACAGTCATGAAATGACTATAGTTGTTGTTAGTAAAAAGAACACACATGCAATGACATTGGTGGATCCATAGGTGGAGTGTGAAATAACGCACATGCAATGACACTGGTGGATCCATATGTGGTATGTAAAAAGAACACACATGCAATGACTCTGGTTGTTGTTAGTAAAAACAACACACATGCAATGACACTGGTGGATCCATGTGTGGTCTCTAAAGAGAACACACATTTCAATGACACCGGTGGATCCATATGTGGTATGTGAAAAGAACACACATGCAATGACTCTGGTTGTTGTTAGTAAAAAGAACACACATGCAATGACACTGGTGGATCCATAGGTGGATTGTGAAAAGAACACACATGCAATGACACTGGTGGATCCATAGGTGGTATGTGAAAAGAACACACATTTCAATGACTCTGGTTGTTGTTAGTAAAAAGAACACACATGCAATGACACCGGTGGATACATAGGTGGATTGTGAAAAGAGCACACATGCAATGACACTGGTGGATCCATGTGTGGTCTCTGAAGAGAACACACATTTCAATGACTCTGGTTGTTGTTAGTGAAAAGAACACACATGCAATGACACTGGTGGATCCATGTGTGGTCTCTGAAGAGAACACACATTTCAATGACACTGGTGGATCCATATGTGGTATGTGAAAAGAACACACATGAAATGACTCTAGTTGTTGTTAGTAAAAAGAACACACATGCAATGACACTGGTGGATCCATAGGTGGATTGTGAAAAGAACACACATGCAATGACACTGGTGGATCCATATGTGGTATGTGAAAAGAACACACATGCAATGACTCTGGTTGTTGTTAGTAAAAAGAACACACATGCAATGACACTGGTGGATCCATAGGTGGATTGTGAAAATAACACACATGCAATGACACTTGTGGATCCATATGTGGTATGTGAAAAGAACAGTCATGAAATGACTCCAGTTGTTGTTAGTAAAAAGAACACACATGCAATGACACTGGTGGATCCATAGGTGGATTGTGAAAAGAGCACACATGCAATGACACTAGTGGATCCATATGTGGTATGTGAAAAGAACACACATGCAATGACTCCAGTTGTTGTTAGTAAAAAGAACACACATGTAATGACACTGGTGGATCCATGTGTGGTCTCTGAAGAGAACACACATTTCAATGACTCTGGTTGTTGTTAGTAAAAAGAACACACATGCAATGACACTGGTGGATCCATGTGTGGTATCTAAAGAGAACATACATTTCAATGACTCTAGTTGTTGTTAGTAAAGAGAACACACATTCAATGACTGGTTGTTGTTAGTAAAAAGAACACACATGCAATGACACTGGTGGATCCATAGGTGGATTGTGAAAAGAACACACATGCAATGACACTGGTGGATCCATATGTGGTATGTGAAAAGAACACACATTTCAATGACTCTGGTTGTTGTTAGTAAAAAGAACACACATGCAATGACACTGTTGGAGCCATAGGTGATTGTGAAAAGAACACACATGCAATGACGTTGGTGGATCCATATGTGGTATGTGAAAAGAACACACATGCAATGACTCTGGTTGTTGTTAGTAAAAAGAACACACATGTAATGACACTGGTGGATCCATGTGTGGTCTCCAAAGAGAACACACATTTCAATGACTCTGGTTGTTGTTAGTAAAAAGAACACACATGCAATGACACTAGTGGATCCATGTGTGGTATCTAAAGAGAACACACATTTCAATGACTCTGGTTGTTGTTAGTAAAGAGAACACACATGCAATGACTCTGGTTGTTGTTAGTAAAAAGAACACACATGCAATGACACTGGTGGATCCATATGTGGTATGTGAAAAGAACACACATTTCAATGACTCTAGTTGTTGTTAGTAAAAAGAACACACATGCAATGACACTCGTGGATCCATGTGTGGTCTCTAAAGAGAACACACATTTCAATGACTCTGAGTGTTGTTAGTAAAAAGAACACACATGCAATGACACTGGTGGATCCATATGTGGTATGTGAAAAGAACACACATGCAATGACTCTGGTTGTTGTTAGTAAAAAGAACACACATGCAATGACACTGGTGGATCCATAGGTGGATTGTGAAAAGAACACACATGGAATGACACTGGTGGATCCATAGGTGGTATGTGAAAAGAACACACATTTCAATGACTCTGGTTGTTGTTAGTAAAAAGAACACACATGCAATGACACTGGTGGAGCCATAGGTGATTGTGAAAAGAACACACATGCAATGACACTGGTGGATCCATATGTGGTATGTGAAAAGAACACACATGCAATGACTCTTGTTGTTGTTAGTAAAAAGAACACACATGGAATGACACTGGTGCATCCATAGGTGGATTGTGAAAAGAGCACACATGCAATGACACTGGTGGATCCATATGTGGTATGCGAAAAGAACACACATGCAATGACTCCAGTTGTTGTTAGTAAAAAGAACACACATGCAATGACACTGGTGGATCCATGTGTGGTCTCTAAAGAGAACACACATTTCAATGACACTCGTGGATCCATATGTGGTATGTGAAAAGAACAGTCATGAAATGACTCTAGTTGTTGTTAGTAAAAAGAACACACATGCAATAACATTGGTGGATCCATAGGTGGATTGTGAAAAGAACACACATGCAATGACACTGCTGGATCCATGTGTGGTCTCTGAAGAGAACACACATGCAGTGACTCTGGTTGTTGTTAGTAAAAAGAACACACATGCAATGACACTGCTGGATCCATATGTGGTATGTGAAAAGAACAGTCATGAAATGACTCTAGTTGTTGTTAGTAAAAAGAACACACATGCAATGACACTGGTGGATCCATAGGTGGAGTGTGAGATAACACACATGCAATGACACTCGTGGATCCATATGTGGTATGTAAAAAGAACACACATGCAATGACTCTGGTTGTTGTTAGTAAAAACAACACACATGCAATGACACTGGTGGATCCATGTGTGGTCTCTCAAGAGAACACACATTTCAATGACACCGGTGGATCCATATGTGGTATGTGAAAAGAACACACATGCAATGACTCTGGTTGTTGTTAGTAAAAAGAACACACATGCAATGACACTGGTGGATCCATAGGTGGATTGTGAAAAGAACACACATGCAATGACACTGGTGGATCCATAGGTGGTATGTGAAAAGAACACACATTTCAATGACTCTGGTTGTTGTTAGTAAAAAGAACACACATGCAATGACACCGGTGGATACATAGGTGGATTGTGAAAAGAGCACACATGCAATGACACTAGTGGATCCATAAATGGTATGTGAAAAGAACACACATGCAATGACTCTAGTTGTTGTTAGTAAAAAGAACACACATGCAATGACACTGGTGGATCCATGTGTGGCCTCTGAAGAGAACACACATTTCAATGACTCTGGTTGTTGTTAGTAAAAAGAACACACATGCAATGACACTAGTGGATCCATGTGTGGTATCTAAAGAGAACACACATTTCAATGACTCTGGTTGTTGTTAGTAAAGAGAACACACATGCAATGACACTTGGTTCCATAGGTTGTTAGTACAAAGAGCACACATGCGATGACACTCGTGGATCCATATGTGGTATGTGAAAAGAACACACATTTCAATGACTCTAGTTGTTGTTGTTAGTAAAAAGAACACACATGCAATGACACTGGTGGATCCATGTGTTGTCTCTGAAGAGAACACACATTTCAATGAGTCGAGTTGTTAGTAAAAAGAACACACATGCAATGACACTGGTGGATCCATATGTGGTATGTGAAAAGAACACACATGCAATGACTCTGGTTGTTGTTAGTAAAAAGAACACACATGCAATGACACTGGTGGATCCATAGGTGGATTGTGAAAAGAACACACATGGAATGACACTGGTGGATCCATAGGTGGTATGTGAAAAGAACACACATTTCAATGACTCTGGTTGTTGTTAGTAAAAAGAACACACATGCAATGACACTGGTGGAGCCATAGGTGATTGTGAAAAGAACACACATGCAATGACACGGGTGGATCCATATGTGGTATCTGAAAAGAACACACATGCAATGACTCTAGTTGTTGTTAGTAAAAAGAACACACATGGAATGACACTGGTGCATCCATAAGTGGATTGTGAAAAGAGCACACATGCAATGACACTGGTGGATCCATATGTGGTATGTGAAAAGAACACACATGCAATGACTCCAGTTGTTGTTAGTAAAAAGAAGACACATGCAATGACACTGGTGGATCCATGTGTGGTCTCTAAAGAGAACACACATTTCAATGACACTGGTGGATCCATATGTGGTATGTGAAAAGAACACGCATGCAATGAATCTGGTTGTTAGTAAAAAGAACACACATGCAATAACATTGGTGGATCCATAGGTGGATTGTGAAAAGAACACACATGCAATGACACTGCTTTATCCATGTGTTGTCTCTGAAGAGAACACACATGCAGTGACTCTGGTTGTTGTTAGTAAAAAGAACAAACATGCAATGACACTGGTGGATCCATATGTGCTATGTGAAAAGAACAGTCATGAAATGACTCGAGTTGTTGTTAGTAAAAAGAACACACATGCAATGACACTGGTGGATCATTAGGTGGAGTGTGAAATAACACACATGCAATGACACTGGTGGATCCATATGTGGTATGTAAAAAGAACACACATGCAATGCCTCTGATTGTTGTTAGTAAAAACAACACACATGCAATGACACTGGTGGATCCATGTGTGGTCTCTAAAGAGAACACACATTTCAATTACACCAGTGGATCCATATGTGGTATGTGAAAAGAACACACATGCAATGACTCTGGTTGTTGTTAGTAAAAAGAACACACATGCAATGACACTGGTGGATCCATAGGTGTATTGTGAAAAGAACACACATGCAATGACACTGGTGGATCCATAGGTGGTATGTGAAAAGAACACACATTTCAATGACTCCAGCTGTTGTTAGTAAAAAGAACACACAATCAATGACACGCGTGGATCCATAGGTGGATTGTGAAAAGAACACACATGCAATGACACTCGTGGATCCATCTGTCGTCTCTAAATAGAACACACATTTCAATGACTCGGGTTGTTGTTAGTAAAAAGAACACACATGTAATGACATCAGGATCCATGTGTGGTCTCAAGAGAACACACATTTCAATGACACTGGTGGATCCATATGTGGTATGTGAAAAGAACAGTCATGAAATGACTCTAGTTGTTGTTAGTAAAAAGAACACACATGCAATGACACTGGTGGATCCATAGGTGGATTGTGAAAAGAACACACATGCAATGACACTGGTGGATCCATATGTGGTATGTGAAAAGAACACACATGCAATGACTCTAGTTATTGTTAGAAAAAGAACACACATGCAATGACACTGGTGGATCCATAGGTGGATTATGAAAAGAACACACATGCAATGACACTGGTGGATGCATATGTGGTATGTGAAAAGAACACACATGAAATGACTCTAGTTGTTGTTAGTAAAAAGAACACACATGCAATGACACTGGTGGATCCATAGGTGGATTGTGAAAAGAGCACACATGCAATGACACTGGTGGATCCATAGGTGGATTGTGAAAAGAACACACATACAATGACACTGGTTGTTGTTAGTAAAAAGAACACATAGGCAATGACACTGGTGGATCCATGTGTGATCTCTCAAGAGAACACACATTTCAATGACTCTGCTTGTTGTTAGTAAAAAGAACACACATGCAATGACACTGGTGGATCCATGTGTGGTCTCTAAAGAGAACACACATTTCAATGAATCTGGTTGTTGTTAGTAAAAAGAACACACATGCAATGACTCTGGTTGTTGTTAGTAAAAAGAACACACATGCAATGACACCGGTGGATCCATATGTGGTATGTGAAAAGAACACACATGCAATGACGCTGGTGGATCCATATGTGGTATGTGAAAAGAACACACATGCAATGACTCTGGTTGTTGTTAGTAAAAAGAACACACATGGAATGACACTGGTGCATCCATAGGTGGATTGTGAAAAGAGAACACATGCAATGACACTGGTGGATCCATATGTGGTATGTGAAAAGAACACACATGCAATGACTCCAGTTGTTGTTAGTAAAAAGAACACACATGTGTGTGGTCTCTAAAGAGAACACACATTTCAATGACACTCGTGGATCCATATGTGGTATGTGAAAAGAACAGTCATGAAATGACTCTAGTTGTTGTTAGTAAAAAGAACACACATGCAATAACATTGGTGGATCCATAGGTGGATTGTGAAAAGAACACACATGCAATGACACTGCTGGATCCATGTGTGGTCTCTGAAGAGAACACACATGCAGTGACTCTGGTTGTTGTTAGTAAAAAGAACACACATGCAATGACACTGGTGGATCCATATGTGGTATGTGAAAAGAACAGTCATGAAATGACTATAGTTGTTGTTAGTAAAAAGAACACACATGCAATGATATTGGTGGATCCATAGGTGGAGTGTGAAATAACACACATGCAATGACACTGGTGGATCCATATGTGGTATGTAAAAAGAACACACATGCAATGACTCTGGTTGTTGTTAGTAAAAACAACACACATGCAATGACACTGGTGGATCCATGTGTGGTCTCTCAAGAGAACACACATTTCAATGACACCGGTGGATCCATATGTGGTATGTGAAAAGAACACACATGCAATGACTCTGGTTGTTGTTAGTAAAAAGAACACACATGCAATGACACTGGTGGATCCATAGGTGGATTGTGAAAAGAACACACATGCAATGACACTGGTGGATCCATAGGTGGTATGTGAAAAGAACACACATTTCAATGACTCTGGTTGTTGTTAGTAAAAAGAACACACATGCAATGACACCGGTGGATACATAGGTGGATTGTGAAAAGAGCACACATGCAATGACACTGGTGGATCCATGTGTGGTCTCTGAAGAGAACACACATTTCAATGACTCTGGTTGTTGTTAGTGAAAAGAACACACATGCAATGACACTAGTGGATCCATGTGTGGTCTCTGAAGAGAACACACATTTCAATGACACTGGTGGATCCATATGTGGTATGTGAAAAGAACAGTCATGAAATGACTCCAGTTGTTGTTAGTAAAAAGAACACACATGCAATGACACTGGTGGATCCATAGGTGTATTGTGAAAAGAACAAACATGCAATGACACTGGTGGATCCATATGTGGTATGTGAAAAGAACACACATGCAATGACTCTAGTTGTTGTTAGTAAAAAGAACACACATGCAATGACACTGGTGGATCCATAGGTGGATTGTGAAAAGAACACACATGCAATGACACTGGTGGATCCATATGTGGTATGTGAAAAGAACACACATGAAATGAATCTAGTTGTTGTTAGTAAAAAGAACACACATGCAATGACACTGGTGGATCCATAGGTGGATTGTGAAAAGAGCACACATGCAATGACACTAGTGGATCCATATGTGGTATGTGAAAAGAACACACATGCAATGACTCTAGTTGTTGTTAGTAAAAAGAACACACATGTAATGACACTGGTGGATCCATGTGTGGTCTCTGAAGAGAACACATATTTCAATGACTCTGGTTGTTGTTAGTAAAAAGAACACACATGCAATGACACTGGTGGATCCATGTGTGGTATCTAAATAAAACATACATTTCAATGACTCTAGTTGTTGTTAGTAAAGAGAACACAAATTAAATGACTGGTTATTGTTAGTAAAAAGAACAAACATGCAATGACACTGGTGGATCCATATGTGGTATGTAAAGAACACACATTTCAATGACTCGGTTGTTGTTAGTAAAAAGAACACACATGCAATGACACTGTGGATCCATGTGTGGTCTCTAAAGAGAACATACATTTCAATGACTGGTTGTTGTTAGTAAAAGAACACACATGCAATGACTTTGGTTGATCCATATGTGGTATGTGAAAAGAACACATGGAATGACTCTAGTTGTTGTTAGTAAAAGAACACACATTCAATGACACTGTGGATCCATAGGTGGATTGTGAATAGAACACACATGCAATGACAGTAGTGAATCCATATGTGGTATGTGAAAAGAACACACATTTCAATGACTCTGGTTGTTGTTAGTAAAAGAACACACATGCAATGACACTGGTGGATCCATGTATGGTCTTTGAAGAGAACACACATTTCAATGACACTGGTGGATCCATATGTGGTATGTGAAAAGAACAGTCATGAAATGACTCCAGTTGTTGTTAGTAAAAAGAACACACATGCAATGACACTGGTGGATCCATAGGTGGATTGTGAAAAGAACACACATGCAATGACACTGTGGATCCATAGGTGGTATGTGAAAGCAACACACATTTCAATGACTCTGGTTGTTGTTAGTAAAAAGAACATACATGCAATGACACTGGTGGATCCATAGGTGGACTGTGAAAAGAGAACACATGCAATGACACTAGTGGATCCATATGTGGTATGTGAAAAGAACACACATGCAATGACTCCAGTTGTTGTTAGTAAAAAGAACACACATGCAATGACATCAGGATCCATGTGTGGTCTCTGAAGAGAACACACATTTCAATGACACTGGTGGATCCATATGTGGTATGTGAAAAGAACATTCATGAAATGAATCCAGTTGTTGTTAGTAAAAAGAACATACATGCAATGATACTGGTGGATCCATAGGTGGATTGCGAAAAGAGCAGACATGCAATGACACTAGTGGATCCATATGTGGTATGTGAAAAGAACACACATGCAATGACTCCAGTTGTTGTTAGTAAAAAGAACACACATGTAATGACACTGGTGGATCCATCTGTGGTCTCTGAAGAGAACACACATTTCAATGACTCTAGTTGTTGTTAGTAAAAAGAACACACATGCAATGACACTGGTGGATCCATGTGTGGTATCTAAAGAGAACATACATTTCAATGACTCTAGTTGTTCTTACTAAAGAGAACACACATTCAATGGCTCTGGTTGTTGTTAGTAAAAAGAACACACATGCAATGACACTGGTGGATCCATATGTGGTATGTGTAAAGAACACACATTTCAATGACTCTGGTTGTTGTTAGTAAAAAGAACACACATGCAATGACATTGGTGGATCCATGTGTGGTCTCTAAAGAGAACACACATTTCAATGACTCTGGTTGTTGTTAGTAAAAAGGACACACATGCAATGACACTGGTGGATGCATCTGTGGTATGTGAAAAGAACAGAGATGGAATGACTCTGGTTGTTAGTAAAAAGAACACACATTCAATGACACTGGTGGATCCATAGGTGGATTGTGAAAAGAACACACATGCAATGACACTGGTGGATCCATAGGTGGTATGTGAAAAGAACACACATTTCAATGACTCTGGTTGTTGTTAGTAAAAAGAACACACATGCAATGACATGGTGGATCCATGTGTGGTCTCAAGAGAACACATTTCAATGACACTGGTGGATCCATATGTGGTATGTGAAAAGAATAGTCATGAAATGAATCCAGTTGTTGTTAGTAAAAAGAACACACATGCAATGACACTGGTGGATCCATAGGTGGATTGTGAAAAGAACACACATGCAATGACACTGGTGGATCCATAGGTGGATTATGAAAAGAACACACATGCAATGACACTGGTGGATCCATAGGTGGTATGTGAAAAGAACACACATTTCAATGACTCTAGTTGTTGTTAGTAAAAAGAACACACATGCAATGACACTGGTGGATCCATGTGTGGTATCTAAAGAGAACATACATTTCAATGACTCTAGTTGTTGTTAGTAAAGAGAACACACATTCAATGACTGGTTGTTGTTAGTAAAAATAACAAACATGCAATGACACTAGTGGATCCATATGTGGTATGTGTAAAGAACACACATTTCAATGACTCTGGTTGTTGTTAGTAAAAAGAACACACATGCAATGACACTGGTGGATCCATGTGTGGTCTCTAAAGAGAACACACATTTCAATGACTCGGGTTGTTGTTAGTAAAAAGAATACACATGCAATGACTTTGGTGGATCCATATGTGGTATGTGAAAAGAACACAGATGGAATGACTCTGGTTGTTGTTAGTTAAGGGAACACACATTCAATGACACTTGTAGATCCATAGGTGGATTGTGAAAAGAACACACATGCAATGACACTGGTGGATCCATAGGTAGCATCCCAATTGTCTAACAATTGCAATGCTACTAGCCTAGTTTATATAATGGCTACTTCATATACATAATTGTTGCATCATAACTATATCATGCTCATGTCATCATGCCACCTTGCATTTGAGCATCATATAAAACCCTTTTCCATTTGGTTCTTATCTCTTATGCATTGTAAATTGTATTTGCCTCTTGATAATGTATTTGGTTCTTGATATATTGTTTAATGCCCAAGTTGAGTTGGGGGCATATATTTTATTAACTCCACCACCTTTCTTTCACCATCTTATAATTCCACCATCCAACTAAATATGAGCTTGGCACTTATTGGTTTTACCTCTAGCTCATGTGGGTTGGGATGGATCCAATTCTTTTCCACATGCTCTCATCTTGGCATCATGATGTTTTCACATTAGTGATATATGAGAGCCACATGGCCACCTTTGCATGCCTTGTGGGTGGAACCCTTTTTCCTAGCTTCCATATGGATTGTTATGGGTTTATGCTCATGTTGGGATAATTTGGGGACTATTAAGCATCTAGTGGTATATACACACTAGCAAGTCCCAATTTTACCCAAACATGGCCATCTCCAACTACTCCACATGGGGCATCCTTTCATTTCTTTTGCTTGGCTTTATTCCACCTTTGGAAATGCAAATGAACAATGCCATGTTTAATATTATTGTTTTCACAAGAATCAACATGGTATTAAATATTTTGCATGGGCCATGCAAGTGCCACCTTTTCTAGTATTTGGTTTTATTTGAATCTTGAGTGGATCATCATCCCTCTCTTTTTCTTGTCTTGGTCTTGTTAGAGCTTGTCTAGAGCATGCTTGATCTTGTCAACAAGGACCACTCCATCTAATATCTCCTCATCTCCCCTCCCTTGTCATCTCCATCCTTGCATGATCTTGTGGATCATGCCTAAAACCCTAGGCCCTACCCTCTCTTCTTTATCTTTTCTCCAAATCTACATCTAATCACCACATCACCACTCCCTCTCTCTAAACCCCCTAGCTAAGATCCTACCTAATCACCTACACCTCTACCATCACCTTACCCCTAAGCTAAAACCCTCACCCCCACACCCCTCTCTCTGGCCTCCTCCTTCTCTACCACTGGCCCCACCGCCACCCTCTCCCTGGCCACCTCACCCCAGCCACCTAATCCCAAACCCTAACCGAGCCTAGCTCACCCGAGCCTCTAACCCTAGCCGAGCCTCACCCCTCTCTCTCTAGCTCTCTCTGCCAGGAGGGCCCTAGCCCGAGCCTCCCCACCAGACCCTGCCGTCCCCACCTGGAAGCCACCCCCTGCCTGCCCTGCCCCTGCCCAACCGAGCACGTGAGGAGGAGGAAGGAGAAAAGGTGGTCAAGCCACCTTTTCCATCTACCACCCCCACGGCACCTCCTCCTCTCCTCGCTTATCCTCCACCCCACCACCTCACCGCCTCGCTACTCCCCTCAGATCACCCCAAGGCCGCCTCCCTTTTCCCCTGCCGCTTACCACACCGCCGTTGCCAAGAACCCGGCCTCCTCTCGGCTACACTGCATCAGCGACGAGCACGACGTGGAGGTGATCAAGGAGTACAAGGAGGGTCCTCAGACGCTCAGACACGCAATCGGAGGAGAAGCGCCAGAGCTACCAGATCGCCGTTGCCACCGAGCTAAACCCTAACCCGCCGCTCAGATCATCGACGACGCCAGCGCCGCAACAAACACCGCAAGAGCTCAAGGTGAGCAATTCCACCTCCCACTGGGCCCGCTCCGATTCGCCTAGCTCACGGACGTTGTGCCGAAAGACGCTCAGGCGCGGCGAAGGAAGGCAGCTTTCGCTTCGCTCAAGGCTGCAAAGAAACCCTATTCAGGCCACGCCTACCTCTCGACACTAAGTTTGCCACCGCAGTGGCTCCGCCTCTGCAGCGCAGCACGACCCTATCGAACTCAGCCACATCGACCGTCTCTCCGCAAGGAGAAGAGGAACATGGGGTTGGCGCCAAGATACCCCCTGTGGACTTTTTTGATGCCCAACCCGCTGTCCAGCCAGGCCCACTAGTCCGCCGGTTCCGTTTGCAAAAGGCACCTGACTATGTGTTCCTCAACCCGCGCCTGCTTTGGCCACCTGTCAGCCTCCGCTTGCTGGCCACGCCACGTGGACCCGCGAGTACTGCCCCACTGCCTCTCTCGAGGACTAGCTCATGATGTAAACTTTTCAGCTGTGTCGCCTAACAAGATGGCCCCACTGGTCAGTGTCTGGGGCTAACTTCACTTGAGTATAAAAAGTATTTTTCTGATATCTATTTTAATTCAAATCTATTTCAAATTATTTCAAATTCAAATTTAAATCTGTTTTTAAATATCTTTTAAAATATAAATCCAAATAATACAAATAATATATGTTTTGAAATGAGAAAAATGTGAGGAATTAAAATATGCCATTCAAAATATATTTTGAACACTTAAAATTCCAAGTTGATTAAAATTACAATAAAATGCCCTTTTTCTTAATTATTTAATAACTTTTGTTTTATAACTCCAAATTTGACAAATGATATGTCTAAAATGATTAGCTCGACGAGACCTTTCTGTTTATGCATTCCATTATCTGTTTTGCAGAATGCATCATATAAATATAATGTATACAGCAACTTAATTGAGGTTAAAATGTGAGTAAAACCCAATAAAAATGTTTATTCTTGTATCCCACACCTCACCCATGCCATGCTACTTTATTGCCATGCAAATTGTGCATCATTCATCATGGCATGATTGTTTGCTTGTCGCATTTAATTCATATGCTTTACACTTTATTTATGTTGGCCCTTGTTTGTTTGGTTCTTCTTCTAATCGACGCCGAAAGGTGGAATATACCAAGAGAACCAGAGCACTACCCGTATCCTTCTCGCTTCAATCGAGCTGCCAAAGTAAGCACTACCACATGCTTGAATACATATAGTACCTATTGCCTCTATCTTATTCTTGCATCATTGAGTCGCGAATGCATTAAATCAATCCTGGCACGCATAGCTTTTACTTTTAAACCCCAATCAAGCTTGTTCCTCCATCCCATGAGCCATTACTAGGAGTTGTTTGAGCCATGAACAAAGATGTGTAGGGTATGTGAGTGTCGATGGATAACGAGGTACCTAAACAACTTAACCTCGAGTAGCATTGGGATAACTAATGAAAGTGGCATCGGTGAGCCATATTCGCTATTTGGTTTTTTCAGGCTCACTTGTGTCCTGAGGGACCCCAGTACTTGATTCTGCTCCTTGAATATTCGGCTTATCCACATCCGGGAGGCCTATGGACCCCCCGAGCCGTAGCTTGATTCATTCTTATTTCTTGGGGCCACAAACTAGTTTGAGGTTTTATTTACTATCCTGCATTTATGCCATGCTTTTATCGCTTATTTAAATTCAGCGAGGTACCGCACACTGCATCGCTAGGAAAGCGAGTGTTTTCGCAGGTCGACAAGCCCACCACATTTTCGTTCCTACCGCTCACAGCCCATCGGGCGCAAACCTTGAGGCCGCCTCGAGTCGCCTAACTTCGCTATGGTAGCTCAATGGGGTGGCCCTGAAATATTTCTGAATCTCGTGATCGCTTGTCGTGAATGCCTCGCTGGGTTTTGATTTGGTTTTTCCGAGGTTGATCGAGTGTGTTGTTATTTGTGCACCCCCGCAGGTAAAACTTTTGAAAGCCGTGTCCGTGGTTATGGACGACTTGGAGCACGCTTCGATCATAGACAAGAATAACTAAAGTACCGCTTTTAATTTGACTAGACTAGGTACCGACTAGTAAATATTGCAACACTCATGGAATGGATAATAAAACCGCCAACGGATGGGGGGTTGTTCGTCCGCCTCGCCGGTAAGCGAGGAGGAGGATGGATCTGTGATATTACCGCTTTAACTGTTATAACTGTTGTTCTTATTCACGGACATCCGCCTATCTCTCTCGTTAGGCGGATGGTTAGTAGTATCTATAGAATTGCTAGGGTTTATCTTTTGCTGCAATTGCGCTACCCTGTTGTGTCCCCTTTAGAGGCATAAAGACTTGTCGGTACCCCTAGGGTCTCACACGATAAATTATTGGTTCGATGAACAGTACACTCACAAGATGGATACCGGGTGGAAGAGACTGGACGATGTGGGCAACGATCATTCGTGTAGAGATTCGGAACGGGATCCGTGAAATCTGTATGGATCCGCTTATTTATGGGCATCTTATGCCGATTTGCTTCTTATCCATACTGGATTTTGTCTTCCGCTCACTCGACACTGCTGATTGATGTATGAGGAGATATCCTAAACTATTATATCTATCTAGGATATTAGGATCTTGTCGATGGCTGCTATATTTCCTTTCTTTTAGATGGAATGGCTCATGTACCGTTGTATGGTGGCTTGCATATATACTCATTTGTGTATGTAGTTGATCCCTTCACCGGGACACGCCGCCTGCTCTTGTCCCGATGTTTAGAAATGGTTGGGACGGCCAAAGGTCTACCTGTGGAGTGGCATTTGGGCCCCACCGCACTATTTCAACCATTTCGCTCATCCGTGCTTGTAACTAGGAGCGTAATTCACCGAGGTAGTTACAATTGGTATCAGAGCCATCCCGCCCTTCAGGGTCTCAGCCAAATGGTCGTTGTCAGTCTAGCAAATATTTTGGTAGCTATGTATACTAGGGAAAAACAAAACGCGAGAGTAGGACTGCTTCCACTTTTCTTCTTACCCACCCACCACCCTTTTCTGGTACGGAAGTGTAACGTTTTCAATCCTCTTCTTAAAATTCAAACTAGGATTCACGTGTTCGGCTCGAGTACCACAGACAAGTGTGTGTGTGTAATTCTTGTCTATCTTTTGCATCCAAGTTGTTATCACAATCTGCCTTTTGGTTATCAACTGCTGGTACATTCCATACCGATGTGCTTTTGAAAACCGGCGCGATCTATCCGACTTTATTAACCGTGCCATCTTCTTAAGAGTGTCCTTCCTTCTAGCAACTCCACTTTCGTAAGCATCCGCTGCTAATCTCACCGATAAGTGATTTTATGATCTATTGGTATTTTAATGCCGAAAAATGCGGAAAATTTTTCTTGATACATTCAGGTTTCCACACCTTTTCACCGTCGTGAAACATTATCTATCTCCTTTATCAGCATATCCATGCCAACTCATTCTTTTGTCACCGGCGCTTAATCGAGTTTTGTTTCATCTCCTTTTTCTTGGGCTAATTACATAACATGTGTCGATCCGATGTCGGTGATTGTAATTTGGCTCAGATAGCCATATTCCACTCATGATAAGTGTCGATTGAATATGGAAAATGCTATCAACCGTCACCATCCGGAGGATAAGGTTATCTCCTGTGATTTTGAGTACACCGTGATCATATCTATGCATATTCAAGCATCTTTGGCAATCCGGAGTTCCTCAAGGCACTACGACGGTCTATCATCTGTCCATCATGCTGCACATCTTTTGAACTCCATGTCTGCAAAATTCTCTTTGAGATGAGGGAATTGCTTTTCGCCTCTCGATAGCTTTATGAAGGTATGAGCTATCATCGGTTCTTAACCAAGATCTCTTTATCTTTGAAACCGCGATCCGATCGACAATGTGAACCAGTGACATCTCTTTTCTTCCAAGGACCGTATAATCTATTCTTACAAAGGCATCTTCTTCAACACAAACACGCGTTTTAATATTCATCTTTCTAAGAGCGTTGAGCTCGTGAAGTGTTCGAGCATTTGTTCGCTTTCTCGCCTTTTGAACTTGATATTCTGGGAATATCTTGTTAATCAATGGTGGTATATGTTGATAATATGCTTGCCTATTCGATATCAATGGAAGGACATGGAAGATCATCTATGTCTCTTTTCCTCAAGCTTCGTGAACACTACCTGTGTGCAAAGTTCTCAAAGCGTGAATTCTGACTTTTTGAAGTCACCTATCTCGGCCACGTCCTTCTGCTAAATAGATCGCTTCAATTCTGGAATTAGCAAGTCCATTGCTAATTCCCTCCTCCATCTTCAATCAAACCCGGAGTTTTCCTTGTTGGCAAGTTATCATCATAGTTTCGCTAAAGATCTTCCTCAAGACTGCTAAATCTCTCTCAACCATTCCAAAAGAACATGGAGTTCTTCCACCTCAGTTTCGTCAAGTAATCTTTTGAAACCCTCTCGTTCTATCATCTATGCTCAATCCACCGGAGGCCATGAAAATTTTCCAGATCTTTTGTAATCCTTATGTTCAAGTGGTGCTATCTTTTTCTTTATCTGTGGAATCTTGCAGTTGTCTCCGTGATCTTTCTTCATATCTTTCCGGTGGCGGGATACTTATGATATGACGACAACATCATCACCCTTATCTATCTTGGATCCGGTGAATCGTTTGCATCTATCCTTGTTTTCTAACGGAGTTCCATGAGTTTTTGTCAATACCTTCAGTCTGTTTCGGTAGTTGGGTTACATGGTTTTCTTATTCATGTGCGGAGTAATGCTTTGAGTGCGGGATGGAGTAGCTACCATACCACTACTCTTATCATTCGCTCTTGTACATTGAATTGGTGAATTAATGTGATTTCACTCATTCCACGGTTTTTAGAAGTGGCCTTTATCCCTTGATACTTTACTCATCCTTGTTTTTCCGGAGTGCTCTCTCAAGAAAGTAATCAATAATCTCTTGTTGGTGATCTCGCTTTTCCTACACGGAGCAAATCTTCAATTATCCGGTGGAAACAAACGCAGACTCTTTTCTGTCCTCGCCTTTCACCTAAGGTGCTCGACATTCCCAAACAAGATGGAAGGAAGCTATCTCTCTTTGTTTCATCAATTCTTTTCCGTGGTAAAGCCGCTTATGGTTGAGGCCATCATCAGAATCTATTATGTTAGCCTCTAGGCTAAAGAAAGCAATAAGTATCTCTACAATAAACTCCAGATCCTCCATATTCTTTGCTTCTCGATTCCACCATGATCCGCTTCACATCCGCCTCTCGGAAGTTATATCCTGCACCTCATTTATGCGTGATCCTTTGGTTCTTACCGCAAGAAGAATCTATTCCGACGATGTCTAACCAAATCTTCTCTGATATCAAGGACTCGTTGTTTGAAGGCAATATTGTTTCGCATTTCATTTCTCAACCGAGAGAAGATACGATGCTATTGTCATAGTGGTTCAAACCTCTCCAATCTAGCTCTTTTCTTCCTAGATAAAGATTCATCCTCTCAGACAAGAAACCTTTAATCTTAACGGTATGTCTTCCTTTGTTCATGATACATCATCTTGTCTCTTTCTTTCACTAGTGGTTCTAGTCTTTTATCATGTTTCTTGAGAAAACCGGAGCTATGTCCATCCTATCCTTCTTGTCTCACGACAATCCTTCAATTCTTCTATCCCGTTGTTTCTCAAGCAAAACGCAAGACTCGCAACAAGTCTAGCAAGTTTTGAAAGGTGTAGTGGTCGCACCATTCTGATGTTCATCAACTTGGGAACGTGAAGATAAGCTCCGTGCCAAGTATCCTACCCTCTTTGTGTCTTCTTCTTCTTCCTAGAATCTCAAGTAGATTCCTGTTTAGTGGGGGAGAGTTGTAGCATCCCAATTGTCTAACAATTGCAATGCTACTAGCCTAGTCTATATAATGGCTACTTCATATACATAATTGTTGCATCATAACTATATCATGCTCATGTCATCATGCCACCTTGCATTTGAGCATCATATAAAACCCTTTTCCATTTGGTTCTTATCTCTTATGCATTGTAAATTGTATTTGCCTCTTGATAATGTATTTGGTTCTTGATATATTGTTTAATGCCCAAGTTGAGTTGGGGGCATATATTTTATTAACTCCACCACCTTTCTTTCACCATCTTATAATTCCACCATCCAACTAAATATGAGCTTGGCACTTATTGGTTTTACCTCTAGCTCATGTGGGTTGGGATGGATCCAATTCTTTTACTGATGCTCTCATCTCGTCATAATGATGTTTTCTCATTAGTGATATATTAGAGCGACATGGACACCTTTGCATGCCTTGTGGGTGGAACCCTTTTCCTAGCTTCCATATGGATTGTTATGGGTTTATGCTCATGTTGGGATAATTTGGGGACTATTACATCTAGTGGTATACACACTAGCAAGTCCCAATTTTACCAAACATGGCCATCTCCAACTACTCCACATGGGGCATCCTTTTCATTTCTTTTGCTTGGCTTTATTCCACCTTTGGAATGTAATGAACAATACCATGTTTAATATTATTGTTTTCACAAAAATCAACATGGTATTAAATATTTTGCATGGGCCATGCAAGTGCCACCTTTTCTAGTATTTGGTTTTATTTGAATCTTGAGTGGATCATCATCCCTCTCTTTTTCTTGTCTTGGTCTTGTTAGAGCTTGTCTAGAGCATGCTTGATCTTGTCAACAAGGACCACTCCATCTAATCTCTCCTCATCTCCCCTCCCTTGTCATCTCCATCCTTGCATGATCTTGTGGATCATGCCTAAAACCCTAGGCCCTACCCTCTCTTCTTTATCTTTTCTCCAAATCTACATCTAATCTAACGCACCTACCCTCACCACATCACCACTCCCTCTCTCTAAACCCCCTAGCTAAGATCCTACCTAATCACCTACACCTCTACCATCACCTTACCCCTAAGCTAAAACTCTCACCACCACACCCCCCCTCTCTCTCGGCCCCTCCCTTCTCTCTACCAGCTGGCCCCACCGGCCACTATCTCTCCCTGGCCACCTCACCCCAGCCACCTAATCCCAAACCCTAACCGAGCCTAGCTCACCCGAGCCTCTAACCCTAGCCGAGCCTCACCCCTCTCTCTCTAGCTCTCTGCCATTGGGAGGGCCCCAGCCCGAGCCTCCCACCACCCCGCCGCCCCACCGAAGCCACCGCCTGCCCTGCCTCGCTCAATCGAAAGCACGTGAGGAGGAGGAAGGAGAAAAGGTGGCCAAGCCACCTTTTCCATCTACCACTCCCCACGGCACCTCCTCCTCTCCCTCGCTTATCCTCCACCCCACCACCTCTCCGCCTCAGCTACTCCCAGATTCACCCCAAGGCCGCCTCCTTTTCCTCGCTGCTTACCACTGGCCACACGTCGCTGCAACCCGCTGGCCTCCTCTCTGCCACACCATCAGGCGTATTGCACGACGTGGAGGTGATCAAGGAGTACAAGGAGGGTCCTCAGATCGCCTGCATGCAAATGAGGAGAAGCGCCAGAGCCACCAGATCGTCGTCCACCGAGCTAAACCCTAACCCGGCCTCTACATCATCGACGATCGCATCGCCTCCGCTCAACAAACACCACAAGAACCTCGTGGTGACTAACTCCACCTCTCGACACGGTCCGCCTCTCTGATTCGCCTTTAGCTCTCGCCGGACGTTGTGCCGAGCACGCTCGCGCTGGCGAAGCGAAGGTCTGCTTGCTTCCGCGCAAAGAACCCTATCTAGGCCACGCCTACCTCCCTCGACACTAAGCCCAGCCACTGAAGGCTCCGCCTACAAGGCCAGCACGCCCCTCAGATCGAACCCCGCCACAAGACGATCGATCTCTCTCAGCGGAGAAGAGGAACAAGGGGTGGGCGCCTTATGCGATACCCCGCGACTTTTTGATGCCCAACCATGTCCAGCCAGTCCCACTAGTCGCCGGTTCCTTTTGCAAAAGGCACTGACTATGTGTTCCTCAACCCGCCTCCTGCTTGGCCACTGTCAGCCTCAAGGCATTGCCTGGCCACACACGTCAATTCCAGAGTACTGCCCCACTGTCACTCTCGAGGTCGGACTAGCTCAAGGTGATGAAACTTTTCAGGCTACTGTCGCCTAAATAAAGATGGCCCCAATGGTCAGTGTCTGGGGCTAACTTCACTTGAATATAAAAAGTATTTTTCTGATATCTGTTTTAATTCAAATCTATTTCAAATTCAAATTTAAATCTGTTTTTAAATATCTTTTAAAATATAAATCCAAATAATACAAATAATATATGTTTTGAAATGAGAAAAATGTGAGGAATTAAAATATGCCATTCAAAATATATTTTGAACACTTAAAATTCCAAGTTGATTAAAATTACAATAAAATGCCCTTTTTCTTAATTATTTAATAACTTTTGTTTTATAACTCCAAATTTGACAAATGATATGTCTAACATGATTAGCTCGACGAGACCTTTCTGTTTATGCATTCCATTATCTGTTTTGCAGCATGCATCATATAAATATAATGTATACAACAACTTAATTGAGGTTAAAATGTGAGTAAAACCCAATAAAAATGTTTATTCTTGTATCCCACACCTCACCCATGCCATGCTACTTTATTGCCATGCAAATTGTGCATCATTCATCATGGCATGATTGTTTGCTTGTCGCATTTAATTCATATGCTTGCGCACTTTATTTATGTTGGCCCTTGTTTGTTTGGTTCTTCTTCGAATCGACGCTGAGCAGGGAATATACCAAGAGAACCAGAGCACTACCATCCTTCTCTCGCTCAATCGAGCGCCGTGCAAGCACTACCACATGCTTGCATACATATAGTACCTATTGCCTCTATCTTATTCTTGCATCATTGAGTCGCGAATGCATTAAACTGAATCCCAAGTACTGTATAGCCTTTACTTTTAAACACCACCGAAGCTTGTTCCTCCATCCCATGAGCTATTACTACAGGAGTTGTTTGAGCCATGCGAGTCGTAGAACAGCATGTGTAGGGTATGTGAGTGTCTGATGGATAACGAGGTACCTAAACAACTTAACCTGAGTAGCATTGGGATAACTAATGAAAGTGGCATCGGTGAGCCATATTCGCTATTTGGTTTTTCAGGCTCACTTGTGTCCCGTAGGACCCCGAGTACTTGATTCCTGTTCCTTGAATATTCGCGCTATCCACATCCGGAGGCCTATGGACCCCGAGCGAGCTTGATTCATTCTTATTTTTGGGGCCACAAACTAGTTTGAGGTTTTATTTACTATCCTGTATTTATGCCATGCTTTCGCTTTGTTTAAATTGTGCGAGGTACTACACACTGCACTTTTAGGAAAGCGGAGTGTTTTCATGTGTCGATAAGCCCACCACATTTTCGGGTTCCCGTTGCTCATAGCCATCGGCGCAAACCTTGAGGTCGCTCTCGAGTCAGCTAACTTCGCTATGGTAGCTCAATGGGGTGGCCTCAAATATTTCCGAATCTTGTGATCGCTGTGAATGCCTCGCTTTGGTTTTGATTTGGTTTTTCGAGGTTGATCAGTGTGTGTTGCTATTTGTGCACCCTACGTGGTAAACTTTCAAAGCCGTGTCCATGTTATGGACGACTTGGAGCACAGTTTCCGATCATAGACAAGAATAACTAAAGTACCGCTTTTAATTTGACTAGACTAGGTACCGACTAGTAAATATTGCAACACTCATGGAATGGATAATAAAACCGCCAACGGATGGGTTGTTCGTCCGCTTCCTTGTCGGTGGCGAGGAGGAGGATGGATCTGTGGATATTACCGCTTTAATCGTTATAATCGTTGTTCTTATCTACGGACATCCGCTCATCTCTGGTTAGGCGGATGGTTAGCGAGTATCTATAGAATTGATAGGGTTTATCTTTTGCTGCAATTGTGTCACCCAGGTTGTGTCCCCTTTAGAGGCATAAAGATTCTGCCGAAAATTTCTAGGGTCTCACACACGATAAATTATTGGTTCGGATGAACAGTACACTCAAGATGGATACCGGTGGAAGAGACGGACGATGTGGGCAACGATCATTCAGTTGTAGAGATTCGAACGGGATCCGTGAAATCGTGGTGGGATCTGCTATTTATGGGGCATCTTATGCCGATTTGCTTCTTATTCGCACTGGATTTTGTCTTCGCTCACCGATACTCTAATTGATGTATGAGGAGATATCCTAAACTATTATATCTATCTAGGATATTTGGATCTTGCCGTATGGCGTTGCTATATTTCCTTTCTTTTTAGATGGAATGGCTCTGATGTACTGTTGTATGGTGGCTTGCATACATACTCATTTGTGTATGTAGTTGATCCTTCGCCGACACGCCGCCTCGTTCTTGTACCGATGTTTAGAAATGGTTGGGACGCCGAAAGGCTTCACTGTGCTGGCATTTGGGCCCCATCGCATTATTTCAACCATTTCTGTTCATCCAGGCTTGTAACTAGGAGCGTAATTCACCGAGGTAGTTACAATCCATAGGTGGTATGTGAAAAGAACACACATTTCAATGACTCTGGTTGTTGTTAGTAAAAATTAACACACATGCAATGACACTGGTGGATCCATGTGTGGTCTCTTTAGAGAACACACATTTCAATGACACTGGTGGATCCATATGTGGTATGTGAAAAGAACAGTCATGAAATGACTCCAGTTGTTGTTAGTAAAAGAACACACATGCAATGACACTGGTGGATCCATAGGTGGATTGTGAAAAGAACACACATGCAATAACACTGGTGGATCCATAGGTGGTATGTGAAAAGAACACACATTTCAATGACTCTGGTTGTTTCTTTGTAAAAAGAACATACATGCAATGACACTGGTGGATCCATAGGTGGATTGTGAAAATTGAACGCATGCAATGACACTAGTGGATCCATATGTGGTATGTGAAAAGAACACACATGCAATGACTCCAGTTGTTGTTAGTAAAAAGAACACACATGCAATGACACTGGTGGATCCATGTGTGGTCTCTGAAGAGAACACACATTTCAATGACACTGGTGGATCCATATGTGGTATGTGAAAAGAACATTCATGAAATGAATCCAGTTGTTGTTAGTAAAAAGAACACACATGCAATGATACTGGTGGATCCATAGGTGGATTGTGAAAAGAGCAGACATGCAATGACACTAGTGGATCCATATGTGGTATGTGAAAAGAACACACATGCAATGACTCCAGTTGTTGTTAGTAAAAAGAACACACATGTAATGACACTGGTGGATCCATCTGTGGTCTCTGAAGAGAACACACATTTCAATGACTCTAGTTGTTGTTAGTAAAAAGAACACACATGCAATGACACTGGTGGATCCATGTGTGGTATCTAAAGAGAACATACAAATCAATGACTCTAGTTGTTCTTAGTAAAGAGAACACACATTCAATGGCTCTGGTTCTTGTTATTAAAAAGAACACACATGCAATGACACTGGTGGATCCATATGTGGTATGTGAAAAGAACACACATTTCAATGACTCTGGTTGTTGTTAGTAAAAAGAACACACATGCAATGACACTGGTGGATCCATAGGTGGATTGTGAAAAGAGCACACATGCAATGACACTAGTGGATCCATATATGGTATGTGAAAAGAACACATATGCAATGACTCCAGTTGTTGTTAGTAAAAAGAACACACATGTAATGACACTCAGGATCCATGTGGTCTCTGAAGAGAACACACATTTCAATGACTTTGGTTGTTGTTAGTAAAAAGAACACACATGCAATGACACTAGTGGATCCATGTGTGGTATCTAAAGAGAACACACATTTCAATGACTCTGGTTGTTGTTAGTAAAGAGAACACACATGCAATGACTCTGGTTGTTGTTAGTAAAAAGAACACACATGCAATGACATTGGTGGATCCATAGGTGGATTGTGAAAATAACACACATGCAATGACCCTGGTGGATCCATATGTGGTATTTGAAAAGAACAACATGAAATGAATCCAGTTGTTGTTAGTAAAAGGAACACACATGCAATGATACTGGTGGATCCATAGGTGGATTGTGAAAAGAGCACACATGCAATGACACTAGTGGATCCATATGTGGTATGTGAAAAGAACACACATGCAATGACTCTAGTTGTTGTTAGTAAAAAGAACACACATGTAATGACATCAGGATCCATGTGTGGTCTCAAGAACACACATTTCAATGACTCTGGTTGTTGTTAGTAAAAACAACACACATGCAATGACACTGGTGGATCCATGTGTCGTATCTAAAGAGAACATACATTTCAATGACTCTTGTTGTTGTTAGTAAAGAGAACACACATTCAATGACTCTGGTTGTCGTTAGTAAAAAGAACAAACATGCAATGACACTGGTGGATCCATATGTGGTATGTGTAAAGAACACACATTTCAATGACTCGTTGTTGTTAGTAAAAGAAAACACATGCAATGACATCAGTGGATCCATGTGTGGTCTCTAAAGAGAACACAAATTTCATTGACTCTGGTTGTTGTTAGTAAAAAGAACACACATGCAATGACTTTGGTGGATCCATATGTGGTATGTGAAAAGAACACAGATGGAATGACTCTGGTTGTTGTTAGTAAAAAGAACACACATTCAATGACACTTGTAGATCAATAGGTGGATTGTGAACAGAACACACATGCAATGACACTGGTGGATCCATAGGTGGTATGTGAAAAGAACACACATTTCAATGACTCGTTGTTGTTAGTAAAAAGAACACACATGTAATGACACTGGTGGATCCATGTGTGGTCTCTGAAGAAAACACACATTTCAATGACATTGGTGGATCCATATGTGGTATGTGAAAAGAACAGTCATGAAATGACTCTAGTGGTTGTTAGTAAAAAGAACACACATGCAATGACACTGGTGGATCCATAGGTAGATTGTGAAAAGAACACACATGCAATGACACTGGTGGATCCATAGGTGGTATGTGAAAAGAACACACATTTCAATGACTCTGGTTGTTGTTAGTAAAAAGAACACACATGCAATGACACTGGTGGATCCATAGGTGGATCGGGAAAAGAACACACATGCAATGACACTGGTGGATCCATATGTGGTATGTGAAAACAACACACATGCAATGACTCTGGTTGTTGTTAGTAAAAATAACACACATGCAATGACACTGGTGGATCCATAGGTGGATTGTGAAAAGAACACACATGCAATGACACTGGTGGATACATAGGTGGTATGTGAAAAGAACACACATTTCAATGACTCTGGTTGTTGTTAGTAAAAAGAACATACATGCAATGACACTAGTGGATCCATAGGTGGATTGTGAAAAGAGAACACCTGCAATGACACTAGTGGATCCATATGTGGTATGTGAAAAGAACACACATTAAATGACTCCAGTTGTTGTTAGTAAAAAGAACACACATGCAATGACACTGGTGGATCCATGTGTGGTCTCTGAAGAGAACACACATTTCAATGACACTGATGGATCCATATGTGGTATGTGAAAAGAACAGTCATGAAATGAATCCAGTTGTTGTTAGTAAAAAGAACACACATGCAATGATACTGGTGGATCCATAGGTGGATTGTGAAAAGAGAACACATGCAATGACACTAGTGGATCCATATGTGGTATGTGAAATGAACACACATGCAATGACTCCAGTTGTTGTTAGTAAAAAGAACACACATGTAATGACACTGGTGGATCCATCTGTGGTCTCTGAAGAGAACACACATTTCAATGACTCTAGTTGTTGTTAGTAAAAAGAACACACATGCAATGACACTAGTGGATCCATGTGTGGTATCTAAAGAGAACACACATTTCAATGACTCTAGTTGTTGTTAGTAAAAAGAACACACATGCAATGACTCTGGTTGTTGTTAGTAAAAAGAACACACATGCAATGACACTGGTGGATCCATATGTGGTATGCGAAAAGAACACACATTTCAATGACTCTAGTTGTTGTTAGTAAAAAGAACACACATGCAATGACACTGGTGGATCCATAGGTG
Source organism: Avena insularis (assembly GCA_023614405.1). Taxonomy (NCBI): domain Eukaryota; kingdom Viridiplantae; phylum Streptophyta; class Magnoliopsida; order Poales; family Poaceae; genus Avena; species Avena insularis. The sequence goes on along the minus strand of JAJUPC010000349.1, from coordinate 106,979 downwards.
GATTGGGAAAAGAACACACATGCAATGACACTAGTGGATCCATACGTGGTATGTGAAAACAACACACATGCAATGACTCTGGTTGTTGTTAGTAAAAAGAACACACATGCAATGACACTGGTGGATCCATAGGTGGATTGTGAAAAGAACACACATACAATGACACTGGTGGATCCTTAGGTGGTATGTGAAAAGAACACACATTTCAATGACTCTTCTTGTTGTTAGTAAAAAGAACACACATGCAATGACACTGGTGAATCCATAGGTGGATTGGGAAAAGAACACACATGCAATGACACTGGTGGATCCATATGTGGTATGTGAAAACAACACACGTGCAATGACACTGGTTGTTGTTAGTAAAAAGAACACACATGCAATGACACTGGTGGATCCATAGGTGGATTGTGAAAAGAACACACATGCAATGACACTGGTGGATCCATAGGTGGTATGTGAAAAGAATACACATTTCAATGACTCTGGTTGTTGTTAGTAAAAAGAACACACATGCAATGACACTGGTGGATCCATAGGTGGATTGTGAAAAGAGAACACATGCAATGACACTAGTGGATCCATATGTGGTATGTGAAAAGAACACACATGCATGACTCCAGTTGTTGTTAGTAAAAAGAACACACATGCAACGACACTGGTGGATCCATGTGTGGTTTCTGAAGAGAACACACATTTCAATGACACTGGTGGATCCATAGGTGGTATGTGAACAGAACACACATTTTAATGACTCTAGTTGTTGTTAGTAAAAAGAACACACATGCAATGACACTGGTGGATCCATAGGTGGCTTGTGAATAGAGCACACATGCAATGACACTAGTGGATCCATGTGTGGTCTCTAAAGAGAACACACATTTCAATGACTCTGGTTGTTGTTAGTAAAAAGAACACACATGCAATGACACTGGTGGATCCATAGGTGGATTGTGAAAAGAACACACATGCAATGACCCTGGTGGATCCATATGTGGTATGTGAAAAGAACAGTCATGAAATGACTCTAGTTGTTGTTAGTAACAAGAACACACATGCAATGACACTGGTGGATCCATAGGTGGATTGTGAAAAGAGCACACATGCAATGACACTAGTGGATCCATATATGGTATGTGAAAAGAACACACATGCAATGACTCCAGTTGTTGTTAGTAAAAAGAACACACATGCAATGACACTGGTGGATCCATGTGTGGTATCTAAAGAGAACATACAAATCAATGACTCTAGTTGTTCTTAGTAAAGAGAACACACATTCAATGGCTCTGGTTCTTGTTAGTAAAAAGAACACACATGCAATGACACTGGTGGATCCATATGTGGTATGTGAAAAGAACACACATTTCAATGACTCTAGTTGTTGTTAGTAAAAAGAACACACATGCAATGACACTGGTGGATCCATAGGTGGATTGTGAAAAGAGCACACATGCAATGACACTAGTGGATCCATATATGGTATGTGAAAAGAACACACATGCAATGACTCCAGTTGTTGTTAGTAAAAAGAACACACATGTAATGACACTGGTGGATCCATGTGTGGTCTCTGAAGAGAACACACATTTCAATGACTCTGGTTGTTGTTAGTAAAAAGAACACACATGCAATGACACTAGTGGATCCATGTGTGGTATCTGGAGAGACCACACATTTCAATGAAGTAAAGAGAACACACATGCAATGACTCTGGTTGTTGTTAGTAAAAAGAACACACATGCAATGACATTGGTGGATCCATAGGTGGATTGTGAAAATAACACACATGCAATGACCCTGGTGGATCCATATGTGGTATTTGAAAAGAACAGTCATGAAATGAATCCAGTTGTTGTTAGTAAAAGGAACACACATGCAATGACACTTGTGGATCCATAGGTGGATTGTGAAAAGAGCACACATGCAATGACACTGGTGGATCCATATGTGGTATGTGAAAAGAACACACATGCAATGACTCTAGTTGTTGTTATTAAAGAGAACACACATGTAATGACACTGGTGGATCCATGTGTGGTATCTGAAGAGAACACACATTTCAATGACTCTGGTTGTTGTTAGTAAAAGAACACACATGCAATGACACTGGTGGATCCATGTGTCGTATCTAAAGAGAACATACATTTCAATGACTCTAGTTCTTGTTAGTAAAGAGAACACACATTCAATGACTCCAGTTGTTGTTAGTAAAAAGAACAAACATGCAATGACACTGGTGGCTCCATATGTGGTATGTGTAAAGAACACAGATTTCAATAACTCTGGTTGTTGTTAGTAAAAAGAACATACATGCAATGACACTGGTGGATCCATGTGTGGTCTCTAAAGAGAACACATTTCAATGACTGGTTGTTGTTAGTAAAAAGAACACACATGCAATGACTTTGGTGGATCCATATGTGGTATGTGAAAAGAACACAGATGGAATGACTCTGGTTGTTGTTAGTAAAAAGAACACACATTCAATGACACTTGTAGATCCATAGGTGGATTGTGAAAAGAACACACATGCAATGACACTGGTGGATCCATAGGTGGTATGTGAAAAGAACACACATTTCAATGACTCTGGTTGTTGTTAGTAAAAGAACACACATGCAATGACACCGGTGGATCCATAGGTGGATTGGGAAAAGAACACACATGCAATGACACCTGTGGATCCATATGGTATGTGAAAAGAACACAGATGTAATGACTCGTGTTGTTGTTAGTAAAAAGAACACACATGCAATGACACTGGTGGATCCATAGGTGGATTGTGAAAAGAACACACATGCAATGACACTGGTGGATCCATAGGTGGTATGTGAAAAGAACACACATTTCAATGACTCTGGTTGTTGTTAGTAAAAAGAACATACATGCAATGACACTAGTGGATCCATAGGTGGATTGTGAAAAGAGAACACATGCAATGACACTAGTGGATCCATATGTGGTATGTGAAAAGAACACACATTAAATGACTCCAATTGTTGTTAGTAAAAAGAACACACATGCAATGACATTGGTGTATCCATGTATGGTCTCTGAAGAGAACACACATTTCAATAACTCTGGATCCATATGTGGTATGAAAAAACAAACATGAAATGAATCCATTTGTTGTTAGTAAAAGAACACACATGCAATGACACTGGATCCATAGGTGGATTGTGAAAAGAGCACACATGCAATGACACTGGTGGATCCATATGTGGTATGTGAAGAGAACACACATGCAATGACTCAGTTGTTGTTAGTAAAAGAACACACATTCAATGACACTGTGGATCCATGTGGTCTCAAGAACACATGTAACATCCCAAAATCATGTTTCAAAAACTCATTCATTTCATCCTTGCATCATTCATTCATATAGGTTTTCTCAAAATCATTTAGAGATGAAGTTTGAGCTATGATTTCATGTGGGCAATTTATCTCAATTGGCCATCACCCTTTGGGATTTGATTGTCCATGATCTTGTTTGCTTGCCTCCATGATTGGAAAGATTAGGTGTAGCTTTTAAACCCAAGATTCAAAATTTAGAAATAGTTTCAAAACCCTATTTCAAATATTTGCAAACTAGAGCAAATCTCTGTTTATTTTGAAACCCAAGCTTGACCAAACCTTTGCAAGGTAACCACTAGGATATTTGATTGTTTGTGAGCCCACGTAACCCTACAAAAAATCCCCAAAGCAGTTTGAATTCAAAAGGATTTGAATTCATATCAAATTCTATTCGAAAATGAAATTAGAAAAGAAAAGGCTTAAAGAAAGGAAAAGGCCGAGCGCTTAATCTGGCCAAACGGATCAAGCCAACCAAGCCCACCCGAGATCTCCTTATTCTTCTCTCACGCAAACGCACACGTTAAGTCGACAGCAGACCCCACCTGCACAAGCACTTCGACAAGCGGCCTTCTCCACGCCGCCTCGTCTCCACTCAAGACCTCGCATCCCCAAATCAACGCGGCGCTTGTTTTAATTCAGCGGCATAAATGGGCATTTAACCGCGAGTTTCGTCGATTCCAGGCTATAAGAACCCCTGCTCTCTCTTCTCCTCAAACTCAACCCGTGAGCGCCACCAGTCATGTATTCAATCAGCTTTGCACCGCCCGACGAGCCTCTCGCGTGTCCGTGAGGTGAGTTCCTCTCGTTCTTGCAAACTAGTCGGCATGAGCCTCATGCGCTTTTTTAACATGTTTCGCTTGCTCGCATGAGCAACCGTAGTTCTAGGGTGCAGCATCGTCGACCGTTCATGCTCACTACGCCTTGCCTTGACGTGAATCTAACCGTGTCGCTATCTTGCCTTGGGTGATTCACAACGGCGTCCACGATGACCACCCGACGCAACCGCCGCCCACAACAACTCCGGTGAGCAATCGCAGCCGTGCCCGAGCGCCCCTTGACCAACCACGAGTACGACGAGCATCGCCGTGACCTCCTGAGCCCGGTGAGCTACTCCTCTTTCTCCCTCTCCGTGCGCATTGCCGGCAGCGTCATCGACCAAGCGGTTCGCCGCGGTAGCGCCGCTCGCCGCCAGTTCTTGGTCGGAGAAATAGCAGCCGTTAGATTCGTATCGTGGCGCTAGGATAGATCCACTTAACCCCGAAGCAGCGATCTGAGCCGCCAGATTTCATTTAGATCCCACGGTGGAGCTCGATCCGGCGAACGATGCAGGCGAATAAGAACATGACGCGTGGCTAGGTTAGATCTGAAAATAGATTTAAAACCAGAAATTTGATCCAATTCAAATGCCTATATCTTTTGAATTCCACGTTAGAATTTTGCAAACTTTATACCGTTGGATTCAGAAAAACAAGACCTTTCTGCCTATCCTTTTGTTTAGCAAATAGTAACCATTAGATGTGCAAAATTGCAGAGACTTGTTTGAGGCATTTTGAGTATAGATTTAGTTTAGTATTTTGTTTTAGGGTTATTTAAGTTGTCTTGGCTATTTTGTGACTTGTTTAGTTTCTGTATTCATGCACTTGCTTGGTTGAGTTTTCAAAAATCATCACTTGGTAGATTCATGCATGCATGCATTCATATTATTTTGTTTGTATATTTGTGTGTAATTGTGTGCTATAACTTTGTGTGTAGATTTTGCTAGTGATTGTGATTGTGACAGTGCTACTCTCCACACTACCAAGGCAAGTGATATCTTCATGAATATTCCATACCTATATTTTATACTTGCATTAGATATATTTTGTTAGGACTTGCATGCTACTTTTATCAATTGATGATGGAAATCCTATTTAGAATAGAATGCTAGAGTTGCTAGGAAAATTCCCTAAGGATAAGTTGCCATGCCATGCTTAGCCTAGCTACTAGAAAACAAGGGTGGTTTATATATACACTATGGAAAAAAATATTCTAAGTCTAAGGACTTGTGTTTTGTTTAATAAAACAACAAAGTTAATGAATCTCCTGGGTGGAATGGGACTTGCTTGGTGGTTTTTGGTTGAGTGGTTCACAAGGCCCATGTTTATGGTTTACCTTAGTGTATCTCACTTGTGGATGGCCACCCAGGAACAAAGAGATTTGAGTTGTCAAATGTTGAGAAGCTTCAAGTGCAACCACTTGGTAATATGGGCTCTGCCATGATCTTAGGATGCTGGAACTTAGTCTCTTGGACAGTGGGTGGTAGATGGGATGATAGGTTGAAGCGCCCATTTGACTAAGGAAAGGCTCTTGAAGGATCTTGTCTTGGGAAACCAAGTCTTGTGGGGATAGTGCACAACCTCTGCAGAGTGTAAAACCTAAGTACTTAGCCATGTCCCTGGTAAAGGACAATTTGAGCATCAAGACATGGAAACTTCAAGAATCTCATCACTCCAATTTCTAAATAAAACTTGTGGGTGAATAAGGGTTAAAGGATCTTCAGTCTTTGATTGGTAGATGCCTGAGTGGATCTTCAGTCTGTGATTGGTAGATGCCTAGGGATAGTCTATGCCAAACAAAAAATTAGAATATACAAAAAGTTAAGAAAAAATCAATATTTGAGCAATGCAAGCCTAAGCTCCACCACCAAATGCATATAGTATTATAGTCCACTTAAAATATACTAAGGTATCACTTGCCAATACTATTCCAAAGTATTGACCCTCCGTGGTCAGAACTTATGATGTTACAGTTACTCGATGATGAATAGGAGTCATGAGTCTACACTCAACATGCTTGCTCATGGCACATGAAGATGAAGACTTATGTTTATTTACATATTCCATAAACTCTTGTATTAGGCCTTTGGCCATGAGTTGTAAAAGACTATGTTTTATCTGTGGAATGTCTGTTATAAACGACCATTGTATCTGTGTACTTCATCTTAAACTGTGGATGCTAGCATTGATCCGTGGACTAGCATTGCAATCACAGGATCTTTTCCTTTAATAAGGAGGGATCTTACAGATGGTATCGAGCCTTCGTGTTGCCTGTGGGATTATGACCCTAGGATTGAAACCACTAAGGAAAATTTTAACTTCTTCTACACTTGTCTATTCTTCTCGTAAACTTTTCTAATCTTCTCATTCTCATCTCTATTTGTAGATGAACTCCGTCAACGAAGCCGTGAAGAAAGGACCACTCATGACCATGACCTTGGAGTGTGAGACTGAGTTTCCCAAGATTCTCAAGGACCTCATGGAAACCATGGGAGTACATGGTGCAAAGAAAGGTACAAAGGCTTTCCAAAGGTGATGGAGGATGAAGTGGAGTATTGGTGGGTGCAACTTCACTTGTACAAGAACAAGGAAGACAACCACAAAGAAAGGGCTTGCATGTACACCAACACTTTTATGCACACCACATTCTTTGAGTCAGCAAAAGAAGCAGCTTGGAAGACTATCAAGGAACTAGGTGTTAGAGTCAAGAGTAGGATGCTCAACCTCCAAAAAGACTTAGAGAAAGAGAAGGAACATACCCAAGAGTTGGAAGTCACCAACCAATCCTTAAGAGGAGATATTATAGACTTAGTGATAGAAGCATGTGAACAAGATAGGGTGATTGCCACTAGGAACATTGTGTTAGCCACCAGATCCAATGAGATAGGATTGTAAGCGCACTTCGTTAGTTGGACCACCACCTATCACTTTATTTTCCAAAATGATACCTTAAATAAGTTTGGACCTTGGTTGATGTAATGGATTCTTGTATGCATGACTTGTATGATTCATGTGTGTCCCAAGAATGTGTTTGAATGTTTGTCTTGTTTATCTTAAATTGTGTTGTTCTAACTTTTTCAATCTTATAAATAGATGCCTATTGCCATCAACACTGTTGAGGAGTTCCAGGCTACCTGTTTTGGTCCTCGATCGTAGAACTTACTACTTTACTCGATCTCCTCTTCCTATCATTACGGTGCACCCACTCACCAAGTTTGAGAGGAAGGACCTTTGGGGCTTCAAGGTGAACCAGCCAGACGCCTTGATCGAGCCTACTACGGAGGCCATCGTCTTCAAGCTTATGCACGATGTGGGAGAGAGGCATGGAGGTGGTCATCACGAGGATCCGATAGGGACAATTGTTAGGACGCCACTCCCGACAGAGTTAGAGGCATCACTTCCACGCCTTGAAGGCGTGATGATGACGGAGAGTCCATTGACTTTGAGGACGACTCGAGGGTCACAAAGCAGAGCCACGCCTATACCTCAGGACTTAGAGACTCTTATTAGGCACGTGGATACCGATAGGACCAACGTCATGCTTAGTAATGACGAGCTCCAGGTGCAGCTTCGCGAGAAGGACAAGCTCTTTGCACAGCAGGACGAGATAGTCAAGGAGATGGAGAAGAAGTTCGAGACCCAAGACCGTAAGTTCAAAAGTCAAGAGAAGCGTGTCCAGGATAGGAACAAGAGGATTCGTGATATGACCGAGGAACTACAGTCCAAGGACTTCGAGTTAGAGCAGCAGCAGACAGTGATTGAGAGGCTTCGTTCCTAAGAGGGCTCTCAAGGCCAAGATCGACTCTTTGACCACTATCATCGAGGAGAACAAGACCGCAATGGAGAACGCAGGTCTTACCTTTGTCGAGGAGGAGATTGATGCCGACGAGTAGATTTGACTACTCAGTTATCTTTATTTTCCGCACTTGTTATTTGAGAACTTATTGTTGGACCATCCGACATGTGGATGGCTTGCCACTTGTGTGATTGTACTTTGAGACTTTTGTTATCTTGTTGTTTAGATTTTATCCTAGTGTTGCTTCCTATGTGTTTGCTTGTGTATGTATTGTGCATAAATCATGTAAGGGTATCTCATTCTTATCTCTATATGAATAAACCACAGATGCCTCCCCGTCGCGCAAACACCAACCCCAACCCCAACATTACCCCGGAAATGCAACAAATGATGAATGCGCAGACTCAGCTTATGCAAATGATGACGACATTCATCCAGAACCAGAACAACAACAACCCCAATCCCAACAACAATAACAACAATAACAACAACAACAACCCTCCAGGTTTTGATATGCTCACCAGATTTCTGCGTCTAAGGCCAGCTAAGTTTTCGGGAACGACTGATCCCATGGTGGCCAATGATTGGCTACGTTCTGTGAACAAAGACTTAGTGACCGTGGGATGCACAGATGCTGAAAAGGTTAGGTTCGCAGCACATCTGTTGGAAGGACCAGCCGCCGCATGGTGGGACAACTTCCGATTACCACGCCTATTGATGAGGTGTCTTGGGCTATCTTTGAAGATGGATTTCAGACTACTCATATCTCACCGTATGATGAGCACGAAAAAGAAGGAATTTCACAACCTGAAACAAATACCACCACAAGTAGCTGAATATATTGAAGAGTTCAACAATCAGCGCGTTATGCACCGGATGAGGTTGACACTGATGCCAAAAGGAAGGAAAAGTTTCTGGAAGGCTTGAATGACGAACTGAATCTGCAGCTGTCTGTGGCATATGTTCTAACTTATCAGTCGCTGTGTGACAAGGCTGTTATTGTGGAGAATAAAATGAAGCAAGTCGAGAGTAGAAAAAGGAAACATCTGACAAGCATAGCTCAGATCGCCTCATAAACGATCTCACTATGATGATAGTGTCACCAGATCCCACAAGCATGGGAAGTTTAACAAGCACCACAACCACAACCGATCATGACAACAAGCATCATCGCAGTCATGACAATGATAAGTACAAGAACCACAAGAGTGGATATAAGAGCCACCATAGTGGAAGTGGAAGTGGAAGTGGAAGTCACCTAAGAAGGACAACAACAAGGTTGAATGCTTCAAATGCAAGAAGCTGGGACATTATGCTAATGAGTGCCACGAGAAGAAAGTTGAAGGACCTATCAAGCCCAATCCTTTTCGAAAGGACAGTTAACCACATTAATGTGGAGGAGGTCTATGAAGAACCCGATGCCGCTTTGGTAAGTTCAGACTCAATTCCATCTCAGCATATGTACTCTTTGACACTGTGCATCTCATTCATTCATATCAAAAGCATTTGTAAAGAAATGAACTACCGTAGAAACCATTAGGTGTCCTATAAAGTAAGTTCTCTGGTGGAGAAATGATAGTAAACTCAGGATGTCATGATTTAGTCATAGAGATCGGAAAACATAAGTTTCAAAGAACCTAATAATCTTGAATTCCCAAGGATTGGATATAATTTTGGGAATGGATTGGATGGCTAAGTATGAGGGAGTACTAGATTGTGCAAATCGTACAGTTTCACTCACAACCCCTGAAGGTAAGAGGATAATATTCAAGTCCAATTTTAAATCTAAAGGGAGTAAGTTGAATTCTCTTAAGGGGTTAGCATGGACAAGTGCCAATTGTGTGTGAGTATCCGGATGTGTTTAGGAAGAGTTACCAGAATGCCACCAGATAGAGATGTGGAGTTTATAATAGATTTGGTACCGTGTTCGGACCAAGAGCTAAGAGGCCTTATAAAATGTCAGTTGACGAACTTAAGGAACTCAAGAAACAACTTGGAGAACAATTGCAGAAAGGATTCATCCAGCCAAGTTCATCATCTTGGGGAGCTCCAGTTTTGTTCGTAGAGAAGAGAGACAGAACTCAGAGGTTATGCACAGATTACCGTTCTCTCAACGAGGTAACCATCAAGAACAAGTATCCTTTGCCAAGAATAAATGACTTGTTTGATCAGCTAGAAGGAGCATGTGTGTTCTCGAAGATTGATCTTCGGTCAGGCTATTTTCAACTCAAGATAAGAGAGCAAGACATACCTAAAACAGCATTTACCACGAGGTATGGATTGTATGAGTACACTGTGATGCCTTTTGGTTTAACCAACGCCCAAAGATACTTCATGAATATGATGAACAAGGTGTTCATGGAATTTCTCGACAAGTTCGTTGTCGTTTTCATCGATGACATCTTAGTCTACTCCAAGAGCAAGGAAGAGCATGAAAGATATCTACGCTTGATACTTGAGAAACTAAGGGAACATAAGCTTTATGCCAAGTTCAGCAAGTGTGAGTTTTGGTTAGAGGAAGTTGGATTTCTTGGTCATGTTATGACAAAGGATGGTGTAGATTGATCTGCTAAAGTTTCGGATGTAATGGGAATCTCCTAAGAATGTAAAAGAGGTTCGTAGTTTCCTTGGTTTAGCAGGTTACTACGAAGGTTCATTGAAAATTTTTCTAAGGTTGCTAAACCAATGATGAATGTTAAAGAAAGATAAGAAATTTGCTTGGTGCGAAGGATGTGAACTCAGCTTTCAAGAATTAAAGAAGAGACTTGTGTCATTCTCAGGTTGCCTACCAGATTTGGAAAAGGATTTCCAAGTATATTGTGATGCTTCTCATCAAGGATTAGGTGCCGACTTATGCAAGGCGGAAAAGTTGTGGCTTATGCCTCGAGACAACTCAAAACTCATGAAGTAAATTATCCTACTCATGATTTAGAGTTAGCATGTTGTCCATGCACTCAAAACATGGAGACACTACCTTTGGGAAAGCGTTGTGAAGTGTTCACCGACCATAAGAGCTTGAAATATATCTTCACCCAGAAGGAGATCAATATGAGACAAAGAAGATGGCTAGAACTTATCAAGGATTACGACTTGAATTTGCAATACCACCCCGGTAAAGCAAATGTAGTAGCAGATGCTCTAAGTCGTAAGGCTTGTAAATGGTCTTACCAAAGGTGAATTGCCGATGATTTGTGTAAGCAATTCAAGGAACTCGGGTTGGAGATTGTCTTGGGAAGGACATCTTATGTCTTTGGATGTTCAACCCACTTGTTGGATAAGATTAAAGAAGCCCAAAAGACAGATAAAGAGATCGAAGAGATTAGGGAAAGGATTAGCCAAGGGAAAGCTAAAAGTTTCCATATGGACGAACAAGGTACTTTATGGCACGGGAAACATATTTGTGTTCCACAAGATCCGGAAATGCGAAACTGATTTTACAAGAAGCCCATAACTCTCGTATTCTATTCACCGGAAACACCAAAATGTACATGGATATGAAAGAAAGATTTTGGTGGAACAATCTTAAAAGGGACATCGAACACATTGCCTTGTGTGACGTGTGTAGTAGAGTGAAAGCGAGCATCGTAAACCAGCAGTTTGCTTCAACCAATGCCTATTCCAGAATGGAAGTGGGAAAATATTGGTATGGATTTCATTACGGATTACCAAGGACCAGGTCGGTATGATTCCATATGGGTAGTAGTAGATCGCCTAACTAAAGTGGCTCATTTTATACCAGTAAAGACAACTTATACAAGTGCCAAGTTAGCCAAAATCTACATGAGCAGAATTGTATGCCTTCACGGAGTACCTAAGAGTATTGTGTCTGATAGAGGAACTCAATTCACTTCTCACTTTTGGAGACAGCTTCATGAATCTTTAGGAACGAGATTGGAATTCAAGACTGCTTTCATCCTCAAACTGATGGACAAACAGAAAGGACTAATCAAATTCTTGAAGACATGTTGAGGGCATGTGCCCTAGACTATGGAGCAAGTTGGGATGAAAGTCCCTTACGCAGAGTTCTCTTACAACAACAAATACCAATCTAGTATTGGGAAGGCACCATTTGAGTTTCTATACGGAAGAAAGTGTACCACCCCATTGCTATGGAATGGTGTGGGAGAAAGAAGTTTGTTTGGACCAGACCTTATCAAAGACGCCGAAGAAAAGGTCAAATTGGTTAGAGACAGATTGAAGATAGCACAGTCTCGACGTAAAAGCTACGCAGATGCTAAGCGTAGAGAAGTCACTACGAAGTTGGGGATAGAGCTTATCTTAGAGTATCACTACTCGTGGAGTAAAAAGATTTGGAGTCAAAGGAAAGTTAGCACCAAGATATGTGGGACCATTCAACATTCTAAGTCGCAAGGAGAAGTTGATATGAAATCGAATCACAAAGATCTTTACTAGCAATCCATAATGTTTTCATGTGAGCCAGCTCAAGAAATGTCACCGAAATGGAAGAAACATCTTTGAAAGATACCATATCTTTGGAAGAAGTTCAACTAGAAAGTGATCTCACCTATGAAGAAAAGCTGTCAAGATTCTTGAGACCACGTAAAGAGTCACAAGGACAAAACCATCAAGTTTTGCAAAGTACAATGGAACCATCATTCAAGAGGAAGCAACATGGGAAAGAGAAGATGATCTTGGAAAGACCACCTCACCTATTTGCTAGCCAATCCAATCTCGTGTGCTAGATTCATTTTAAGGGGGTTAGATTTGTAACATCCCAAAAATCATGTTTCAAAAACTCATTCATTTCATTCTTGCATCATTCATTCATATAGGGTTTTTCTCAAAATCATTTAGAGACAGAAGTTTGAGCTATGATTTCATGTGGGCAAATTGTCTCAATTGGCCAACACCCTTTGGGATTTGATTGTCTATGATCTTGTTTGCTTGCCTCCATGGTTGGAAAGGCTAGGTGAAGCTTTTAACCCAAGATTCAAAATTTAGAAATAGTTTCAAAACCCTATTTCAAATATTTGCAAACTAGAGCAAATCTCTGTTTACTTTTGAAACCCAAGCTTGACCAAACCTTTGCAAGGTAACCACTAGGATATTTGATTGTTTGTGAGCCCACAGAACCCTGCAAAAATCCCCAAAGCAGTTTGAATTCAAAAAGGATTTGAATTCATATCAAATTCTATTCAGAAAATGAAATTAGAAAAAGAAAAGGCTTAAAGAAAGGAAAAGGGCCGGCGCAGAATCTGCCCAGAATGATCAAGCCCAGCAAGCCCACCCGGGATCTCCTTTCCTTCACACACGCTGAAGACGCGTTAAGTCACGATGCATCCGACCCCACTTTCACCTGCACTCTTCATCGACGAGCGGCCCGGTCCACGCCGCCTCGTCTTCCTCAGATCACCGCGACCACGTCGCTTGAGTAGTGATGGCGGAAATGGCGCGTGTAAATGGGCATTTAACCGCGAGCTTCTGCCGATTCCCGGCTATAAGTTCCTCTTTGCCTCGCGATCTTTTCCCCAAACACCTCGCTCACTCCGCCACCAGTACATCCTCAATCAGCTTTGCACCGCCATGACAGAGCCTCTCCGGCGATCGATTCCGTGAGCCTAGTGTTCCCTCCTCTTGTTCTTACACTGACTCAGCATGTCTTGCCGCATCTCCGACCTCACTAGTCCGTCTTGTATCGCCCAGTCGCGGTTCCCGACACCGCGAAAGCACCGACGCGACATCAACTCCGACGAAGTTTTCCGGTAGGTGGACCGCCCCTCGCCTTCCCGTTCATGCTCACTACTTCGCCTTGACTCTGTGAATCTAACCGTGTCGCTATCTTGCCTTGGAGTGATTCAGAGCGACGTCCACGACGACCACCCGACGCACCCGACGCCGTCTTCCACTCCGGCGAGCAATCTAGGACAGTCCCGAGCACCCCTTGACCAACCGCAAGTACGACGAAGCCGCTGCGTGACTCATCGAGCCAGTGAGCTACCTCTTTCTCCTCTCCGTCGCATCGTCGGCAACGTCATCGACCGAAGCTTCGCCGCGGTAGCCGCCGCTCGCCGCCATTCTGGTCGATAAATAGCAGCCGTTAGATCTGTATCGTAGCGCTAGGATAGATCCACTTAACCCAAGCGACGCGATCTGAGCCGCCAGATTTCATTTAGATCCAGCGGTCAGACGCTCGATCCGCATTTAACCGCACGGCGAATAAGAACATGACGCGTGGCTAGGTTAGATCTGAAAATAGATTTAAAACCAGAAATTTGATCCAAATTCAAATGCCTATATCTTTTGAATTCCACGTTGGAATTTTGCAAACTTTATACCGTTGAATTCAGAAAAACAAGACCTTTCTGCCTATCCTTTTTGTTTAGCAAATAGTAACCATTAGATGTGCTAAAATTGCAGAGACTTGTTTGAGGCATTTTTGAGTATAGATTTAGTTTAGTATTTTGTTTTAGGGTTATTTAAGTTGTCTTGGCTATTTTGTGACTTGTTTAGTTTCTGTATTCATGCACTTGCTTGGTTGAGTTTTCAAAAATCATCACTTGGTAGATTCATGCATGCATGCATTCATATTATTTTTGTTTGTATATTGTGTGTAATTGTGTGCTATAACTTTGTGTGTAGATTTTGCTAGTGATTGTGATTGTGACGAGTGCTACTCTCCACACTACCAAGGCAAGTGATATCTTCATGAATATTCCATACCTATATTTTATACTTGCATTAGATATATTTTGTTAGGACTTGCATGCTACTTTTATCAATTGATGATGGGAAATCCTATTTAGAATAGAATGCTAGAGTTGCTAGGAAAATTCCCTAAGAATAAGTTGCCATGCCATGCTTAGCCTAGCTACTAGAAAACAAGGGTGGTTTATATATATACACTATGGAAAAAAAATATTCTAAGTCTGAGGACTTGTGTTTTGTTTAATAAAACAACTAAGTTAATGAATCTCCTGGGTGGAATGGGACTTGCATGGTGGTTTTTGGTTGAGTGGTTCACAAGGCCCATGTTTATGGTTTACCTTAGTGTATCTCACTTGTGGATGGCCACCCAGGAACAAAGAGATTTGAGTTGTCAAATGTTGAGAAGCTTCAAGTGCAACCACTTGGTAATATGGGCTCTGCCATGATCTTAGGATGCTGGAACTTAGTCTCTTGGATAGTGGGTGGTAGATGGGATGATAGGTTGGAACGTCCATTTGACTAAGGAAAGGCTATCAAGGATCATGTCTTGGGAAACCAAGGCTTGTGGGGAAAGTGCACCACCGCAGAGTGTAAAACCTAAGTACTTAGCCATGTCCCTGGTAAAGGACAATTTGAGCATCAAGACATGGAAACTTCAAGAATCTCATCACTCCAATTTCTAAATAAAACTTGTGGGTGAACAAGGGTTAAAGGATCTTCAGTCTTTGATTGGTAGATGCCCTGAGTGGATCTTCAGTCTTTGATTGGTAGATACCTTGGGATAGTCTTTGCCAAACAAAAAACTTAGTATTTTCAAAAAGTTAAGGAAAAATCTATTTTGAGCAATGCAAGCCTAAGCTCCACCAGCCAAATGCATATAGTATTATAGTCCACTTAAAATATACTAAGGTATCACTTGCCAATACTATTCCAAAGTATTGACCCTCTGTGGCTGTAACTTATGATGTTGCAGGTTACTCTGATGATGAATAGGAGCCATGAGTCTACACTCAACATGCTTGCCTGTGGCACATGAAGATGAAGACTTATGTTTATTTACATATTCCATAAACTCTTGTATTAGGCCTTTGGCCATGAGTTGTAAAAGACTATGTTTTATCTCTGGAATGACTGTAATAAACGACCTTTGTATCTGTGTACTTCATCTTAAACTGTGGATGCTAGCATTGATCCAGGGACTAGCATTGCAATCACAGGGATTGTTTTCCATTAATAAGGAGGGATCTTACATGTGGTCTTTGAAGAGAACACACATGCAATGACTCTGGTTGTTGTTAGAGGAAATAACACACATGCAATGACACTGGTGGATCCATGTGTTGTCTCTGAAGAGAACACACATTTCAAGGACTCTGGTTGTTGTTAGTAAAAATAACACACATGCAATGACATCAGGATCCATGTGTGGTCTCTAAAGAGAACACACATGCAATGACTCTGGTTGTTGTTAGTAAAAAGAGCACACATCCAATGACACTGGTGGATCCATAGGTGGATTGTGAAAAGAACACACATGCAATGACACTTGTGGATCCATATGTGGTATGTGAAAAGAACACACATTTCAATGACTCTGGTTGTTGTTAGTAAAAATAACACACATGCAATGACACTAGTGGATCCATATGTGGTATGTGAAAAGAACACACATGAAATGACTCTAGTTGTTGTTAGTGGAAAGAACACACATGCAATGACACTGGTGGATCCATGTGTTGTCTCTGAAGAGAACACACATTTCAATGACTCTGGTTGTTGTTAGTAAAAATAACACACATGCAATGACACTGGTGGATCCATGTGTGGTCTCTAAAGAGAACACACATGCAATGACTCTGGTTGTTGTTAGTAAAAAGATAACACATCCAATGACACTGGTGGATCCATAGGTGGATTGTGAAAAGAACACACATGCAATGACACTTGTGGATCCATATGTGGTATGTGAAAAGAACACACATTTCAATGACTCTGGATGTTGTTAGTAAAAAGAGCACATATACAATGACACTGGTGGATCCATAGGTGGATTGTGAAAAGAACACACATGCAATGACACTGGTGGATCCATATGTGGTATGTGAAAAGAACACACATACAATGACTCTAGTTGTTCTTAGTAAAAAGAACACACATGCAATGACACTGGTGGATCCATATGTGGTATGTGAAAAGAACACACATGCAATGACTCCAGTTGTTGTTAGTAAAAACAACACACATTCAATGACACTGGTGGATCCATATGTGGTCTCTGAAGAGAACACACATTTCGATGACACTGGTGGATCCATATGTGGTATTTGAAAAGAACACACATGAAATGACTCTAGTTGATGTTAATAAAAAGAACACACATGCAATGACACTAGTGGATCCATATGTGGTATGTGAAAAGAACACACATGAAATGACTCTGGTTGTTGTTAGTGAAAAGAACACACATGCAATGACACTGGTGGATCCATGTGTGGTCTCTGAAGAGAACACACATTTCAATGACTCTGGTTGTTGTTAGTAACAAGAACACACATGCAATGACACTAATGGATCCATAGGTGGATTGTGAAATGAGCACACATGCAATACCACTGGTGGATCCATATGTGGTATGTGAAAAGAACACACATGCAATGGCTCTGGTTGTTGTTATTAAAAAGAACACACATGCAATGACACTGGTGGATCCATGTGTGGTCTCTGAAGAGAACATACATGCAATGACTCTGGTTGTTATTAGTAAAAAGTGCACACATGCAATGACACTGGTGGATCCATAGGTGGATTGGGAAAAGAACACACATGCAATGACACTGGTGGATCCATATATGGTATGTGAAAAGAACACACATGCAATGACTCTGGTTGTTGTTAGTAAAAAGAACACACATGCAATGACACTGGTGGATCCAAAGGTGGATTGTGAAAAGAGCACACATGCAATGACACTAGTGGATCCATATGTGGTATGTGAAAAGAACACACATTTCAATGACTCTGGTTGTTGTTAGTAAAAAGAACACACATGCAATGACACTGGTGGATCCATGTGTGGTCTCTGAAGAGAACACACATACAATGACTCTAGTTCTTGTTAGTAAAAAGAACACACATGCAATAACATTGGTGGATCCATATGTGGTCTCTAAAGAGAACACACATTTCAATGACACTGGTGGATCCATATGTGGTATTTGAAAAGAACACACATGAAATGACTCCAGTTGTTGTTAGACATGCAATGACACTAGTAGATCCATATGTGGTATGTGAAAAGAACACACATTTTAATGACTCTGGTTGTTGTTAGTGAAAAGAACACACATGCAATGACATCAGGATCCATGTGTGGTCTCTAAAGGGAGCACACATTTCAATGACTGTTGTTGTTAGTAACAAGAACACACATTCAATGACACTGGTGGATCCATAGGAGGATTGTGAAAAGAGCACACATGCAATGACACTGGTGGATCCATGTGTGGTCTCTAAAGAGAACACACATTTCAATGACTCTGGTTGTTGTTAGTAAAAAGAAGACACATGCAATGACACTGGTGGATCCATGTGTGGTCTTTGAAGAGAACACAGATGCAATGACTCTGGTTGTTGTTAGTAAAAATAGCACACATGCAATGACACTGGTGGATCCATAGGTAGATTGTGAAAAGAACACACATCCAATGACACTAGTGGATCCATATGTGGTATGTGAAAAGAACACACATTACAATGACCCGAGTTGTTAGTAAAAGAACACACATGCAATGACATCTGGATCCATGTGTGGTCTCAAGAGAACACACATTTCAATGACACTTTGGTGGATCCATATGTGGTATGTGAAAAGAACACACATGCAATGACTCCAGTTGTTATTAGTAAAAAGAACACACATGCAATGACACTGGTCGATCCATGTGTGGTCTCTAAAGAGAACAAACATTTTAATGACACCGGGGGATCCATATGTGGTATGTGAAAAGAAGACACATGAAATGACTCCTGTTGTTGTTAGTAAAAAGAAAACACATGAAATGACACTGGTGGTTCCATATGTGGTATGTGAAAATAACACACATGCAATGACTCTGGTTGTTGTCAGTGAAAAGAACACACATGAAATGACACTGGTGGATCAATGTGTGTTCTCTGAAGAGATCACACATTTCAATGACACTGGTGGATCCATGTGTGGTCTTTGAAGAGAACACACATTTCAATGACTCTGGTGGATCCATATGTGGTATGTGAAAAGAACACACATGAAAAGACTCCAGTTGTTGTTAGTAAAAAGAACACACATGCAATGACACTGGTGGATCCATATGTGGTATGTGAAAAGAACACACATGAAATGACTCTGGTTGTTGTTAGTGAAAAGAACACACATGCAATGACAATGTTGGATCCATGTGTGGTCTCTGAAGAGAACACACATTTCAATGACTCTGGTTGTTGTTAGTAAAAAGAACACACATGCAATGAGACTGGTGGATCCATTTGTGGCCTCTAAAAAAACACACATGTAATGACTCTAGTTGTTGTTAGTAAAAAGAGCACACATGCAATGACACGTAATTGTGGATCCATAGGTGGATTGTGAAAAGAGCACACATGCAATGAAAATGGTGGATCCATATGTGGTATGTGAAAAGAACACACATGAAATGACTCTAGTTGTTGTTAGTAAAAAGAACACACATGCAATGACACTGGTGGATCCATATGTGGTATGTGAAAAGAACACACATGAAATGACTCTGGTTGTTGTTAGTGAAAAGAACACACATGCAAGGACACTGTTGGATCCATGTGTGGTCTCTAAAGAGAACACACATTTCAATGACTCTGGTTGTTGTTAGTAAAAAGATCACACATGCAATGAGACTGGTGGATCTATTTGTGGCCTCTGAAAAAACACACATGTAATGACTCTAGTTGTTGTTAGTAAAAAGAGCACACATGCAATGACACGTACTGGT
Source organism: Avena insularis (assembly GCA_023614405.1). Taxonomy (NCBI): domain Eukaryota; kingdom Viridiplantae; phylum Streptophyta; class Magnoliopsida; order Poales; family Poaceae; genus Avena; species Avena insularis. The sequence goes on along the minus strand of JAJUPC010000349.1, from coordinate 87,339 downwards.
GGATCCATAGGTGGATTGTGAAAAGAGCACACATGCAATGAAAATGGTGGATCCATATGTGGTATGTGAAAAGAACACACATGCAATGACTCTAGTTGTTGTTAGTAAAAACAACACACATGCAATGACACTAGTGGATCCATGTGTGGTCTCTGAAGAGAACACACATTTCAATGACACTGGTGGATCCATATGTGGTATGTGAAAAGAACACACATACAATGACTCCAGTTGTTCTTAGTAAAAAGAACACACATGCAATGACACTGGTGGATCCATATGTGGTATGTGAAAAGAACACACATGCAATGACTCCAGTTGTTGTTAGTAAAAACAACACACATTCAATGACACTGGTGGATCCATATGTGGTCTCTGAAGAGAACACACATTTCGATGACACTGGTGGATCCATATGTGGTATTTGAAAAGAACACACATGAAATGACTCCAGTTGATGTTAGTAAAAAGAACACACATGCAATGACACTAGTGGATCCATATGTGGTATGTGAAAAGAACACACATGAAATGACTCTGGTTGTTGTTAGTGAAAAGAACACACATGCAATGACACTGGTGGATCCATGTGTGGACTCTGAAGAGAACACACATTTCAATGACTCTGGTTGTTGTTAGTAACAAGAACACACATGCAATGACACTAATGGATCCATAGGTGGATTATGAAATGAGCACACATGCAATGACACTGGTGGATCCATATGTGGTATGTGAAAAGAACACACATGCAATGGCTCTGGTTGTTGTTATTAAAAAGAACACACATGCAATGACACTGTGGATCCATGTGTGGTCTCAAGAGAACATACATGCAATGACTCTGGTTGTTAGTAAAACAGCACACATGCAATGACACTGGTGGATCCATAGGTGGATTGGGAAAAGAACACACATGCAATGACACCGGTGGATCCATATATGGTATGTGAAAAGAACACACATGCAATGACTCTGGTTGTTGTTAGTAAAAAGAACACACATGCAATGACACTGGTGGATCCAAAGGTGGATTGTGAAAAGAGCACACATGCAATGACACTAGTGGATCCATATGTGGTATGTGAAAAGAACACACATTTCAATGACTCTGGTTGTTGTTAGTAAAAAGAACACACATGCAATGACACTGGTGGATCCATGTGTGGTCTCTGAAGAGAACACACATGCAATGACTCTAATTCTTGTTAGTAAAAAGAACACACATGCAATAACATTGGTGGATCCATATGTGGTCTCTAAAGAGAACACACATTTCAATGACACTGGTGGATCCATATGTGGTATTTGAAAAGAACACACATGAAATGACTCCAGTTGTTGTTAGACATGCAATGACACTAGTAGATCCATATGTGGTATGTGAAAAGAACACACATTTCAATGACTCTGGTTGTTGTTAGTGAAAAGAACACACATGAAATGACACTGGTGGATCCATATGTGGTATGTGAAAAGAACACACATGAAATGACTCTGGTTGTTGTTAGTGAAAAGAACACACATGCAATGACACTGGTGGATCCATGTGTGGTCTCTGAAGAGAACACACATTTCAATGACCTTTGTTGTTGTTAGTAACAAGAACACACATGCAATGACACTAGTGGATCCATAGGTGGATTGTGAAATGAGCACACATGCAATGACACTGGTGGATCCATATGTGGTATGTGAAAAGAACACACATGCAATGGCTCTGGTTGTTGTTATTAAAAAGAACACACATGCAATGACACTGGTGGATCCATGTGTGGTCTCTGAAGAGAACATACATGCAATGACTCTGGTTGTTGTTAGTAAAAAGAGCACACATGCAATGACACTGGTGGATCCATAGGTGGATTGGGAAAAGAACACACATGCAATGACACTGGTGGATCCATATATGGTATGTGAAAAGAACACACATGCAATGACTCTGGTTGTTGTTAGTAAAAAGAACACACATGCAATGACACTGGTGGATCCAAAGGTGGATTGTGAAAAGAGCACACATGCAATGACACTAGTGGATCCATATGTGGTATGTGAAAAGAACACACATTTCAATGACTCTGGTTGTTTTTAGGAAAAAAGAACATACATGCAATGACAGTGGTGGATCCATGTGTGGTCTCTGAAGAGAACACACATGCAATGACTCTAGTTCTTGTTAGTAAAAAGAACACACATGCAATAACATTGGTGGATCCATATGTGGTCTCTAAAGAGAACACACATTTCAATGACACTTGTGGATCCATATGTGGTATTTGAAAAGAACACACATGAAATGACTCCAGTTTTTGTTAGACATGCAATGACACTAGTAGATCCATATGTGGTATGTGAAAAGAACACACATTTCAATGACTCTGGTTGTTGTTAGTGAAAAGAACACACATGAAATGACACTGGTGGATCCATATGTGGTATGTGAAAAGAACACACATGAAATGACTCTGGTTGTTGTTAGTGAAAAGAACACACATGCAATGACACTGGTGGATCCATGTGTGGTCTCTGAAGAGAACACACATTTCAATGACTCGTGTTGTTAGTAACAAGAACACACATGCAATGACACTAGTGGATCCATAGGTGGATTGTGAAATGAGCACACATGCAATGACACTGGTGGATCCATATGTGGTATGTGAAAAGAACACACATGCAATGGCTCTGGTTGTTGTTATTAAAAAGAACACACATGCAATGACACTGGTGGATCCATGTGTGGTCTCTGAAGAGACCAAACATGCAATGACTCGGGTTGTTGTTAGTAAAAGAGCACACATGCAATGACCCTGCTGGATCCATAGGTGGATTGGGAAAAGAACACATGCAATGACACTGTGGATCCATATATGGTATGTGAAAAGAACACACATGCAATGACTCTGGTTGTTGTTAGTAAAAAGAACACACATGCAATGACACTGGTGGATACAAAGGTGGATTGTGAAAAGAGCACACATGCAATGACACTAGTGGATCCATATGTGGTATGTGAAAAGAACACACATTTCAATGACTCTGGTTGTTTTCAGTAAAAAAGAACACACATGCAATGACACTGGTGGATCCATGTGTGGTCTCTGAAGAGAACACACATGCAATGACTCTAGTTCTTGTTAGTAAAAAGAACACACATGCAATAACATTGGTGGATCCATATGTGGTGTCTAAAGAGAACACACATTTCAATGACACTGGTGGATCCATATGTGGTATTTGAAAAGAACACACATGAAATGACTCCAGTTGTTGTTAGACATGCAATGACACTAGTAGATCCATATGTGGTATGTGAAAAGAACACATATTTCAATGACTCTGGTTGTTGTTAGTGAAAAGAACACACATGCAATGACACTGGTGGATCCATGTGTGGTCTCTAAAGAGAACACACATTTCAATGACTCTGGTTGTTGTTAGTAACAAGAACACACATGCAATGACACTGGTGGATCCATAGGAGGATTGTGAAAAGAGCACACATGCAATGACACTGGTGGATCCATGTGTGGTCTCTAAAGAGAACACACATTTCAATGACTCTGGTTGTTGTTAGTAAAAAGAAGACACATGCAATGACACTGGTGGATCCATGTGTGGTCTTTGAAGAGAACACAGATGCAATGACTCTGGTTGTTGTTAGTAAAAATAGCTCACATGCAATGACACTGGTGGATCCATAGGTAGATTGTGAAAAGAACACACATGCAATGACACTAGTGGATCCATATGTGGTATGTGAAAAGAACACACATTTCAATGACCCGAGTTGTTAGTAAAAAGAACACACATGCAATGACACTGGTGGATCCATGTGTGGTCTCTGAAGAGAACACACATTTCAATGACACTGGTGGATCCATATGTGGTATGTGAAAAGAACACACATGCAATGACTCCAGTTGTTGTTAGTAAAAAGAACACACATGCAATGACACTGGTCGATCCATGTGTGGTCTCTAAAGAGAACACACATGCAATGACTCTAGTTCTTGTTAGTAAAAAGAACACACATGCAATAACATTGGTGGATCCATATGTGGTCTCTAAAGAGAACACACATTTCAATGACACTTGTGGATCCATATGTGGTATTTGAAAAGAACACACATGAAATGACTCCAGTTTTTGTTAGACATGCAATGACACTAGTAGATCCATATGTGGTATGTGAAAAGAACACACATTTCAATGACTCTGGTTGTTGTTAGTGAAAAGAACACACATGAAATGACACTGGTGGATCCATATGTGGTATGTGAAAAGAACACACATGAAATGACTCTGGTTGTTGTTAGTGAAAAGAACACACATGCAATGACACTGGTGGATCCATGTGTGGTCTCTGAAGAGAACACACATTTCAATGACTCTGGTTGTTGTTAGTAACAAGAACACACATGCAATGACACTAGTGGATCCATAGGTGGATTGTGAAATGAGCACACATGCAATGACACTGGTGGATCCATATGTGGTATGTGAAAAGAACACACATGCAATGGCTCTGGTTGTTGTTATTAAAAAGAACACACATGCAATGACACTGGTGGATCCATGTGTGGTCTCTGAAGAGACCATACATGCAATGACTCTGGTTGTTGTTAGTAAAAAGAGCACACATGCAATGACACTGGTGGATCCATAGGTGGATTGGGAAAAGAACACACATGCAATGACACTGGTGGATCCATATATGGTATGTGAAAAGAACACACATGCAATGACTCTGGTTGTTGTTAGTAAAAAGAACACACATGCAATGACACTGGTGGATACAAAGGTGGATTGTGAAAAGAGCACACATGCAATGACACTAGTGGATCCATATGTGGTATGTGAAAAGAACACACATTTCAATGACTCTGGTTGTTTTCAGTAAAAAAGAACACACATGCAATGACACTGGTGGATCCATGTGTGGTCTCTGAAGAGAACACACATGCAATGACTCTAGTTCTTGTTAGTAAAAAGAACACACATGCAATAACATTGGTGGATCCATATGTGGTGTCTAAAGAGAACACACATTTCAATGACACTGGTGGATCCATATGTGGTATTTGAAAAGAACACACATGAAATGACTCCAGTTGTTGTTAGACATGCAATGACACTAGTAGATCCATATGTGGTATGTGAAAAGAACACATATTTCAATGACTCTGGTTGTTGTTAGTGAAAAGAACACACATGCAATGACACTGGTGGATCCATGTGTGGTCTCTAAAGAGAACACACATTTCAATGACTCTGGTTGTTGTTAGTAACAAGAACACACATGCAATGACACTGGTGGATCCATAGGAGGATTGTGAAAACAGCACACATGCAATGACACTGGTGGATCCATGTGTGGTCTCTAAAGAGAACACACATTTCAATGACTCTGGTTGTTGTTAGTAAAAAGAAGACACATGCAATGACACTGGTGGATCCATGTGTGGTCTTTGAAGAGAACACAGATGCAATGACTCTGGTTGTTGTTAGTAAAAATAGCTCACATGCAATGACACTGGTGGATCCATAGGTAGATTGTGAAAAGAACACACATGCAATGACACTAGTGGATCCATATGTGGTATGTGAAAAGAACACACATTTCAATGACCCGAGTTGTTAGTAAAAAGAACACACATGCAATGACACTGGTGGATCCATGTGTGGTCTCTGAAGAGAACACACATTTCAATGACACTGGTGGATCCATATGTGGTATGTGAAAAGAACACACATGCAATGACTCCAGTTGTTGTTAGTAAAAAGAACACACATGCAATGACACTGGTCGATCCATGTTTGGTCTCTAAAGAGAACAAACATTTTAATGACACCGGGGGATCCATATGTGGTATGTGAAAAGAAGACACATGAAATGACTCCTGTTGTTGTTAGTAAAAAGAAAACACATGAAATGACACTGGTGGTTCCATATGTGGTATGTGAAAATAACACACATGCAATGACTCTGGGTTGTTGTCAGTGAAAAGAACACACATGAAATGACATCAGGATCAATGTGTGGTCTCTGAAGAGATCACACATTTCAATGACACTGGTGGATCCATGTGTGGTCTTTGAAGAGAACACACATTTCAATGACTTTGGTGGATCCATATGTGTTATGTGAAAAGAACACACATGAAAAGACTCCAGTTGTTGTTAGTAAAAAGAACACACATGCAATGACACTGGCGGATCCATATGTGGTATGTGAAAAGGACAGTCATGAAATGACACTGGTTGTTGTTAGTAAAAAGAACACACATGCAGTGACACTGGTGGATCCGTGTGTGGTCTCTGAAGAGAACACACATTTCAATGACTCTGGTTGTTGTTAGTAAAAAGAACACACATGCAATGAGACTGGTGGATCCATTTGTGGCCTCTAAAAAAACACACATGTAATGACTCTAGTTGTTGTTAGTAAAAAGAGCACACATGCAATGACACGTACTGGTGGATCCATAGGTGGATTGTGAAAAGAGCACACATGCAATGAAAATGGTGGATCCATATCTGGTATGTGAAAAGAACACACATGAAATGACTCCAGTTGTTGTTAGTAAAAAGAACACACATGCAATGACACTGGTGGATCCATATGTGGTATGTGAAAAGAACACACATGAAATGACTCTGGTTGTTGTTAGTGAAAAGAACACACATTCAATGACACTGTTGGATCCATGTGTGGACTCTAAAGAGAACACACATTTCAATGACTCTGGTTGTTGTTAGTAAAAAGATCACACATGCAATGAGACTGGTGGATCTATTTGTGGCCTCTGAAAAAACACACATGTAATGACTCTAGTTGTTGCTAGTAAAAAGATCACACATGCAATGACACGTACTGGTGGATCCATAGGTGGATTGTGAAAAGAGCACACATGCAATGAAAATGGTGGATCCATATGTGGTATGTGAAAAGAACACACATGCAATGACTCTAGTTGTTGTTAGTAAAAACAACACACATGCAATGACACTAGTGGATCCATGTGTGGTCTCTGAAGAGAACACACATTTCAATGACACTGGTGGATCCATATGTGGTATGTGAAAAGAACACACATACAATGACTCCAGTTGTTCTTAGTAAAAAGAACACACATGCAATGACACTGGTGGATCCATATGTGGTATGTGAAAAGAACACACATGCAATGACTCCAGTTGTTGTTAGTAAAAACAACACACATTCAATGACACTGGTGGATCCATATGTGGTCTCTGAAGAGAACACACATTTCGATGACACTGGTGGATCCATATGTGGTATTTGAAAAGAACACACATGAAATGACTCCAGTTGATGTTAGTAAAAAGAACACACATGCAATGACACTAGTGGATCCATATGTGTTATGTGAAAAGAACACACATGAAATGACTCTGGTTGTTGTTAGTGAAAAGAACACACATGCAATGACACTGGTGGATCCATGTGTGGACTCTGAAGAGAACACACATTTCAATGACTCTGGTTGTTGTTAGTAACAAGAACACACATGCAATGACACTAATGGATCCATAGGTGGATTATGAAATGAGCACACATGCAATGACACTGGTGGATCCATATGTGGTATGTGAAAAGAACACACATGCAATGGCTCTGGTTGTTGTTATTAAAAAGAACACACATGCAATGACACTGGTGGATCCATGTGTGGTCTCTGAAGAGAACATACATGCAATGACTCTGGTTGTTGTTAGTAAAAAGAGCACACATGCAATGACACTGGTGGATCCATAGGTGGATTGGGAAAAGAACACACATGCAATGACACTGGTGGATCCATATATGGTATGTGAAAAGAACACACATGCAATGACTCTGGTTGTTGTTAGTAAAAAGAACACACATGCAATGACACTGGTGGATCCAAAGGTGGATTGTGAAAAGAGCACACATGCAATGACACTAGTGGATCCATATGTGGTATGTGAAAAGAACACACATTTCAATGACTCTGGTTGTTGTTAGTAAAAAGAACACACATGCAATGACACTGGTGGATCCATGTGTGGTCTCTGAAGAGACCACACATGCAATGACTCTAATTCTTGTTAGTAAAAAGAACACACATGCAATAACATTGGTGGATCCATATGTGGTCTCTAAAGAGAACACACATTTCAATGACACTGGTGGATCCATATGTGGTATTTGAAAAGAACACACATGAAATGACTCCAGTTGTTGTTAGACATGCAATGACACTAGTAGATCCATATGTGGTATGTGAAAAGAACACACATTTCAGTGACTCTGGTTGTTGTTAGTGAAAAGAACACACATGCAATGACACTGGTGGATCCATCTGTGGTCTCTAAACAGAACACACATTTCAATGACTCTGGTTGTTGTTAGTAACAAGAACACACATGCAATGACACTGGTGGATCCATAGGAGGATTGTGAAAAGAGCACACATGCAATGACACTGGTGGATCCATGTGTGGTCTCTAAAGAGAACACACATTTCAATGACTCTGGTTGTTGTTAGTAAAAAGAAGACACATGCAATGACACTGGTGGATCCATGTGTGGTCTTTGAAGAGAACACAGATGCAATGACTCTGGTTGTTGTTAGTAAAAATAGCTCACATGCAATGACACTGGTGGATCCATAGGTAGATTGTGAAAAGAACACACATGCAATGACACTAGTGGATCCATATGTGGTATGTGAAAAGAACACACATTTCAATGACCCGAGTTGTTAGTAAAAAGAACACACATGCAATGACACTGGTGGATCCATGTGTGGTCTCTGAAGAGAACACACATTTCAATGACACTGGTGGATCCATATGTGGTATGTGAAAAGAACACACATGCAATGACTCCAGTTGTTATTAGTAAAAAGAACACACATGCAATGACACTGGTCGATCCATGTGTGGTCTCTAAAGAGAACAAACATTTTAATGACACCGGGGGATCCATATGTGGTATGTGAAAAGAAGACACATGAAATGACTCCTGTTGTTGTTAGTAAAAAGAAAACACATGAAATGACACTGGTGGTTCCATATGTGGTATGTGAAAATAACACACATGCAATGACTCTGGTTGTTGTCAGTGAAAAGAACACACATGAAATGACACTGGTGGATCAATGTGTGGTCTCTGAAGAGATCACACATTTCAATGACACTGGTGGATCCATGTGTGGTCTTTGAAGAGAACACACATTTCAATGACTCTGGTGGATCCATATGTGGTATGTGAAAAGAACACACATGAAAAGACTCCAGTTGTTGTTAGTAAAAAGAACACACATGCAATGACACTGGTGGATCCATATGTGGTATGTGAAAAGAACACACATGAAATGACTCTGGTTGTTGTTAGTGAAAAGAACACACATGCAATGACAATGTTGGATCCATGTGTGGTCTCTGAAGAGAACACACATTTCAATGACTCTGGTTGTTGTTAGTAAAAAGAACACACATGCAATGAGACTGGTGGATCCATTTGTGGCCTCTAAAAAAACACACATGTAATGACTCTAGTTGTTGTTAGTAAAAAGAGCACACATGCAATGACACGTACTGGTGGATCCATAGGTGGATTGTGAAAAGAGCACACATGCAATGAAAATGGTGGATCCATATGTGGTATGTGAAAAGAACACACATGAAATGACTCTAGTTGTTGTTAGTAAAAAGAACACACATGCAATGACACTGGTGGATCCATATGTGGTATGTGAAAAGAACACACATGAAATGACTCTGGTTGTTGTTAGTGAAAAGAACACACATGCAAGGACACTGTTGGATCCATGTGTGGTCTCTAAAGAGAACACACATTTCAATGACTCTGGTTGTTGTTAGTAAAAAGATCACACATGCAATGAGACTGGTGGATCTATTTGTGGCCTCTGAAAAAACACACATGTAATGACTCTAGTTGTTGTTAGTAAAAAGAGCACACATGCAATGACACGTACTGGTGGATCCATAGGTGGATTGTGAAAAGAGCACACATGCAATGAAAATGGTGGATCCATATGTGGTATGTGAAAAGAACACACATGCAATGACTCTAGTTGTTGTTAGTAAAAACAACACACATGCAATGACACTAGTGGATCCATGTGTGGTCTCTGAAGAGAACACACATTTCAATGACACTGGTGGATCCATATGTGGTATGTGAAAAGAACACACATACAATGACTCCAGTTGTTCTTAGTAAAAAGAACACACATGCAATGACACTGGTGGATCCATATGTGGTATGTGAAAAGAACACACATGCAATGACTCCAGTTGTTGTTAGTAAAAACAACACACATTCAATGACACTGGTGGATCCATATGTGGTCTCTGAAGAGAACACACATTTCGATGACACTGGTGGATCCATATGTGGTATTTGAAAAGAACACACATGAAATGACTCCAGTTGATGTTAGTAAAAAGAACACACATGCAATGACACTAGTGGATCCATATGTGGTATGTGAAAAGAACACACATGAAATGATTCTGGTTGTTGTTAGTGAAAAGAACACACATGCAATGACACTGGTGGATCCATGTGTGGTATGTGAAAAGAACACACATTTCAATGACCCGAGTTGTTAGTAAAAAGAACACACATGCAATGACACTGGTGGATCCATGTGTGGTCTCTGAAGAGAACACACATTTCAATGACAGTAGTGGATCCATATGTGGTATGTGAAAAGAACACACATGCAATGACTCCAGTTGTTATTAGTAAAAAGAACACACATGCAATGACACTGGTCGATCCATGTGTGGTCTCTAAAGAGAACAAACATTTTAATGACACCGGGGGATCCATATGTGGTATGTGAAAAGAAGACACATGAAATGACTCCTGTTGTTGTTAGTAAAAAGAAAACACATGAAATGACACTGGTGGTTCCATATGTGGTATGTGAAAATAACACATGCAATGACTCGTTGTTGTCGAAAAAGAACACACATGAAATGACACTGGTGGATCAATGTGTGGTCTCTGAAGAGATCACACATTTCAATGACACTGGTGGATCCATGTGTGGTCTTTGAAGAGAACACACATTTCAATGACTCTGGTGGATCCATATGTGGTATGTGAAAAGAACACACATGAAAAGACTCCAGTTGTTGTTAGTAAACAGAACACACATGCAATGACACTGGTGGATCCATATGTGGTATGTGAAAAGAACACACATGAAATGACTCTGGTTGTTGTTAGTGAAAAGAACACACATGCAATGACACTGGTGGATCCATATGTGGTCTCCAAGAGAACACACATTTCAATGACTCTGGTTGTTGTTAGTAAAAAGAACACACATGCAATGAGACTGGTGGATCCATTTGTGGCCTCTAAAAAAACACACATGTAATGACTCTAGTTGTTGTTAGTAAAAAGAGCACACATGCAATGACACGTACTGGTGGATCCATAGGTGGATTGTGAAAAGAGCACACATGCAATGAAAATGGTGGATCCATATGTGGTATGTGAAAAGAACACACATGAAATGACTCTAGTTGTTGTTAGTAAAAAGAACACACATGCAATGACACTGGTGGATCCATATGTGGTATGTGAAAAGAACACACATGAAATGACTCTGGTTGTTGTTAGTGAAAAGAACACACATGCAAGGACACTGTTGGATTCATGTGTGGTCTCTAAAGAGAACACACATTTCAATGACTCTGGTTGTTGTTAGTAAAAAGATCACACATGCAATGAGACTGGTGGATCTATTTGTGGCCTCTGAAAAAACACACATGTAATGACTCTAGTTGTTGTTAGTAAAAAGAGCACACATGCAATGACACGTACTGGTGGATCCATAGGTGGATTGTGAAAAGAGCACACATGCAATGAAAATGGTGGATCCATATGTGGTATGTGAAAAGAACACACATGCAATGACTCTAGTTGTTGTTAGTAAAAACAACACACATGCAATGACACTAGTGGATCCATGTGTGGTCTCTGAAGAGAACACACATTTCAATGACACTGGTGGATCCATATGTGGTATGTGAAAAGAACACACATACAATGACTCCAGTTGTTCTTAGTAAAAAGAACACACATGCAATGACACTGTGGATCCATATGTGGTATGTGAAAAGAACACACATGCAATGACTCCAGTTGTTGTTAGTAAAAACAACACACATTCAATGACACTGGTGGATCCATATGTGGTCTCTGAAGAGAACACACATTTCGATGACACTGGTGGATCCATATGTGGTATTTGAAAAGAACACACATGAAATGACTCCAGTTGATGTTAGTAAAAAGAACACACATGCAATGACACTAGTGGATCCATATGTGGTATGTGAAAAGAACACACATGAAATGACTCTGGTTGTTGTTAGTGAAAAGAACACACATGCAATGACACTGGTGGATCCATGTGTGGACTCTGAAGAGAACACACATTTCAATGACTCTGGTTGTTGTTAGTAACAAGAACACACATGCAATGACACTAATGGATCCATAGGTGGATTATGAAATGAGCACACATGCAATGACACTGGTGGATCCATATGTGGTATGTGAAAAGAACACACATGCAATGGCTCTGGTTGTTGTTATTAAAAAGAACACACATGCAATGACACTGGTGGATCCATGTGTGGTCTCTTAAGAGAACATACATGCAATGGCTCTGGTTGTTGTTAGTAAAAGAGCACACATGCAATGACACTGGTGGATCCATAGGTGGATTGGGAAAAGAACACACATGCAATGACACTGGTGGATCCATATATGGTATGTGAAAAGAACACACATGCAATGACTCTGGTTGTTGTTAGTAAAAAGAACACACATGCAATGACACTGGTGGATCCAAAGGTGGATTGTGAAAAGAGCACACATGCAATGACACTAGTGGATCCATATGTGGTATGTGAAAAGAACACACATTTCAATGACTCTGGTTGTTGTTAGTAAAAAGAACACACATGCAATGACATCAGGATCCATGTGTGGTCTCTTAAGAGAACACACATGCAATGACTCTAATTCTTGTTAGTAAAAAGAACACACATGCAATAACATTGGTGGATCCATATGTGGTCTCTAAAGAGAACACACATTTAAATGACACTGGTGGATCCATATGTGGTATTTGAAAAGAACACACATGAAATGACTCCAGTTGTTGTTAGACATGCAATGACACTAGTAGATCCATATGTGGTATGTGAAAAGAACACACATTTCAATGACTCTGGTTGTTGTTAGTGAAAAGAACACACATGAAATGACACTGGTGGATCCATATGTGGTATGTGAAAAGAACACACATGAAATGACTCTGGTTGTTGTTAGTGAAAAGAACACACATGCAATGACATCAGGATCCATGTGTGGTCTCTGAAGAGAACACACATTTCAATGACTCTGGTTGTTGTTAGTAACAAGAACACACATGCAATGACACTAGTGGATCCATAGGTGGATTGTGAAATGAGCACACATGCAATGACACTGGTGGATCCATATGTGGTATGTGAAAAGAACACACATGCAATGGCTCTGGTTGTTGTTATTAAAAAGAACACACATGCAATGACACTGGTGGATCCATGTGTGGTCTCTGAAGAGAACATACATGCAATGACTCTGGTTGTTGTTAGTAAAAAGAGCACACATGCAATGACACTGGTGGATCCATAGGTGGATTGGGAAAAGAACACACATGCAATGACACTGGTGGATCCATATATGGTATGTGAAAAGAACACACATGCAATGACTCTGGTTGTTGTTAGTAAAAAGAACACACATGCAATGACACTGGTGGATCCAAAGGTGGATTGTGAAAAGAGCACACATGCAATGACACTAGTGGATCCATATGTGGTATGTGAAAAGAACACACATTTCAATGACTCTGGTTGTTTTTAGTAAAAAAGAACACACATGCAATGACAGTGGTGGATCCATGTGTGGTCTCTGAAGAGAACACACATGCAATGACTCTAGTTCTTGTTAGTAAAAAGAACACACATGCAATAACATTGGTGGATCCATATGTGGTCTCTAAAGAGAACACACATTTCAATGACACTGGTGGATCCATATGTGGTATTTGAAAAGAACACACATGAAATGACTCCAGTTTTTGTTAGACATGCAATGACACTAGTAGAACCATATGTGGTATGTGAAAAGAACACACATTTCAATGACTCTGGTTGTTGTTAGTGAAAAGAACACACATGAAATGACACTGGTGGATCCATATGTGGTATGTGAAAAGAACACACATGAAATGACTCTGGTTGTTGTTAGTGAAAAGAACACACATGCAATGACACTGGTGGATCCATGTGTGGTCTCTGAAGAGAACACACATTTCAATGACTCTGGTTGTTGTTAGTAACAAGAACACACATGCAATGACACTAGTGGATCCATAGGTGGATTGTGAAATGAGCACACATGCAATGACACTGGTGGATCCATATGTGGTATGTGAAAAGAACACACATGCAATGGCTCTGGTTGTTGTTATTAAAAAGAACACACATGCAATGACACTGGTGGATCCATGTGTGGTCTCTGAAGAGACCATACATGCAATGACTCTGGTTGTTGTTAGTAAAAAGAGCACACATGCAATGACACTGGTGGATCCATAGGTGGATTGGGAAAAGAACACACATGCAATGACACTGGTGGATCCATATATGGTATGTGAAAAGAACACACATGCAATGACTCTGGTTGTTGTTAGTAAAAAGAACACACATGCAATGACACTGGTGGATCCAAAGGTGGATTGTGAAAAGAGCACACATGCAATGACACTAGTGGATCCATATGTGGTATGTGAAAAGAACACACATTTCAATGACTCTGGTTGTTGTTAGTAAAAAGAACACACATGCAATGACATCAGGATCCATGTGTGGTCTCTGAAGAGAACACACATGCAATGACTCTAGTTCTTGTTAGTAAAAAGAACACACATGCAATAACATTGGTGGATCCATATGTGGTCTCTAAAGAGAACACACATTTCAATGACACTGGTGGATCCATATGTGGTATTTGAAAAGAACACACATGAAATGACTCCAGTTGTTGTTAGACATGCAATGACACTAGTAGATCCATATGTGGTATGTGAAAAGAACACACATTTCAATGACTCTGGTTGTTGTTAGTGAAAAGAACACACATGCAATGACATCAGGATCCATGTGTGGTCTCTAAAGAGAACACACATTTCAATGACTCTGGTTGTTGTTAGTAACAAGAACACACATGCAATGACACTGGTGGATCCATAGGAGGATTGTGAAAAGAGCACACATGCAATGACACTGGTGGATCCATGTGTGGTCTCTAAAGAGAACACACATTTCAATGACTCTGGTTGTTGTTAGTAAAAATAAGACACATGCAATGACACTGGTGGATCCATGTGTGGTCTTTGAAGAGAACACAGATGCAATGACTCGTTGTTGTTAGTAAATATAGATCACTTGCAATGACACTGGTGGATCCATAGGTAGATTGTGAAAAGAACACACATGCAATGACA
Organism: Avena insularis; assembly: GCA_023614405.1. Classification (NCBI taxonomy): domain Eukaryota; kingdom Viridiplantae; phylum Streptophyta; class Magnoliopsida; order Poales; family Poaceae; genus Avena; species Avena insularis. The sequence goes on along the minus strand of JAJUPC010000349.1, from coordinate 71,737 downwards.
CTAGTGGATCCATATGTGGTATGTGAAAAGAACACACATTTCAATGACCCGAGTTGTTAGTAAAAAGAACACACATGCAATGACACTGGTGGATCCATGTGTGGTCTCTGAAGAGAACACACATTTCAATGACACTGGTGGATCCATATGTGGTATGTGAAAAGAACACACATGCAATGACTCCAGTTGTTGTTAGTAAAAAGAACACACATGCAATGACACTGGTCGATCCATGTGTGGTCTCTAAAGAGAACAAACATTTTAATGACACCGGGGGATCCATATGTGGTATGTGAAAAGAAGACACATGAAATGACTCCTTGTTGTTAGTAAAAGAAAACACATGAAATGACACTGGTGGTTCCATATGTGGTATGTGAAAATAACACACATGAAATGACTCGGTTGTTGTCATGAAAGAACACACATGAAATGACATGTGGATCAATGTGTGGTCTCAAGAGATCACACATTTCAATGACACAGTGGATCCATGTGTGGTCTTTGAAGAACACACATTTCAATGACTGTGGATCCATATGTGGTATGTGAAAAGAACACACATGAAAAGACTCCAGTTGTTGTTAGTAAACAGAACACACATGCAATGACACTGGTGGATCCATATGTGGTATGTGAAAAGAACACACATGAAATGACTCTGGTTGTTGTTAGTGAAAAGAACACACATGCAATGACAATGTTGGATCCATGTGTGGTCTCTGAAGAGAACACACATTTCAATGACTCTGGTTGTTGTTAGTAAAAAGAACACACATGCAATGAGACTGGTGGATCCATTTGTGGCCTCTAAAAAAACACACATGTAATGACTCTAGTTGTTGTTAGTAAAAAGAGCACACATGCAATGACACGTACTGGTGGATCCATAGGTGGATTGTGAAAAGAGCACACATGCAATGAAAATGGTGGATCCATATGTGGTATGTGAAAAGAACACACATGCAATGACTCTAGTTTTTGTTAGTAAAAACAACACACATGCAATGACACTAGTGGATCCATGTGTGGTCTCAAGAGAACACACATTTCAATGACACTGGTGGATCCATATGTGGTATGTGAAAAGAATGTATACAATGACTCAGTTGTTCTTAGTAAAAAGAACACACATGCAATGACACTGGTGGATCCATATATGTTATGTGAAAAGAACACACATGCAATGACTCCAGTTGTTGTTAGTAAAAAGAACACACATTCAATGACACTGGTGGATCCATATGTGGTCTCTGAAGAGAACACACATTTCGATGACACTGGTGGATCCATATGTGGTATTTGAAAAGAACACAGATGGAATGACTCCAATTGTTGTTAGTAAAAAGAACACACATGCAATGACACTAGTGGATCCATATGTGGTATGTGAAAAGAACACACATGAAATGACTCTGGTTGTTGTTAGTGAAAAGAACACACATGAAATGACACTGGTGGATCCATGTGTGGTCTTTGAAGAGAACACACATTTCAATGACTCTGGTTTTTGTTAGTAACAAGAACACACATGCAATGACACTGGTGGATCCATAGGTGGATTGTGAAAAGAGCACACATGCAATGACACTGGTGGATCCATATGTGGTATGTGAAAAGAACACACATGCAATGGCTCTGGTTGTTGTTATTAAAAAGAACACACATGCAATGACACTGGTGGATCCATGTGTGGTCTCCGAAGAGAACACACATGCAATGACTCTGGTTGTTGTTAGTAAAAAGAGCACACATGCAATGACACTGGTGGATCCGTAGGTGGATTGTGAAAAGAACACACATGCAATGACACTGGTGGATCCATATATGGTATGTGAAAAGAACACACATGCAATGACTCTGGTTGTTGTTAGTAAAAAGAACACACATGCAATGACACTGGTGGATCCATAGGTGGATTGTGAAAAGAGCACACATGCAATGACACTAGTGGATCCATATGTGGTATGTGAAAAGAACACACATTTCAATGACTCTGGTTGTTGTTAGTAAAAGAACACACATGCAATGACATCAGGGATCCATGTGTGGTCTCTAAAGAGAACACACATTTCAATGACTCTGGTTGTTGTTAGTAACAAGAACACACATGCAATGACACTGGTGGATCCATAGGAGGATTGTCAAAAGAGCACACATGCAATGACACTGGTGGATCCATGTGTGGTCTCTAAAGAGAACACACATTTCAATGACTCTGGTTGTTAGTAAAAAGAACACACATGCAATGACACTGGTGGATCCATGTGTGGTCTTTGAAGAGAACACAGATGCAATGACTCTGGTTGTTGTTAGTAAAAATAGCACACATGCAATGACACTGGTGGATCCATAGGTAGATTGTGAAAAGAACACACATGCAATGACACTAGTGGATCCATATGTGGTATGTGAAAAGAACACACATTTCAATGACCCGAGTTGTTAGTAAAAAGAACACACATGCAATGACACTGGTGGATCCATGTGTGGTCTCTGAAGAGAACACACATTTCAATGACACTAGTGGATCCATATGTGGTATGTGAAAAGAACACACATGCAATGACTCCAGTTGTTGTTAGTAAAAAGAACACACATGCAATGGCACTGGTGGATCCATGTGTGGTCTCTAAAGAGAACAAACATTTTAATGACACCGGGGGATCCATATGTGGTATGTGAAAAGAAGACACATGAAATGACTCCTGTTGTTGTTAGTAAAAAGAAAACACATGAAATGACACTTGTGGTTCCATATGTGGTATGTGAAAAGAACACACATGCAATGACTCTGGTTGTTGTCAGTGAAAAGAACACACATGAAATGACACTGGTGGATCAATGTGTGGTCTTTGAAGAGATCACACATTTCAATAACACTGGTGGATCCATGTGTGGTCTTTGAAGAGAACACACATTTCAATGACTCTGGTGGATCCATATGTGGTATGTGAAAAGAACACACATGAAATGACTCCAGTTGTTGTTAGTAAAAAGAACACACATGCAATGACACTGGTGGATCCATATGTGGTATGTGAAAAGAACACACATGAAATGACTCTGGTTGTTGTTAGTGAAAAGAACACACATGCAATGACAATGTTGGATCCATGTGTGGTCTCTGAAGAGAACACACATTTCAATGACTCTGGTTGTTGTTAGTAAAAAGAACACACATGCAATGAGACTGGTGGATCCATTTGTGGCCTCTAAAAAAACACACATGTAATGACTCTAGTTGTTGTTAGTAAAAAGAGCACACATGCAATGACACGTACTGGTGGATCCATAGGTGGATTGTGAAAAGAGCACACATGCAATGAAAATGGTGGATCCATATGTGGTATGTGAAAAGAACACGCGTGCAAAAACTCCAGTTGTTGTTAGTAAAAACAACACACATGCAATGACACTAGTGGATCCATGTGTGGTCTCTGAAGAGAACACACATTTCAATGACACTAGTGGATCCATATGTGGTATGTGAAAAGAACACACATTTCAATGACTCTGGTTGTTGTTAGTAAAAAGAACACACATGCAATGACACTGGTGGATCCATGTGTGGTCTCTGAAGAGAACACACATGCAATGACTCTAGTTGTTGTTAGTAAAAATAACACACATGCAATGACACTGGTGGATCCATATGTGGTCTCTGAAGAGAACACACATTTCAATGACACTGGTGGATCCATATGTGGTATTTGAAAAGAACACACATGAAATGACTCCAGTTGTTGTTAGTAAAAAGAACACACATGCAATGACACTAGTAGATCCATATGTGGTATGTGAAAAGAACACACATGAAATGACTCTGGTTGTTGTTAGTGAAAAGAACACACATGCAATGACACTGGTGGATCCATGTGTGGTCTCTGAAGAGAACACACATTTCAATGACTCTGGTTGTTGTTAGTAACAAGAACACACATGCAATGACACTGGTGGATCCATAGGTGGATTGTGAAAAGAGCACACATGCAATGACACTGGTGGATCCATGTGTGGTCTCTAAAGAGAACACACATTTCAATGACTCTGGTTGTTGTTAGTAAAAAAAAAAAATTCAATGACACTGGTGGATCCATGTGTGGTCTTTGAAGAGAACACACATGCAATGACTCTGGTTGTTGTTAGAGGAAAGAACACACATGCAATGACACTGGTGGATCCATGTGTTGTCTCTGAAGAGAACACACATTTCAATGACTCTAGTTGTTGTTAGTAAAAATAACACACATGCAATGACACTGGTGGATCCATGTATGGTCTCTAAAGAGAACACACATGCAATGACTCTGGTTGTTGTTAGTAAAAAGAGCACACATCCAATGACACTGGTGGATCCATAGGTGGATTGTGAAAAGAACACACATGCAATGACACTTGTGGATCCATATGTGGTATGTGAAAAGAACACACATTTCAATGACTCTGGTTGTTGTTAGTAAAAATAACACACATGCAATGACACTAGTGGATCCATATGTGGTATGTGAAAAGAACACACATGAAATGACTCTAGTTGTTGTTAGTGGAAAGAACACACATGCAATGACACTGGTGGATCCATGTGTTGTCTCTGAAGAGAACACACATTTCAATGACTCTGGTTGTTGTTAGTAAAAATAACACACATGCAATGACATCAGGATCCATGTGTGGTCTCTAAAGAGAACACACATGCAATGACTCTGGTTGTTGTTAGTAAAAAGAGAACACATCCAATGACACTGGTGGATCCATAGGTGGATTGTGAAAAGAACACACATGCAATGACACTTCTGGATCCATATGTGGTATGTGAAAAGAACACACATTTCAATGACTCTGGTTGTTGTTAGTAAAAAGAGCACATATGCAATGACACTGGTGGATCCATAGGTGGATTGTGAAAAGAACACACATGCAATGACACTGGTGGATCTATATGTGGTATGTGAAAAGAACACACATACAATGACTGTAGTTGTTCTTAGTAAAAAGAACACACATGCAATGACACTGGTGGATCCATATGTGGTATGTGAAAAGAACACAAATGCAATGACTCCAGTTGTTGTTAGTAAAAACAACACACATTCAATGACATTGGTGGATCCATATGTGGTCTCTGAAGAGAACACACATTTCGATGACACTGGTGGATCCATATGTGGTATTTGAAAAGAACACACATGAAATGACTCCAGTTGATGTTAATAAAAAGAACACACATGCAATGACACTAGTGGATCCATATGTGGTATGTGAAAAGAACACACATGAAATGACTCTGGTTGTTGTTAGTGAAAAGAACACACATGCAATGACACTGGTGGATCCATGTGTGGTCTCTGAAGAGAACACACATTTCAATGACTCTGGTTGTTGTTAGTAATAAGAACACACATGCAATGACACTAGTGGATCCATAGGTGGATTGTGAAATGAGCACACATGCAATGACACTGGTGGATCCATATGTGGTATGTGAAAAGAACACACATGCAATGGCTCTGGTTGTTGTTATTAAAAAGAACACACATGCAATGACACTGGTGGATCCATGTGTGGTCTCTGAAGAGAACATACATGCAATGACTCTGGTTGTTGTTAGTAAAAAGAGCACACATGCAATGACACTGGTGGATCCATAGGTGGATTGGGAAAAGAACACACATGCAATGACACTGGTGGATCCATATATGGTATGTGAAAAGAACACACATGCAATGACTCTGGTTGTTGTTAGTAAAAAGAACACACATGCAATGACACTGGTGGATCCAAAGGTGGATTGTGAAAAGAGCACACATGCAATGACACTAGTGGATCCATATGTGGTATGTGAAAAGAACACACATTTCAATGACTCTGGTTGTTGTTAGTAAAAAAGAACACACATGCAATGACACTGGTGGATCCATGTGTGGTCTCTGAAGAGAACACACATGCAATGACTCTAGTTCTTGTTAGTAAAAAGAACACACATGCAATAACATTGGTGGATCCATATGTGGTCTCTAAAGAGAACACACATTTCAATGACACTGGTGGATCCATATGTGGTATTTGAAAAGAACACACATGAAATGACTCCAGTTGTTGTTAGACATGCAATGACACTAGTAGATCCATATGTGGTATGTGAAAAGAACACACATTTCAATGACTCTGGTTGTTGTAGTGAAAAGAACACACATGCAATGACACTGGTGGATCCATGTGTGGTCTCTAAAGAGAACACACATTTCAATGACTCTGGTTGTTGTTAGTAACAAGAACACACATGCAATGACACTGGTGGATCCATAGGAGGATTGTGAAAAGAGCACACATGCAATGACATCAGGATCCATGTGTGGTCTCTAAAGAGAACACACATTTCAATGACTCTGGTTGTTGTTAGTAAAAATAAGACACATGCAATGACACTGGTGGATCCATGTGTGGTCTTTGAAGAGAACACAGATGCAATGACTCTGGTTGTTGTTAGTAAAAATAGCTCACATGCAATGACACTGGTGGATCCATAGGTAGATTGTGAAAAGAACACACATGCAATGACACTAGTGGATCCATATGTGGTATGTGAAAAGAACACACATTTCAATGACCTGAGTTGTTAGTAAAAAGAACACACATGCAATGACATCAGGATCCATGTGGTCTCTGAAGAGAACACACATTTCAATGACACTGGTGGATCCATATGTGGTATGTGAAAAGAACACACATGCAATGACTCCAGTTGTTGTTAGTAAAAAGAACACACATGCAATGACACTGGTCGATCCATGTGTGGTCTCTAAAGAGAACAAACATTTTAATGACACCGGGGGATCCATATGTGGTATGTGAAAAGAAGACACATGAAATGACTCCTGTTGTTGTTAGTACAAAGAAAACACATGAAATGACACTGGTGGTTCCATATGTGGTATGTGAAAATAACACACATGCAATGACTCTGGTTGTTGTCAGTGAAAAGAACACACATGAAATGACATCAGTGGATCAATGTGTGGTCTCCAAGAGATCACACATTTCAATGACACTGGTGGATCCATGTGTGGTCTTTGAAGAGAACACACATTTCAATGACTCTGGTGGATCCATATGTGGTATGTGAAAAGAACACACATGAAAAGACTCCAGTTGTTGTTAGTAAAAAGAACACACATGCAATGACACTGGTGGATCCATATGTGGTATGTGAAAAGAACACACATGAAATGACTCTGGTTGTTGTTAGTGAAAAGAACACACATGCAATGACAATGTTGGATCCATGTGTGGTCTCTGAAGAGAACAGACATTTCAATGACTCTGGTTGTTGTTAGTAAAAAGAACACACATGCAATGAGACTGGTGGATCCATTTGTGGCCTCTAAAAAAACACACATGTAATGACTCTAGTTGTTGTTAGTAAAAAGAGCACACATGCAATGACACGTACTGGTGGATCCATAGGTGGATTGTGAAAAGAGCACACATGCAATGAAAATGGTGGATCCATATGTGGTATGTAAAAAGAACACACATGAAATGAGTCTGGTTGTTGTTAGTGAAAAGAACACACATGCAATGACACTGTTGGATCCATGTGTGGTCTCTAAAGAGAACACACATTTCAATGACTCTGGTTGTTGTTAGTAAAAAGATCACACATGCAATGAGACTGGTGGATCTATTTGTGGCCTCTGAAAAAACACACATGTAATGACTCTAGTTGTTGTTAGTAAAAAGAGCACACATGCAATGACACGTACTGGTGGATCCATAGGTGGTTTGTGAAAAGAGCACACATGCAATGAAAATGGTGGATCCATATGTGGTATGTGAAAAGAACACACATGCAATGACTCTAGTTTTTGTTAGTAAAAACAACACACATGCAATGACACTAGTGGATCCATGTGTGGTCTCTGAAGAGAACACACATTTCAATGACACTGGTGGATCCATATGTGGTATGTGAAAAGAACAGACATACAATGACTCCAGTTGTTCTTAGTAAAAAGAACACACATGCAATGACACTGGTGGATCCATATATGTTATGTGAAAAGAACACACATGCAATGACTCCAGTTGTTGTTAGTAAAAAGAACACACATTCAATGACACTGGTGGATCCATATGTGGTCTCTGAAGAGAACACACATTTCGATGACACTGGTGGATCCATATGTGGTATTTGAAAAGAACACAGATGGAATGACTCCAATTGTTGTTAGTAAAAAGAACACACATGCAATGACACTAGTGGATCCATATGTGGTATGTGAAAAGAACACACATGAAATGACTCTGGTTGTTGTTAGTGAAAAGAACACACATGAAATGACACTGGTGGATCCATGTGTGGTCTTTGAAGAGAACACACATTTCAATGACTCTGGTTTTTGTTAGTAACAAGAACACACATGCAATGACACTGGTGGATCCATAGGTGGATTGTGAAAAGAGCACACATGCAATGACACTGGTGGATCCATATGTGGTATGTGAAAAGAACACACATGCAATGGCTCTGGTTTTTGTTATTAAAAAGAACACACATGCAATGACACTGGTGGATCCATGTGTGGTCTCCGAAGAGAACACACATGCAATGACTCTGGTTGTTGTTAGTAAAAAGAGCACACATGCAATGACACTGGTGGATCCGTAGGTGGATTGTGAAAAGAACACACATGCAATGACACTGGTGGATCCATATATGGTATGTGAAAAGAACACACATGCAATGACTCTAGTTGTTGTTAGTAAAAAGAACACACATGCAATGACACTGGTGGATCCATAGGTGGATTGTGAAAAGAGCACACATGCAATGACACTAGTGGATCCATATGTGGTATGTGAAAAGAACACACATTTCAATGACTCTGGTTGTTGTTAGTAAAAAGAACACACATGCAATGACACTGGTGGATCCATGTGTGGTCTCTGAAGTGAACACACATGCAATGACTCTAGTTGTTAGTAAAAAGAACACACATGCAATGACACTGGTGGATCCATATGTGGTCTCTGAAGAGAACACACATTTCAATGACACTGGTGGATCCATATGTGGTATTTGAAAAGAACACACATGAAATGACTCTAGTTGTTGTTAGTAAAAAGAACACACATGCAATGACACTAGTAGATCCATATGTGGTATGTGAAAAGAACACACATGAAATGACTCTGGTTGTTGTTAGTGAAAAGAACACACCTGCAATGACACTGGTGGATCCATGTGTGGTCTCTGAAGAGAACACACATTTCAATGACTCTGTTTGTTGTTAGTAACAAGAACACACATGCAATGACACTGGTGGATCCATAGGTGGATTGTGAAAAGAGCACACATGCAATGACACTGGTGGATCCATGTGTGGTCTCTAAAGAGAACACACATTTCAATGACTCTGGTTGTTGTTAGTAAAAAGAACACACATTCAGTGACACTGGTGGATCCATGTGTGGTCTTTGAAGAGAACACACATGCAATGACTCTGGTTGTTGTTAGTAAAAAGAGCACACATGCAATGACACTGGTGGATCCATAGGTGGATTGTGAAAAGAACACACATGCAATGACACTAGTGGATCCATATGTGGTATGTGAAAAGAACACACATTTGAATGACTCAAGTTGTTAGTAAAAAGAACACACATGCAATGACACTGGTGGATCCATGTGTGGTGTCTGAAGAGAACACACATTTCAATGACACTAGTGGATCCATATGTGATATGTGAAAAGAACACACATGAAATGACACTGTTGGATCCATAGGTGGATTGTGAAAAGAGCACACATGCAATGACACTGGTGGATCCATATGTAGTATGTGAAAAGAACACACATGCAATGACACTAGTGGATCCATGTGTGGTCTCTAAAGAGAACAAACATTTTAGTGACACTAGGGGATCCATATGTGGTATGTGAAAAGAACACACATGAAATGACTCCTGTCGTTGTTAGTAAAAAGAACACACATGCAATGACACTGGTGGATCCATATGTGGTATGTGAAAAGAACACACATGCAATGACTCTGGTTGTTGTCAGTGAAAAGAACACACATGAAATGACACGGGTGGATCCATGTGTGGTCTCTGAAGAGAACACACATTTCAATGACACTGGTGGATCCATGTGTGGTCTTTGAAGAGAACACACATTTCAATGACACTGGTGGATCCATATGTGGTATGTGAAAAGAACACTCATGAAATGACTCCAGTTGTTGTGAGTAAAAAGAACACACATGCAATGACACTGGTGGATCCATATGTGGTATGTGAAAAGAACACACATGAAATGCTTCTGGTTGTTGTTAGTGAAAAGAACACACATGCAATGACACTGGTGGATCCATGTGTGGTCTCTGTAGAGAACACACATTTCAATGACTCTGGTTATTGTTAGTAAAAAGAACACACATGAGATGACACTGGTGGATCCATATGTGGTATGTGAAAAGAACACACATGCAATGACTCTGGTTGTTGTCAGTGAAAGGAACACACATGAAATGACACTAGTGGATCAATGTGTGGTCTCTAAAGAGAACACACATTTCAATGACACTGGTGGATCCATGTGTGGGCTTTGAAGAGAACACACATTTCAATGACTCTGGTGGATCCATATGTGGTATGTGAAAAGAACACACATGAAATGACTCCAGTTGTTGTTAGTAAAAAGAACACACATGCAATGACATTGGTGGATCCATGTGTGGTCTCTGAAGAGAACACACATTTCAATAACTCTGGTTGTTGTTAGTAAAAAGAACACACATGCAATGAGACTGGTGGATCCATATGTGGTATGTGAAAAGAACACACATACAATGACTCCAGTTGTTCTTAGTAAAAAGAATACACATTCAATGACACTGGTGGATCCATATGTGGTCTCTGAAGAGAACACACATTCGATGACACTGGTGGATCCATATGTGGTATTTGAAAAGAACACAGATGAAATGACTCCAGTTGTTGTTAGTAAAAAGAACACACATGCAATGACACTAGTGGATCCATATGTGGTATGTGAAAAGAACACGCATGAAATGAGTCTGGTTGTTGTTAGTGAAAAGAACACACATGCAATGACACTGGTGGATCCATGTGTGGTCTCTGAAGAGAACACACATTTCAATGACTCTGGTTGTTGTTAGTAACAAGAACACACATGCAATGACACTGGTGGATCCATAGGTGGACTGTGAAAAGAGCACACATGCAATGACATTGGTGGATCCATATGTGGTATGTGAAAAGAACACACATGCAATGGCTCTGGTTGTTGTTATTAAAAAGAACACACATGCAATGACACTGGTGGATCCATAGGTGGATTGTGAAAAGAACACACATTTAAATGACTCTGGTTGTTGTTAGTAAAAAGAACACACATGCAATAACACTGGTGGATCCATGTGTCGTCTCTGAAGAGAACACACATGCAATGACTCTGGTTGTTGTTAGTAAAAAGAGCACACATGCAATGACACAGGTGGGTCCATAGGTCGATTGTGAAAAGAACACACATGCAATGACACTAGTGGATCCATATGTGGTATGTGAAAAGAACAAACATGCAATGACTCTGGTTGTTGTTAGTAAAAAGAACACACATGCAATGACACTGGTGGATCCATAGGTGGATTGTGAAAAGAGCACACATACAATGACACTGGTGGATCCATATATGGTATGTGAAAAGAACACACACGCAATGACTCTGGTTGTTGTTAGTAAAAAGAACACACATGCAATGACACTGGTGGATTGTGAAAAGAACACACATGCAATGACACTGGTGGATCCATGTGTTGTCTCTGAAGAGAACACACATGCAATGACTCTGGTTGTTGTTAGTAAAAAGAGCACACATGCAAAGACACTGGTGGATCCATAGGTGGATTGTGAAAAGAACACACATGCAATGACACTGGTGGATCCATATATGGTATGTGAAAAGAACACACATGCAATGACTCTGGTTGTTGTTAGTAAAAAGAACACACATGCAATGACACTGGTGGATCCATAGGTGGATTGTGAAAAGAGCACACATGCAATGACACTGGTGGATCCATATATGGTATGTGAAAAGAACACACATGCAATGACTCCAGTTGTTGTTACTAAAAAGAACACACATGCAATGACACTAGTGGATCCATGTGTGGTCTCTGAAGAGAACACACATTTCAATGACTCTGGTTGTTGTTAGTAAAAAAGAACACACATGCAATGAGACAGGTGGATCCATTTGTGGCCTCTGAAAAAACACACATGTAATGACTCTAGTTGTTGTTAGTAAAAAGAGCACACATGCAATGACACGTACTGGTGGATCCATAGGTGGATTGTGAAAAGAGCACACATGCAATGAAAATGGTGGATCCATATGTGGTATGTGAAAAGAACACACATGCAATGACTCCAGTTGTTGTTAGTAAAAACAACACACATGCAATGACACTAGTGGATCCATGTGTGGTCTCTGAAGAGAACACACATTTCAGTGACACTGGTGGATCCATATGTGGTATGTGAAAAGAACACACATACAATGACTCCAGTTGTTCTTAGTAAAAAGAATACACATTCAATGACACTGGTGGATCCATATGTGGTCTCTGAAGAGAACACACATTCGATGACACTGGTGGATCCATATGTGGTATTTGAAAAGAACACAGATGAAATGACTCCAGTTGTTGTTAGTAAAAAGAACACACATGCAATAACACTAGTGGATCCATATGTGGTATGTGAAAAGAACACACATGAAATGAGTCTGGTTGTTGTTAGTGAAAAGAACACACATGCAATGACACTGGTGGATCCATGTGTGGTCTCTGAAGAGAACACACATTTCAATGACTCTGGTTGTTGTTAGTAACAAGAACACACATGCAATGACACTGGTGGATCCATAGGTGGACTGTGAAAAGAGCACACATGCAATGACATTGGTGGATCCATATGTGGTATGTGAAAAGAACACACATGCAATGGCTCTGGTTGTTGTTATTAAAAAGAACACACATGCAATGACACTGGTGGATCCATAGGTGGATTGTGAAAAGAACACACATTTCAATGACTCTGGTTGTTGTTAGTAAAAAGAACACACATGCAATAACACTGGTGGATCCATGTGTCGTCTCTGAAGAGAACAAACATGCAATGACTCTGGTTGTTGTTAGTAAAAAGAGCACACATGCAATGACACAGGTGGGTCCATAGGTGGATTGTGAAAAGAACACACATGCAATGACACTAGTGGATCCATATGTGGTATGTGAAAAGAACAAACATGCAATGACTCTGGTTGTTGTTAGTAAAAAGAACACACATGCAATGACACTGGTGGATCCATAGGTGGATTGTGAAAAGAGCACACATGCAATGACACTGGTGGATCCATATATGGTATGTGAAAAGAACACACATGCAATGACTCTGGTTGTTGTTAGTAAAAAGAACACACATGCAATGACACTGGTGGATTGTGAAAAGAACGCACATGCAATGACACTGGTGGATCCATGTGTTGTCTCTGAAGAGAACACACATGCAATGACTCTGGTTGTTGTTAGTAAAAAGAGCACACATGCAAAGACACTGGTGGATCCATAGGTGGATTGTGAAAAGAACACACATGCAATGACACTGGTGGATCCATGTGTCGTCTCTGAAGAGAACACACATGTAATGACTCTGGTTGTTGTTAGTAAAAAGAGCACACATGCAATGACACAGGTGGGTCCATAGGTGGATTGTGAAAAGAACACACATGCAATGACACTAGTGGATCCATATGTGGTATGTGAAAAGAACAAACATGCAATGACTCTGGTTGTTGTTAGTAAAAAGAACACACATGCAATGACACTGGTGGATCCATAGGTGGATTGTGAAAAGAGCACACATGCAATGACACTGGTGGATCCATATATGGTATGTGAAAAGAACACACATGCAATGACTCTGGTTGTTGTTAGTAAAAAGAACACACATGCTATGACACTGGTGGATTGTGAAAAGAACGCACATGCAATGACACTGGTGGATCCATGTGTTGTCTCTGAAGAGAACACACATGCAATGACTCTGGTTGTTGTTAGTAAAAAGAGCACACATGCAAAGACACTGGTGGATCCATAGGTGGATTGTGAAAAGAACACACATGCAATGACACTGGTGGATCCATATATGGTATGTGAAAAGAACACACATGCAATGATTCTGGTTGTTGTTAGTAAAAAGAACACACATGCAATGACACTGGTGGATCCATAGGTGGATTGTGAAAAGAGCACACATGCAATGACACTAGTGGATCCATATGTGGTATGTGAAAAGAACACACATTTCAATGACTCTGGTTGTTGTTAGTAAAAAGAACACACATGCAATGACACTAGTGGATCCATGTGTGTTCTCTGAAGAGAACACACATGCAATGAATCTAGTTGTTGTTAGTAAAAAGAACACACATGCAATGACACTGGTGGATCCATATGTGGTCTCTGAAGAAAACACACATTTCAATGACACTGGTGGATCCATATGTGGTATTTGAAAAGAACACACATGAAATGACTCCAGTTGTTGTTAGTAAAAAGAACACACATGCAATGACACTAGTAGATCCATATGTGGTATGTGAAAAGAACACACATGAAATGACTCTGGTTGTTGTTAGTGAAAAGAACACACATGCAATGACACTGGTGGATCAATGTGTGATCTCTGAAGAGAACACACATTTCAATGACTCTGGTTGTTGTTAGTAACAAGAACACACATGCAATGACACTGGTGGATCCATAGGTGGATTGTGAAAAGAGCACACATGCAATGACACTGGTGGATCCATGTGTGGTCTCTAAAGAGAACACACATTTCAATGACTCTGGTTGTTGTTAGTAAAAACATGTCACATCCCAAGATTTTCCAAATCTTGTAATGTGAAAAATAAATAAACAAAATAAATTTTTGTTGAAAATATGGGTGAAAAGAAACTTTTGTTTCTAAAAGGAAACTTAAAATCCCATCCTGAACAAACTTTGGTTAAAGATTGAATTCAACAAATCCAAATCAAGAGAAATGCATTCCTCAATGAATGTATCTGGAAATTTAAACATTTGGAAAATAAATCCAAAACCCTAAACCCTAATGGAAGAAAATCATTTCCAAGTTATCTCCAAATCCGTGGATTTGATCCATACCAAAATTGATCAACAAATGTTCACAAAGGATCAAGAAAGACCATAGAAGTTGGTTTCACTCAAATTGGAACCATAAATAAAATCTTATGAATATAATGAGATAAGGAAATTGAATTTCCAAAGCTAATAAAGCCCTTACCAAAAACCCATACCAATTGGTGAGCAAATTATCCTAAAGGGATTTATAAAGATAAACATTTATTAAAGGAAAATAAAATATTTTGTTTTGATAAAAGGAGTAAAGATTTATTTAAATAAAATAATAAGGATTTAAATATCCAATTTTATTTAAGTAAAGGCTTTTCCCATTTTAAATAAACACTAAAACTTATTTTAAATAAGTTTTCCAAGTATTTTGTTTTCTCAAATAAAACCTACTAAAGTGTTTTGGTTTTATTTGGATTTCAAAATAAAGTTTTTAAATAAACAAATCCTATATGGATTATTAACTAAGGTCCATTTATTTAATTATTAATGGAACCTAAAATAAAAGGTTATTTTGTTTTAAACAAGATTTCCAAATATCCTTATTTTCAAATAAAACCTACTGGTTTGGTTTTGAAAGTATTTGGATTTCAAATGGAAATTTTGTTAAATAAATCAAACCCTATTTTATGAAATAACTAAGATCCATTTTATTCAATTAATAAATGGATCCTAAAATAAATAAAAATATTATTTTATTTTGAGATTTGGATTATGTTGATAAACAGAACCAAATTCAAAGTACAAAGTTGAGTGATTGTTTGGAATTGTTTGAATGTTTGAATAGTTGGTTGAAAATTCAAAACAGAAATTGTTTTGGAAAATAGAAAAAGTTTTAGATAGAAAAAAATAGAGCAGCCCAACCAGCCCAATAGGCCCAACCCCCTCGGAAAAACTTTTTCTTCAATTAGCACCAATTAGTTAACCCGCACAAAGAGTGACAATCGGACCCCCACCCTTTCTTTCAGCAAAGCGGACCCACTGTCCCCTATAATTGCTTTTTTTTCTTTACACTGACATCCTCTCTCGCGAATAACATCAGAGGACCTACATCTCACGAATTCTTTATCCCACTCGCAGGACCCTACAGCCATCACCCGGCTTTCTCCCCTGGTGACTTCCTCACTGCTGCAAATGTCAATGCCGCGAGAAAATTTTGATGCAGATGGAAACGCCTGCGCAAAGGATCACGCCAGATAAACCACCATGTCCCCTATTAGACTCTCTCTAATCTCGCAGCTCAAGACGCCTCGACGACGCCTACTGAAGCTCTAACACCGCCCGACCCCCCCACCTCCCAGAGCACACGAGCTTGCTACCCCTCTTCTTGCGCATTTCTCAGCACCAACCTCACACCCTCGTGAGCACCGTAGCCTCGACAACCTCAACATCAGAGCATCGCCGCGTCACGCCTAGCCAAGTTTCCCGTAAGCCTCGTAGCCCGCGCCTTCTTCATGCTCCCCCATTCGCCGTGTCTTTGCGCATCCCGGCGGTGCATCTGGTTTGTCTTCGAGTGAACTCCGGTGGCTGTCTCGGCGACGACTGCGAAGGCTCTTACTATCTGCGAGCC
This sequence comes from Avena insularis, assembly GCA_023614405.1. Classification (NCBI taxonomy): domain Eukaryota; kingdom Viridiplantae; phylum Streptophyta; class Magnoliopsida; order Poales; family Poaceae; genus Avena; species Avena insularis. The sequence goes on along the minus strand of JAJUPC010000349.1, from coordinate 54,925 downwards.
CCACAGGTAGATTCCGGACGCCCCTCCTCTTCTCTTTCACGCACGCGTCACCGCACTGACCTTGCGCAGCTAACCCAGTCCTCCGTTTGTCTTCTCGTGGTCCACAACATCGTCTTCGACCGTAGACAGAACCGTCCGCCGCCAGAACCAACTCCGGCGAGGAATCCTGCCCGTCCCCGAGCGCCCCTTGACCAACCGCGAGTACATTGAGCATCGCCGTGACCCCCTGAGCCTGGTGAGCAACCCCCCTTTCTCCCTCACCTCCTGTAGCATCGGCACCGTCGTCGACCGATCGCTGCCGTAGCCGGCCGGGCCGCCATGCTTCGTTAAGGTCGAGCACCTACCCGTCCGATCCAGATCGTAGGGACGCGATAGATTCACTTAACTGAAAGGGTACGCTAGATCTGAGCCGTGCGATATCACTTAGATCCAACGGTCTGCAGCGTGATCCACCCCGAACCGGTACCAGCCAGTCGTTTTACGCCACGTGGCCAGGTCTATTTTAAAACAGAATTTGAAAAACAGATTTAAGTGCCATTTTCAAACCCTTGTATCTTTGGATCCACACGTCCAAAAATTAGAAATTTTATGTCGTTGGATTCAGGAGAACAAGACCTAACCAACCCTGCCTTTGGTTTAGCAAGTAGTATTTGCTAAATGGGTTGATTATGCAGAAACATTTGAGTGCTTGTTTAGATTAGAAAAATTGTTTAAAAATGATTTTAGGGTTAAAACCTTTGCAAATTGGTTTGTTGTGACCTTACTGACCCTAGAGACCAACCCTTGTCTTGGAAAATGATTTTTGAAAAGTTTAGAATGGATTAATTGGTTTAGTCCATTTCTAGCTAATTAAAAACTATTGATTTGGTTTTGGAAATGTTTTTGAGTAAAAAACTTTGAGAAATGGTTTAGACCAAACCTACTGACCCAAACACCAAGTTTTGCAATAGCAACTCATTTGGTGAAACAAAATAAGGAATCTTTGATTTAAAAACCATTTCTAGTCAAATAGAAATGTGGTTATTTTATTAAAAATGGTTTTGAAGTGAAACCCTCTTGCTGATAACTTTGCCACTTTGGTAAATGACCAATTTGGATCTTACAAAGTTTAGGAATCTAATAGAGACCCTCTTTGCAAAATAAACTATCTTGTGCATACTCCCATGCATGACCTAGTTTTCATAGTTTTGTGTGTGTGAAATGATGTTTGATTGATTATTTGGAATGCTAGTTGATTTGGTGTTTTGCTTGATTGGTAGATTGAGTTTGTGCCTTGCTTGATTGATTTGTAGTGACTTGAAGAGTGTGATTGTTGCAAGGACAAGGAGTGAACCTATACCCTCTACCAAAAAGGCAAGTGATGCTTCATATCTTTTTGTCCCATTATTTTCAATATGCATTAGTGATTTTGCTAAGTAAAACTTGCATGGATTTTATTTAGCTAAGTATAGACCTTGCTATTGGAAAACCTAGTAGATGAGTTCTTAGTAGGATTTTCCTAAGTTAAGAATCCTATTGCTATCAAGCTTAGCCTAGCTAATAGAAAACATGGGTGGTATATATTCACACTATGGAAAAATCTCTAAGTCTGAGGACTTATGTTTTGTTTAATAAAAACAACTAAGTGAATGAATCACCTGGGTGGAATGGAAGAATGGTTTGTGTTGAGTGGTTCACAAGGCCATGGACTTGGCTTGTGTATCTCACTTGTGGATGGCCACCCAGGAAACAAAGAGATTTGAGATGTCAAATGTTGAAAAGCTTCAAGTGCAACCACTTGGCAATATGGGCTCTGCCATGATCATATAGGTTGCAAGAACTTAGCCATATGGACAGTTGGTGGTAGTGTTTGATAGGTTGGAACGCGTCCATGATGGTCTAAGGAAAGGCTTCTGAAAGATCTTGTCTTGGGAAACCAAGTCTTGTGGGGAAAGTGCACCACCTCTGTAGAGTGTAAAATCTAAGTACTTAGCCATGTCCCTGGAAAAGGACAATTTGAGCTTCAAGACATGGAAGCTATCAAGAATCTCATCACTCCAATTTCTAAGTAAAACTTGTGGGTGAACAAGGGTTGTTTGTTATCTTCAATCTTTGATGGAGAGATGGCTTGGTACAAGGATCTTGAAATCTTTGATTGAGGAAAAATGATTTTGCCAAGCACATCAGTCTTTGATTGGTAGATGCCTTGGAAAGGATCTTCAGTCTTTGATTGGTAGATGCCTTGGGAAAGATTTTGCAAAAACAAAAAAAAACTTAGTATTTTCAAAATGTTAGGGAAAAATCTATTTTGAGCAATGCAAGCCTCAACTCCACTTAGCCAAATGCATATAGAAGATAGACTCCACTATACTACCAAAGTATCACTTGCCAATACAATTCAAACGTATTGACCCTTGTGGCTGTAACTTGTAATGTTGCAGGTTTGATTGATTTTAGTGAAGATTGATTGATTAGGATTACAAAGTCTACAACCAACATCTGCCTGTGGCACTTTGAAGATGAAGGACTCCATGCTTATAGTTATTCCGCTGCAATGTAATGTAATAGCCAAATGAGCTATGTATTGATGTAATAAAATTATGTTATTCCTGGTTATAAAGTTATATTATGACCTTTGCTTCTTGATATTACATCTAAACTGTGGATGCTAGCTATTGATCCAGGGACTAGCATTGTAAACAGAGGGGGCTCAACCTTATTAAAGGTTGGGGACCCTACAAAAGAACACACATTCAATGACACTGGTGGATCCATGTTTGGTCTTTGAAGAGAACACACATGCAATGACTCTGGTTGTTGTTAGTAAAAATAGCACACATGCAATGACACTGGTGGATCCATAGGTGGATTGTGAAAAGAACACACATGCAATGACACTAGTGGATCCATATGTGGTATGTGAAAAGAACACACATTTGAATGACTAAAGTTGTTAGTAAAAAGAACACACATGCAATGACACTGGTGGATCCATGTGTGGTGTCTGAACACATTTCAATGACACTAGTGGATCCATATGTGGTATGTGAAAAGAACACACATGAAATGCACTGTTGGATCCATAGGTGGATTGTGAAAAGAGCACACATGCAATGACACTGGTGGATCCATATGTGGTATGTGAAAAGACCACACATGCAATGACTCCAGTTGTTGTTAGTAAAAAGAACACACATGCAATGACACTAGTGGATCCATATGTGGTCTCTAAAGAGAACAAACATTTTAATGACACTGGGGGATCCATATGTGGTATGTGAAAAGAACACACATGAAATGACTCCTGTTGTTGTTAGTAAAAAGAACACACATGAAATGACACTGGTGGATCCATATGTGGTATGTGAAAAGAACACACATGCAATGACTCTGGTTGTTGTCAGTGAAAAGAACAAACATGAAATGACACTGGTGGATCCATGTGTGGTCTCTGAAGAGAACACACATTTCAATGACACTGGTGGATCCATGTGTGGTCTTTGAAGAGAACACACATTTCAATGACACTGGTGGATCCATATGTGGTATGTCAAAAGAACACACATGAAATGACTCTAGTTGTTGTTAGTAAAAAGAACACACATGCAATGACACTGGTGGATCCAGATGTGGTATGTGAAAAGAACACACATGAAATGACTCTGGTTGTTGTTATTGAAAAGAACACACATGCAATGACACTGGTGGATCCATGTGTGGTCTCTGAAGAGAACACACATTTCAATGACTCTGGTTGTTGTTAGTAAAAAGAACACACACGCAATGAGACTGGTGGATCCATTTGTGGCCTCTGAAAAAACACACATGTAATGACTCTAGTTGTTGTTAGTAAAAAGAGCACACATGCAATGACACTGGTGGATCCATAGGTGGATTGTGAAAAGAGCACACATGCAATGACACTGGTGGATCCATATGTGGTATGTGAAAATACAACACATGCAATGACTCCAATTGTTGTTAGTAAAAAGAACACACATGCAATGACACTAGTGGATCCATGTGTGGTCTCTGAAGAGAACACACATTGCAATGACACTGGTGGATCCATATGTGGTATGTGAAAAGAACACACATGAAATGACACTGGTCGATCCATAGGTGGATTATGAAAAGAGCACACATGCAATGACACTGGTGGATCCATATGTGCTTTGTGAAAAGAACACACATGCAATGACTCTAGTTGTTGTTAGTAAAAAGAACAGACATGCAATGACACTGGTGGATCCATGTGTGGTCTCTGAAGAGAACACACATTTCAATGACACTGGTGGATCCATATGTGGTATGTGAAAAGAACACACATGAAATTACACTTGTTGTTGTTAGTAAGAAGAACACACATGTAATGATACTGGTGGATCCATATGTGGTATGTGAAAAGAACACACATGCAATGACTTTGGTTGTAATTAGTAACAAGAACACACATGCAATGACACTGGTGGATCCATGTGTGGTCTCTAAAGACAATACACATTTCAACGACTCTGGTTGTTGTTAGTAAAAATAACACACATGCAATGACACTGGTGGATCCATGTGTGGTCTCTAAAGAGAACACACATGCAATGACTCTGGTTGTTAGTAAAAGAGCACACATCCAATGACACTGGTTGATCCATAGGTGGATTGTGAAAAGGACACATGCAATGACACTGGTGGATCCATATGTGGTATGTGAAAAGAACACACATTTCAATGACTCTGGTTGTTGTTAGTAAAAAGAACACACATGCAATGACACTAGTGGATCCATCTGTGGTCTCTAAAGAGAACACACATGCAATGACTCTTGTTGTTGTTAGTAAAAAGAGCACACATGCAATGACACTGGTGGATCCATAGGTGGATTGTGAAAAGAACACACATGCAATGACACTGGTGGATCCATATGTGGTATGTGAAAAGAACACACATACAAAGACTCCAGTTGTTCTTAGTAAAAAGAACACACATGCAATGACACTGGTGGATCCATATGTGGTATGTGAAAAGAACACACATGCAATAACTCCAGTTGTTGTTAGTAAAAAGAACACACATGCAATGACACTGGTGGATCCATATGTGGTCTCTGAAGAGAACACACATTTTGATGACACTGGTGGATCCATATGTGGTATTTGTAAAGAACACACATGAAATGACTCCAGTTGTTGTTAGTAAAAATAACACACATGCAATGACACTAGTGGATCCATATGTGGTATGTGAAAAGAACACACATGAAATGACTCTGGTTGTTGTTAGTGAAAAGATCACACATGCAATGACACTGGTGGATCCATGTGTGGTCTCTAAAGAGAACACACATTTCAATGACTCTGGTTGTTGTTAGTAACAAGAACACACATGCAATGACACTGGTGGATCCATAGGTGGATTGTGAAAAGAGCACACATGCAATGACACTAGTGGATCCATATGTGGTATGTGAAAAACAACAAATGCAATGGCTCTAGTTGTTGTTATTAAAAAGAACACACATGCAATGACAGTGGTGGATCCATGTGTGGTCTCTGAAGAGAACACACATGCAATGACTCTGGTTGTTGTTAGTAAAAAGAGCACACATGCAATGACACTGGTGGATCCATAGGTGGATTGTGAAAAGAACACACATGCAATGACACTTGTGGATCCATATGTGGTATGTGAAAAGAACACACATGCAATGACTCTGGTTGTTGTTAGTAAAAAGAACACACATGCAATGACACTGGTGGATCCATGTGTGGTCTCTGAAGAGAACACACATGCAATGACTCTGGTTGTTGTTAGTAACAAGAACACACATGCAATGACACTAGTGGATCCATGTGTGGTCTCTAAAGAGAACACACATTTCAAAGACACTGGTTGTTGTTAATAAAAAGAACACACATGCAGTGACACTAGTGGATCCATGTGTGGTCTCTATAGAGAACTCACATGAAATGACACTGGTGGATCCATATGTGGTATGTGAAAAGAATACACATGCAATGATTCCAGTTGTTGTTAGTAAAAAGAACACACATGAAATGACACTGGTGGATCCATGTGTGGTCTCTGAAGAGAACACACATTTCAATGACACTGGTGGATCCATATGTGGTATGTGAAAAGAACACACATGAAATGACTCTAGTTGTTGTTAGTAAAAAGAACACACATGCAATGACACTGGTGGATCCATATGTGGTATGTGAAAAGAACACACATGAAATGACTTTGGTTGTTGTTAGTGGAAAGAACACACATGCAATGACACTGGTGGATCCATGTGTGGTCTCTAAAGACAATACACATTTCAACGACTCTGGTTGTTGTTAGTAAAAATAACACACATGCAATGACACTGGTGGATCCATGTGTGGTCTCTAAAGAGAACACACATGCAATGACTCTGGTTGTTGTTAGTAAAAAGAGCACACATCCAATGACACTGGTTGATCCATAGGTGGATTGTGAAAAGGACACACATGCAATGACACTGGTGGATCCATATGTGGTATGTGAAAAGAACACACATTTCAATGACTCTGGTTGTTGTTAGTAAAAAGAACACACATGCAATGACACTAGTGGATCCATCTGTGGTCTCTAAAGAGAACACACATGCAATGACTCTTGTTGTTGTTAGTAAAAAGAGCACACATGCAATGACACTGGTGGATCCATAGGTGGATTGTGAAAAGAACACACATGCAATGACACTGGTGGATCCATATGTGGTATGTGAAAAGAACACACATACAAAGACTCCAGTTGTTCTTAGTAAAAAGAACACACATGCAATGACACTGGTGGATCCATATGTGGTATGTGAAAAGAACACACATGCAATAACTCCAGTTGTTGTTAGTAAAAAGAACACACATGCAATGACACTGGTGGATCCATATGTGGTCTCTGAAGAGAACACACATTTTGATGACACTGGTGGATCCATATGTGGTATTTGTAAAGAACACACATGAAATGACTCCAGTTGTTGTTAGTAAAAATAACACACATGCAATGACACTAGTGGATCCATATGTGGTATGTGAAAAGAACACACATGAAATGACTCTGGTTGTTGTTAGTGAAAAGATCACACATGCAATGACACTGGTGGATCCATGTGTGGTCTCTAAAGAGAACACACATTACAATGACTCTGGTTGTTGTTAGTAACAAGAACACACATGCAATGACACTGGTGGATCCATAGGTGGATTGTGAAAAGAGAACACATGCAATGACACTAGTGGATCCATATGTGGTATGTGAAAAACAACAAATGCAATGGCTCTGGTTGTTGTTATTAAAAAGAACACACATGCAATGACAGTGGTGGATCCATGTGTGGTCTCTGAAGAGAACACACATGCAATGACTCTGGTTGTTGTTAGTAAAAAGAGCACACATGCAATGACACTGGTGGATCCATAGGTGGATTGTGAGAAGAACACAAATGCAATGACACTTGTGGATCCATATGTGGTATGTGAAAAGAACACACATGCAATGACTCTGGTTGTTGTTAGTAAAAAGAACACACATGCAATGACACTGGTGGATCCATGTGTGGTCTCTGAAGAGAACACACATGCAATGACTCTGGTTGTTGTTAGTAACAAGAACACACATGCAATGACACTAGTGGATCCATGTGTGGTCTCTAAAGAGAACACACATTTCAAAGACACTGGTTGTTGTTAATAAAAAGAACACACATGCAGTGACACTAGTGGATCCATGTGTGGTCTCTATAGAGAACTCACATGAAATGACACTGGTGGATCCATATGTGGTATGTGAAAAGAACACACATGCAATGATTCCAGTTGTTGTTAGTAAAAAGAACACACATGAAATGACATCAGGATCCATGTGGTCTGAAGAGAACACACATTTCAATGACACTGGATCCATATTTAGTATGTGAAAAGAACACACATGAAATGACTCCAGTTGTTGTTAGTAAAAAGAACACACATGCAATGACACTAGTGGATCCATATGTGGTATGTGAAAAGAACACACACGAAATGACTATGGTTGTTGTTAGTGAAAAGATCACACATGCAATGACACTGGTGGATCCATGTGTGGCCTCTGAAGAGAACACACATTTCAATGACTCTGGTTGTTGTTAGTAACAAGAACACACATGCAATGACACTGGTGGATCCATAGGTGGATTGTGAAAAGAGCACACATGCAATGACACTAGTGGATCCATATGTGGTATGTGAAAGAAAACAAATGCAATGGCTCTGGTTGTTGTTATTAAAAAGAACACACATGCAATGACACTAGTGGATCCATGTGTGGTCTCTGAAGAGAACACACATGCAATGACTCTGGTTGTTGTTAGTAAAAAGAGCACACATGCAATGACACAGGTGGATCCATAGGTGGATTGTGAAAATAACACACATGCAATGACACTGGTGGATCCATATGTGGTATGTGAAAAGAACACACATACAATGACTCTAGTAGTTGTTAGTAAAAAGAACACACATGCAATGACACTGGTGGATCCATATGTGGTATGTGAAAAGAACACACATGAAATGACTCTGGTTGTTGTTAGTGAAAAGATCACACATGCAATGACACTGGTGGATCCATGTGTGGTCTCTGAAGAGAACACACATTTCAATGACTCTGGTTGTTGTTAGTAACAAGAACACACATGCAATGACATTGGTGGATCCATAGGTGGATTGTGAAAAGAGCACACATGCAATGACACTAGTGGATTGATATGTGGTATGTGAAAAACAACAAATGCAATGGCTCTAGTTGTTGTTATTAAAAAGAACACACATGCAATGACAGTGGTGGATCCATGGGTGGTCTCTGAAGAGAACACACATGCAATGACTCTGGTTGTTGTTAGTAAAAAGAGCACACATGCAATGCCACTGGTGGATCCATAGGTGGATTGTGAAAAGAACACACATGCAATGACACTTGTGGATCCATATGTGGTATGTGAAAAGAACACACATGCAATGACTCTAGTTGTTGTTAGTAAAAAGAACACACATGCAATGACACTGGTGGATCCATAGGTGGATTGTGAAAAGAGCACACATGCAATGACACTAGTGGATCCATATGTGGTATGTGAAAAGAACACACATTTCAATGACTCTGGTTGTTGTTAGTAAAAAGAACACACATGCAATGACACTGGTGGATCCATGTGTGGTCTCTGAAGAGAACACACATGCAATGACTCTGGTTGTTGTTAGTAAAAAGAGCACACATGCAATGACACAGGTGGATCCATAGGTGGATTGTGAAAAGAACACACAATGAATGACACTGGTGGATCCATATGTGGTATGTGAAAAGAACACACATGCAATGACTCTGGTTGTTGTTAGTAACAAGAACACACATGCAATGACACTAGTGGATCCATGTGTGGTCTCTAAAGAGAACACACATTTCAAAGACACTGGTTGTTGTTAATAAAAAGAACACACATGCAGTGACACTAGTGGATCCATGTGTGGTCTCTATAGAGAACACACATGAAATGACACTGGTGGATCCATATGTGGTATGTGAAAAGAACACACATGCAATGATTCCAGTTTTTGTTAGTAAAAAGAACACACATGAAATGACACTGGTGGATCCATGTGTGGTCTCTGAAGAGAACACACATTTCAATGACACTGGTGGATCCATATGTAGTATGTGAAAAGAACACACATGAAATGACTCCAGTTGTTGTTAGTAAAAAGAACACACATGCAATGACACTAGTGGATCCATATGTGGTATGTGAAAAGAACACACATGAAATGACTCTGGTTGTTGTTAGTGAAAAGATCACACATGCAATGACACTGGTGGATCCATGTGTGGTCTCTGAAGAGAACACACATTTCAATGACTCTGGTTGTTGTTAGTAACAAGAACACACATGCAATGACACTGGTGGATCCATAAGTGGATTGTGAAAAGAGCACACATGCAATGACACTAGTGGATCCATATGTGGTATGTGAAAAAAAACAAATTGTAAGATCCCTCCTTATTAAAGGAAAAGATCCCTGTGATTGCAATGCTAGTCCCTGGATCATTGCTAGCATCCACAGTTTAAGATGAAGTACACAGATACAAAGGTCGTTTATTACAGTCATTCCAGAGATAAAACATAGTCTTTTACAACTCATGGCCAAAGGCCTAGTACAAGAGTTTATGGAATATGTAAATAAACATAAGTCTTCATCTTCATGTGCCACAGTCAAGCATGTTGAGTGTAGACTCATGACTCCTATTCATCATCAGAGTAACCTGCAACATCATAAGTTACAGCCACAGAGGGTCAATACTTTGGAATAGTATTGGCAAGTGATACCTTAGTATATATTTAAGTGGACTATAATACTATATGCATTTGGCTGGTGGTGCTTAGGCTTGCATTGCTCAAAATAGATTTTTCCTTAACTTTTGAAAACACTAAGTTTCGCTGACAAAGTCCATCCCAAGGTATCTACCAATCAAAGACTGAAGATCCACTCGTGGCATCTACCAATCAAAGACTGAAGATCCTTTAACCCTTGTTCACCCACAAGTTTTATTTAGAAATTGGAGTGATGAGATTCTTGAAGTTTCCATGTCTTGATGCTCAAATTGTCCTTTACTGTGGACATGGCTAAGTACTTAGGTTTTACACTGCAGAGGTGGTGCACTTTCCCACAAGCCTTGGTTTCCCAAGACATGATCCTTCAGTAGTTTTCCTTAGTCAAATGGACGCCTTCCAACCTATCAACCCATCTACCACCCACTGTCCAAGAGACTAAGTTCCAAAGATCCTAAGATCATGGCAGAGCCCATATTACCATGTGGTCAGACTTGAAGCTTCTCAACATTTGACAACTCAAATCTCTTTGTTCCTGGTGGCCATCCACAAGTGAGATACACAAGGTTCACCAGTACTTCGGCCTTGTGTAACCACTCAACATAACCCAATCTTTCCATTCCACCTGTGTGATTCATTAACTTAGTTGTTTTGTTAAATAAAAACAAGTCCTTAGACTTAGAATATTTTTCCATAGTGTGAATATATAAACCACCCTTGTTTTCTAGTAGCTAGGCTAAGCATGGCATGGCAACTTGTCCTTAGGGAATTTCCTAGCAATTCTAGCATTCTATTCTAAATAGGATTTCCCTTCATTAGTTGACAAAAGTAGCATGCAAGTCCTAACAAAATATATCTAATGCAAGTATAAAATATAGGTAGGGAATATTCATGAAGATATCACTTGCCTTGGTAGTGTGGAGAGTAGCACTTGTCACAATCACAATCACTAGCAAAATCTACACACAAAGTTGTAGCATACAATTACACACATATATATACAAACAAAAGTATTATGAATGCATGCATGCATGAATCTACCAAGTGATGATTTTTGAAAACTTCAACCAAACAAGTGCATGAATACAGAAACTAAACTAGTCACAAAGTAGCCAAGACAACTTAAATAACCCTAAAACAAAATACTAAACTAAATCTATACTTAAAATGGCCTCAAACATGTCTCTGCATTTTAAGCTAATCAAATGGTTACTATTTGCTAAACAAAAAGGATAGGCAGAAAGGTCTTGTTTTTCTGAATCCAACGGTATAAAGTTTGCAAAATTCCAACGTGGGGTTCAAAAGATATAGGCAATTGAATTCTGGATCAAAATCTGTTTTAAATTCTATTTTCGAGGTTAAGTGATCTATCGTAGGCGTTCGATCCAGATCTAACGGCTACTACTGCCTGGCCACAGATGGGCGGCGCTGCGCGGTGGCTACCGGTGGCGGAACTGTCGGTCGACGACGTTGCCGATGATGCAGACGGCGAGGGAGAAGGAGGAGTAGCTCACCGGGCTCAGGAGGTCACGGCGAAGCTTGTCGTACTCGCGGTTGGTCAAGGGGCGCTCGGGCACGGCTGTGATTGCTCACCGGAGTTCGTGGCGGCGCTGCGCCGGGTGGTCGTCGGGACGCCGTGAATCACCCCAAGGCAAGATAATGACACGTTAGGTTCACAGCGGGCGGCAGTAGTGCAGCGTGAACTAGAAGGCTGGGCGGTCAGACTTACCACTAGAGTTCGCCGGAGTTCGGGCAGACGCTTATGGCGACTAGTCGATGATGTTGCCGAGCATGCGCGAGCAAACGGAATGTGTTAAAAGAAGCGCAGGATTCACCGAATCAGTTTGCAAGAACGAGAGGCGAGGGGAGCTCGACCACCGGATTCGCCGGCCATGCTGCCGGAGACGGCGGGTTTCAGAGAGCAATACACGCGGGTGGCGCTGGGTTCGGGTTTGAGGGAGAAGAGAGAGGGAACAGAGGGGTTCTTATAGCCTGGTCACGGCGAATCACTCGCCAATAACTCAATTGACACCGAATTTAAACACGTAAACGCCGTTGATTTGGGGATGAACGGTCAAGGGTGGAGACGACGGTGACGTGGAGAAGGCCCGTCACGAGGAGCGGAGTGCAGGTGGTGGGGTCGGCTTGTCAGCGTCTGTCTGCGTGGGCTCGCGCGTGAGAGAAGTAAAAAGGAGATCCCGGGTGGGCTTGCTGGGCTTCATCCGCTGCTGGGCCAGATTCTGGCCGCGCGGCCTTTTTCTTTTCTTTAAGCTTTTTCTTTTTCTAATTTTATTTTCTGGATAGAATTTGATATGAATTCAAATCCTTTTGAATTCAAACTTTTGGGGATTTTTGCAGGTTCTGGGTTCAAAATGAGTCAGATGACCATGTGGTTACTAGCAAGGCTTGGTCAAGCTTGGGTCTTTGAAATAAACAGAGACTTTGTCTCTTTGTCTCTAGTTGCAAATATTTGGAATAGGGTTTTAGAAAATATTTCTAAATTGAAGTCTTGGGTTTAAAAGCTACTCCTAATCTTTCCAACCATGGAGGCAAGCAAACAAGTACCTAAGCATTCAAATCTCAAAGGGTGATGGCCAATTGAGATAAAATGCCCACATGAAATCATAGCTCAAACTGTCTCCAAATGATTTTGAGAAAACCCTATATGAATGAATGATGCAAGAATGATATGAATGAGTTTTGAAACATGATTTTTAGGGATGTTACAAATCTAACCCCCTTAAAATGAATCTCGCCCTCGAGATTCGGATTGGCTAGCAAATAGGTGAGGGTGGTCTTTCCGGAGATCATCTTCTTTCCCATGTTGCTTCTTCTTCTAATGATGATTCCATTGTACTTTGCAAAACTTGATAGTCTTTGTTCTCGTGACTCTTCGTGGTCTCAAGTATCTTGACAGGCTTTTCTTCATAGGTGAGATCACTTTCTAGTTGAACTTCTTCCAAAGATATGGTATCTTTCAAAGATGTTTCTTCCATTTCGGGTGACATTTCTTGAGTGGCTCACATGAAAAACATTATGGATCGCTAGTAAAGATGTCTGGCGCTCGATTTCATATGCAGCTTCTCCCTTGCGACTTAAAATATTGAATGGTCCCACATATCTTGGTGCTAACTTTCCTTTGACTCCAAATCTTTTTACTCCACGAAGTGGTGATACTCTAAGATAAGCTCTATCCCCAACTTCGTAAGTGACTTCTCTACGCTTAGCATCTCAGTAGCTTTTCTGCTCAGACTGTGCTATCTTCAACTGTCTCACCAATTTGACCTTTCTTCTGCGTCTTTGATAAGGTCTGGTCCAAACAAACTTCTTTTCTCCCACACCATTCCATAGCAAAGGGTGGTACACTTTCTTCCGTATAGAAACTCAAATGGTGCCATCCCAATACTAGATTGGTGACTGTTGTTGTAAGAGAACTCAAGAAGGTAGACTTTCATCCCAACTTGCTCCATAGTCTAGGGCACATGCCCTCAACATGTCTTCAAGAATTTGATTAGTCCTTTCTGCTTGTCCATCGGTTTGAGGATGAAAAGCAGTTGAATTCCAACCTCGCTCCTAGAGATTCATGAAGTCGCTCCAAAAGTGAGAAGTGAACTGAGTTCCTCTATCGGACACAATACTCTTAGGTACACCGTGGAGGCATACACTGCTCATGTAGATTTTGGCTAACTTTGCACTGGTATAAGTTGTCTTTACGGGTATAAAATGAGCCACTTTAGTTAGGCGATCTACTATTACCCATATGGAATCATACCACGACCTGGTCCTTGGTAATCCGGTAATGAAATCCATACCAATATTTTCCCACTTCCATTCAGGAATAGGCATTGGTTGAAGCAATCCTGCTGGTTTCGATGCTCGCTTTCACTCTACTACATACATCACACAAAGCAATGTGTTCATGATGTCCCTTTTGAGATTGTTCCACCAAAATCTTTCTTTCATATCCATGTACATTTTGGTGTTTCGTGAATAGAATATGGAGAGTTATGGGCTTCTTGCAGAATCAGTTCAGATTTCGATCTTGTGGAACACAAATACGCTTTCTCGCCATAAAGTACCTTGTTCGTCCATATGGAAACTTTTAGCTTTCCTTGGCTAATCCTTTCCTTAATCTCTTCGATTTCTTTATCCGTCTTTTGGGCTTTTTAATCTTATCCAACAGTGGGTTGAACATCCAAAGACATGAGATGTCCTTCCGCACAATCTCCAACCTGAGTTCCTTGAATTGCTTACACAAATCATCGCAATTCACCTTTGGTAAGACCATTTACAAACGCCTTTACGACTTAGAGCATTCGCTACTACATTTGCTTTACCGGGGTGGTATTGCAAATTTAAGTCATAATCCTTGATAAGTTCTAGCCATCTTCTTTGTCTCATATTGATCTCCTTCTGTGTGAAGATATATTTCAAACTCTTATGGTCGGTGAATACTTCACAACGTTTTCCCAAAAGGTAATGTCTCCATGTTTTGAGTGCATGGACAACAGCGGCTAACTCTAAATCATGAGTAGGATAATTTACTTCATGAGTTTTGAGTTGTCTCGAGGCATAAGCCACAACTTTTCGCCTTTGCATAAGTACGGCTCCTAATCCTTGATGAGAAGCATCACAATACACTTGGAAATCCTTTTCCAAACTGTAGGCACAGTAATCGGTGACACAAGTCTCTTCTTTAATTCTTGAAAACTGAGTTCACATCCTTCAGACCAAGCAAATTTCTTATCTTTCTTTAACAATTCCGTCATTGGTTTAGCAACCTTAGAAAATTTTTCAATGAACCTTCTGTAATAACCTGCTAAACCAAGGAAACTACGAACCTCTTTTACATTCTTAGGAGATTCCCATTCTGTCACAGCCGAAACTTTAGCAGGATCAACTGCTACACCATCCTTTGTCATAACATGACCAAGAAATCCAACTTCCTCTAACCAAAACTCACACTTGCTGAATTTGGCATAAAGTTTATGTTCCCTTAGTTTCTCAAGTATCAAGCGTAGATGTCTTTCATGTTCTTCCTTGCTCTTGGAGTAGACTAAGATGTCATCGATGAAAACGACAACAAACTTGTCGAGAAATTCCATGAACACTTTGTTCATCATATTCATGAAGTATGCTGGAGCGTTGGTTAAACCAAAAGGCATCACCGTGTACTCATACAATCCATACCTTGTGGTAAATGCTGTTTTAGGTATGTCTTGCTCTCTTATCTTGAGTTGAAAATAGCCTGATCAAGGTCAATCTTTGAGAACACACAAGCTCCTTCTAGCTGATCAAACAAGTCATTGATTCTTGGCAAAGGATATTTGTTCTTGATGGTTACCTCGTTGAGAGAACGGTAATCTATGCATAGTCTTTGAGTTCTATCTCTCTTTTCTACGAACAAAACTGGAGCTCCCCAAGATGAAGAACTTGGCTGGATGAATCCTTTCTGCAATTGTTCTCCAAGTTGTTTCTTGAGTTCCTTAAGTTCGTCAACTGACATTTTATAAGGCCTTTTTGCCCTTGGTCCGAAACAGGTACCAATTCTATTATAAATTCCACATCTCTATCTGGTGGCATTCTGGTAATTCTTCCGAACACATCCGGATACTCACACACAATTGGCACCATGTCCATGCTAACCCCCTTAAGAGAATTTAGCTTACTCCCTTTTGATTTAAATTTGGACTTAAATGTTATCCTCTTACCTGCAGGGGTTGTGAGTGAAATTGTGCGATTTGCACAATCTAGTACTCCCTCATACTTAGCCATCCAATCCATTCCCAAAATTACATCCAATCCTTGGGAATTTAGGATTATTAGGTTTATCGAAACTTATGTTTTCCGATCTCTATGACTAGATCCGCATCCAAGACTCACTATCATATCCCTCCGGAGAGCTAACTTTTATCGGACACCCAATGTTTTCGATGCAAACCCATTTCTTCGACAAATGCTTTAGATATGAATGAATGAGATGCACCAGTGTCAAAGAGTACAAATGCTGAGATGGAATTGAGTCTGAACTTACCAAAGAATCTGATCGTTCTTCATAGACTTCTCCACATTGATGTGGTTAACCTGTCCTTTCGAAAAGGATTGGGTTTGTTAGGTCCTTCAACGTTCTTCTCGTGGCACTCATTAGCATAATGCCCCGCTTCTTGCATTTGAAGCATTCAACCCGACCGTTGTCCTTCTTAGGTTGACTTCCACTTCCACTTCCACTTCCACTATGGTGGCTCTTATATCCACTCTTGTGGTTCTTGTACTTATCATTGTCATGATCATGATGATTCTTGTTGTCATGATTTGTGGTTGTGGTGCTTGTTAAACTTCCCATGCTTGTGGGATCCCGAAATGACACTATCATCATAGTGAGATCGCTTATGATACGATCCCGAGCTATGCTTGTTTGAGTGTTTCCTCTTTCTACTCTCAACTTGCTTCATTTTATTTTCCACAATAACAGCCTTGTCACACAAATGATCGATAAGTTGGAACATATGCCACAGACAAATGCAGATTTAGCTCATCATTCAAGCCTTCTAGAAACTTTTCCTTCCTTTTGGCATCGGTCAACCTCATCCGGTGCATAGCGCTAGATTGTTGAACTCTTCGATGTATTCAGCCACACTGTGGTGACGCTGCTTCAGGTTGTGAAATTCCTTCTTTTCGTGCTCATCATACCCGGTGAGATATGAGTGGTACGAAATCCATCTTCAAAGATAGCCCAAGTTACCTCATCAATAGGCGTGGTAACTGAAGTTGTCCCACCATGCTACGGTTGGTCCTTCCAATGATGTGCCGCAAACCCGACCTTTTCAGCATCTGGCATCCCACGGTCACTAAGTCTTTGTTCACGTAACGTAGCCAATCATTGGCCACCATGGGATCGGGCCGTTCTCAAAACTTAGCCGGCCTTAGACGCAGAAATCTGGTGAGCATATCAAAACCGGAGGGTTGTTGTTGTTGTTGGATTGGGGTTGTTGTTGTTGTTGTTCAGTTCGATGAACGCCGTCATCATTTGCATAAGTCGTGTTTGCATTCATCATTTGTTGCATTTCGGGTAATGTTGGGGTTGGGGTTGGTGTTTGCGCGACGGGAGGCATCTGTGGTTTATTCATATAGAGATAAGAATGAGATACCCTTACATGATTTATGCACAATACATTACACAAGCAAACACATAGCAAGCAACACTAGGATAAAAGCTAAACAACAAGATAACAAAAGTCTCAAAGTGGCAAGCCATCCACATGTCGGATGGTCCAACAATAAGTTCATAAATAACAAGTGAGGTAAATAAAGATAATCGAGTAGTCAAATCTACTGCCGGCATCAATCTCCTCCTCGACAAAGGTAAGACCTGCGCTTCCATTGCGGTCTTGTTCTCCTCGATGGTAGTGGTCAAAGAGTCGATCTTGGCCTTGAGAGTCCTCTTCCGGGAACGGCCTCTCAATCACCGTCTGCCGCTTCTAACTCAAGTCCTTGGACCGCAGCCTCGGTCATATCAATAATCCTCTTGTTCCTATCCCGACACGCTTCTCTTGACTCTTGAACTTACGGTCTTGGGTCTCGAACTGCCTCCATCTCCTTGACTATCTCTGCCCCGTCTGGCCAAGAGCTTGTCCTTCTCGCTGTCGCACTGAGCTCGTCATTACTAAGCATGATGTTGGTCCCATCGGTATCCACGTGCCTAATAAGAGTCTCTAAGTCCCGGAGGCACAGGCGATCGGCCGCCAGGACCTTGAGTCGCCTCAAAGTCAATGGACTCTCCACATCATCTCGCCTCAAGGCGTGGAAGTGAGTGCTCTAACTGTCGGGAGTGACGCCCTAACACCGCCCCATCGATCCTGCATGACAACCTCCATGCCTCTCTCCCTCACATCGTGTATAAGCTTGAAGACGATGGCCTCCGTAGTAGGCTCGCCTTAGGCCCCGCTGGTTCACCTTGAAGCCCTAAAGGTCCTTCCTCTCAAACTTGGTGAGTGGGTGCACCGTAATGATAGGGAAGAGGGAGATCGAGTAAAGTAGTAAGCTCTACGATACGAGGACCAAAACGGGTAGCCTGAACTCCTCAACAAAGGCCGATGGCAATAGGCATCTATTTATAAGATTGAGAAAGTTAGAACAACACAATTTAAGGTAAACAAGACAAACATTCAAACACATTCTTGGAACACACAAGTCATGCATACATAAATCTATTACATCAACCAAGGTTCAAACTTATTTAAGGTCTTATTTTGGAAAATAAGGTGATAGGTGGTGGTCAACTAACGGCGCGCTTACAATCCTATCTCATTGGATCTGGCTAACACAATGTTCCTAGTGGCAATCACCCTATCTTGTTCACATGCTTCTATCACTAAGTCTATAATATCTCCTCTTAAAGATTGGTTGGTGACTTCCAACTCTTGGGTATGTTCCTTCTCTTTCTAAGTCTTTTGGAGGTTGAGCATCCTGCACTTGACTCTAGCACTGAGTTCTTTGATAGTCTTCCAAGCTGCTTCTTTTGCTGACTCAAAGAATGTGGTGTGCATAAAAGTGTTGGTGTACATGCAGAAGCCTTTTTCTTTGTGGTTGTCTTCCTTGTTCTTGTACAAGTGAAGTTGCACCCACCAATATTCCACTCCATCCTCCATTACTGGAAAGCCCTTGTACACAGCTGCACCATGTACTCCCATGGTTTCCATGAGGTCCTTGAGAATCTTGGGAACTCAGTCTCACACTCCAAGGTCATGGTCATGAGTGGTCCTTTCTTCATGGCTTCGTTGACGGAGTTCATCTACAAATAGAGATGAGAAGGAGAAGATTAGAAAAGTTTACGAGAAGAATAGACAAGTGTAGAAGAAGTAAAATTTTTTCTTAGTGGTTTCCAATCCTAGGGTCATAATCCCACAGTGCAACACAAAGGTTCGATACCATCCGTAAGATCCCTCCTTATTAAAGGAAAAGATCCTGTGATTGCAATGCTAGTCCTCGGATCATTGCTAGCATCCATAGTTTAAGATGAAGTACACAGATACAAAGGTCGCTTTATTACTCATTCCGAGATAAAACATAGTCTTTATAACTCATGGCCAAAGGCCTAGTACAAGAGTTTATGGAATATGTAAATAAACATAAGTCTTCATCTTCATGTGCCATAGGCAAGCATGTTGAGTGTAGACTCATGACTCCTATTCATCATCGAGTAACTCGCAACATCATAAGTTACCCAAGAGGGTCAATACTTTGGAATAGTATTGGCAAGTGATACCTTAGTATATATTTAAGTGGACTCTATAATACTATATGCATTTGGTGGAGCTTAGGATTGCATTGCTCAAAATAGATTTTTCCTTAACTTTTGAAAACACTAAGTTTTTGCTGACAAAGTCCATCCCAAGGTATCTACCAATCAAAGACCTAAGATCCACTGTGGCATCTACCAATCAAAGACTGAAGATCCTTTAACCCTTGTTCACCCACAAGTTTTATTTAGAAATTGGAGTGATGAGATTCTTGAAGTTTCCATGTCTTGATGCTCAAATTGTCCTTTACTGTGACATGGCTAAGTACTTAGGTTTTACACTGCAGAGGTGGTGCACTTTCCCCACAAGCCTTGGTTTCCCAAGACATGATCCTTCAAGAGTTTTCCTTAGTCAAATGGACGCCCCAACCTATCAACCCATCTACCACCCACTGTCCAAGAGACTAAGTTCCAAAGATCCTAAGATCATGGCAGAGCCCATATTACCATGTGGTTGCACTTGAAGCTTCTCAACATTTGACAACTCAAATCTCTTTGTTCTGGGTGGCCATCCACAAGTGAGATACACAAGGTTCACCAAGACTCGGCCTTGTGTAACCACTCAACATAACCCAATCTTTCCATTCCACCTGTGTGATTCATTAACTTAGTTGTTTTGTTAAATAAAACAAGTCCTTAGACTTAGAATATTTTTCCATAGTGTGAATATATAAACCACCCTTGTTTTCTAGTAGCTAGGCTAAGCATGGCATGGCAACTTGTCCTTAGGGAATTTCCTAGCAATTCTAGCATTCTATTCTAAATAGGATTTCCTTCATTAGTTGACAAAAGGAGCATGCAAGTCCTAACAAAATATATCTAATGCAAGTATAAAATATAGGTAGGGAATATTCATGAAGATATCACTTGCCTTGGTAGTGTGGAGAGTAGCACTTGTCACAATCACAATCACTAGCAAAATCTACACACAAAGTTGTAGCATACAATTACACACATATATATACAAACAAAAGTATTATGAATGCATGCATGCATGAATCTACCAAGTGATGATTTTTGAAAACTTCAACCAAACAAGTGCATGAATACAGAAACTAAACTAGTCACAAAGTAGCCAAGACAACTTAAATAACCCTAAAACAAAATACTAAACTAAATCTATACTTAAATGGCCTCAAACATGTCTCTGCATTTTAAGCTAATCAAATGGTTACTATTTGCTAAACAAAAGGATAGGCAGAAAGGTCTTGTTTTTCTTAATCCAACGGTATAAAGTTTGCAAAATTCCAACGTGGGGTTCAAAAGATATAGGCAATTGAATTCTGGATCAAAATCTGTTTTAAATTCTATTTTCGAGGTTAAGTGATCTATCGTAGGCGTTCGATCCAGATCTAACGGCTACTGCCACCGCCACAGATGGGCGCTGGCGGTTACCGGTGGCTGGAACTGCTTGGTCGACGACGCTGCCGGCGATGCGCACGGGAGAAGGAGGAGTAGCTCACCGGCTCGGAGGTCCCAAGCTTGTCGCATCGCGTGCTGGTCAAGGGCGCCGCACGGCTGTGATTGCTCACCGGAGTTCGTGGCGCGCAAAAGGCCGGTGGTCGTCGGGACGCCGCCAGAATCACCCCAAGGCAAGATAATGACACGTTAGGTTCACAGCGTCAAGAAGTCGTGTGCGTGAACTAGAAGGCGCGGGGTCTGACTTACCACCAGAGTTCGCCGGAGTTCGCAGACGCCGGTGGCGCACTAGTCGATGATGTTGCCGGAGCTACGGTCCATGCGAGAGCAAACGGAATGTGTTAAAAGAAGCGCAGGATTCACCGAATCAGTTTGCAAGAACGAGAGGCGAGGGAGCTCGACTCACCGAATTTGTTGCGTCGCCGGAGACTCGCGGGTTTCAGAGCAATACACGCAGCCTGGTGGCGCCTGGGTTCGGGTTTGAGGGAGAAGAGAGAGAACAGAGGGGTTCTTATAGCCTGGTCACGAGCGAGAATCACTCGCCAATAACTCGAATTGACACCGCGAATTTAAACACGTAAACGCCGCTGATTTGGGGATGAACGGTCGTGCGGGTGGAGACGACGTGACGTGGAGAAGGCCCGCCTGCCAGCGAGGCCTGGAGTGCAGGTGGGGTCGGCTTGTCTGGGTCTCTCAGGCTCACAAGTGAGAGAAGTAAAAGGAGATCCCGTGGGCTTGTTGGCTTCATCCGCCGGGCTGACTCGCCAAGGCCTTTTTCTTTTCTTTAAGCTTTTTCTTTTTCTAATTTTATTTTCTGATAGAATTTGATATGAATTCAAATCCTTTTGAATTCAAACTTTTGGGGATTTTGCAGGTTCTGTGGGTTCAAAATGAGTCGATGACCATGTGGTTACTAGCAAGGCTTTGGTCAAGCTTGGTCTTTGAAATAAACAGAGACTTTGTCTATTTGTCTCTAGTTGAAAATACTTGGAATAGGGTTTTAGAAAATATTTCTAAATTGAAGTCTTGGGTTTAAAAGCTACTCCTAATCTTTCCAACCATGGAGGCAAGCAAACAAGTACCTAAGCATTCAAATCTCAAAGGATGATGGCCAATTGAGATAAAATTCCCACATGAAATCATAGCTCAAACTTCGCTCCAAATGATTTTTGAGAAAACCCTATATGAATGAATGATGCAAGAA
Organism: Avena insularis; assembly: GCA_023614405.1. NCBI lineage: Eukaryota > Viridiplantae > Streptophyta > Magnoliopsida > Poales > Poaceae > Avena > Avena insularis. The sequence continues at coordinate 32,638 of JAJUPC010000349.1, read as the reverse complement.
TGATATGAATGAGTTTTGAAACATGATTTTTAGGGATGTTACACAAATGCAATGGCTCTGGTTGTTGTTATTAAAAAGAACACACATGCAATGACACTAGTGGATCCATGTGTGGTCTCAAGAGAACACACATGCAATGACTGGTTGTTGTTAGTAAAAAGAGCACACATGCAATGACACAGGTGGATCCATAGGTGGATTGTGAAAATAACACACATGCAATGACACTGGTGGATCCATATGTGGTATGTGAAAAGAACACACATACAATGACTCTAGTAGTTGTTAGTAAAAGAACACACATGCAATGACACTGGATCCATGATCCATGTGTGGTATGTGAAAAGAACACACATGCAATGATTCTGGTTGTTAGTAAAAAGAACACACATGAAATGACATCAGGATCCATGTGTGGTCTCAAGAGAACACACATTTCAATGACTGGTTGTTGTTAGTAAAAAGAACAAACATGCAATCACACTAGTGGATCCATATGTGGTATGTGAAAATAACACACATGCAATGACTCTGGTTGTTGTTAGTGAAAAGAACACACATGCAATGACACTAGTGGATCCATGTGTGGTCTGTGAAGAGAACATATATTTCAATGATTCTGGTTGTTGTTAGTAAAAAGAACACACATGCAATGACACTGGTGGATCCACAGGTGGATTGTGAAAAGAGCACACATGCAATGACTCTGGTTGTTGTTAGTAAAAAGAACACACATGCAATGACATCAGGATCCATGTGTGGTCTCCAAGAGAACACACATGCAATGACTCTAGTTGTTGTTAGTAAAAAGAACACACATGCAATGACACTGTGGATCCATATGGTCTCAAGAGAACACATTTCAATGACACTGGTGGATCCATATGTGATATGTGCAAAGAACACACATACAATGACTCCAGCTGTTGTTAGTAAAAAGAACACACATGGAATGATAATGGTGGATCCATATGTGGTATGTGAAAAGAACACACATGCAATGACTCCAGTTGTTAGTAAAAAGAACACACATGCAATGACACTGGTGGATCCATATGTAGTATGTGAAAAGAACACACATGAAATAACTCCAGTTATTGTTAGTAAAAAGAACACACATGCAAAGACACTAGTGGATCCATATGTGGTATGTGAAAATAACACACATGAATGACTCGTTGTTGTTAGTAAAAAGAACATACATGCAATGACACCGGTGGATCCATGTGTGGTCTTTGAAGAGAACATGATTTCAATGATTCTGGTTGTTGTTAGTAAAAAGAACACACATGCAATGACACTGGTGGATCCATAGGTGGATTGTGAAAAGAACACACATTTCAATGACTGTTGTTGTTAGTAAAAGAACACACATGCAATAACACTGGTGGATCCATGTGTGGTCTCTGAAGAGAACACACATGCAATGACTCTGGTTGTTGTTAGTAAAAAGAGCACACATGCAATGACACTGGTGGATTGTGAAAAGAACACACATGCAATGACACTAGTGGATCCATATGTGATATGTGAAAACAACACACATACAATGACTCTGGTTGTTGTTAGTGAAAAGAACACACATACAATGACACTAGTGGATCCATGTGTGGTCTCTGAAGAGAACACACATTTTAATGATTCTGTTTGTTGTTAGTAAAAAGAACACACATGCAATGACACTGGTGGATCCATATGTGGTATGTGAAAAGAACACACATGCAATGACTCCAGTTGTTAGTAAAAAGAACACACATTCAATGACACTGGTGGATCCATGTGTGGTCTCTGAAGAGAATACACATTTCAATGACACTGGTCGATCCATATGTGGTATGTGAAAAGAACACACATGAAATGACTCCAGTTGTTGTTAGTAAAACGAACACACATGCAATGACACTAGTGGATACATATGTGGTATGTGAAAAGAACACACATGAAATGACTCTGATTGTTGTTAGTGAAAAGAACACACATGCAATGACACTGTGGATCCATGTGTGGTATCTTAAGAGAACACAGATTTCAATGACTATTGTTGTTGTTAGTAACAAGAACACACATGCAATGACACTGGTGGATCCATAGGTGGATTGTAAAAAGAGCACACATGCAATGACACTGGTGGATCTATATGTGGTATGTGAAAAGAATAGTCAGGAAATGACTCTAGTTGTTGTTAGTAAAAAGAACACACATGCAATGACACTGGTGGGTCCATGTGTGGTCTCTCAAGAGAACACACAAGCAATGACTCTGGTTGTTAGTAAAAAGAGCACACATGCAATGACACTAGTGGATCCATAGGTGGATTGTGAAAAGAACACACATGCAATGACACTGGTGGATCCATATGTGGTATGTAAAAAGAACACACATGAAATGACTCTTGTTGTTAGTAAAAAGAACACACATGCAATGACACTGGTGGATCCATAGGTGGATTGTGAAAAGAGCACACATGCAATGACACTGGTGGATCCATATGTGGTATGTAAAAAGAACACACATGCAATAACTCTAGTAGTTGTTATTAAAAAGAACACACATGCAATGACACTGGTGGATCCATGTGTGGTATTTGAAGAGAACACACATGCCATGACTCTGGTTGTTGTTAGTAAAAAGAGCACACATGCAATGACACTGGTGGATCCATAGGTGGATTGTGAAAACAACACACATGCAATGACACTGGATCCATATGTGGTATGTGAAAAGAACACACATGCAATGACTATGGTTGTTGTTATTAAAAAGAACACACATGCGATGACACTGGTGGATCCATAGGTGGATTGTGAAAAGAGCACACATGCAATGGCACTGGTGGATCCATATGTGGTATGTGAAAATAAGACACCTGCAATGACTCCATTGTTGTTAGTAAAAAACACACATGTAATGACACTGTGGATCCATGTGTGGTCTCTCAAGAGAACACACATTTCAATGATACTGTGGATCCATATGTGGTATGTAAAAAGAACACACATGAAATGACTCCATTTGTTGTTAGTAAAAAGAACACACATGCAATGACACTGGTGGATCCATATGTGGTATGTGAAAAGAACACACATGCAACTCCTGTTGACTTGTTAGTAAAAAGAACACACATGCAATGACATCAGGATCCATGTGGTCTCAAGAGAACACACATTTCAATGACTCGTTGTTGTTAGTAAAAGAACACACATGCAATGACACTGTGGATCCATGTGTGGTCTCAAGAGAACACATGCAATGACTCTAGTTGTTGTTAGTAAAAGAACACACATGCAATGACACTGGTGGATCCATATGTGGTCTCAAGAGAACACACATTTCAATGACACTGTGGATCCATATGTGGTATTTTAAAAGAACACACATGAAATGTCTCCGTTGTTGTTAGTAAAAGAACACACATGCAATGACACTAGTAGATCCATATGTGGTATGTGAAAAGAACACACAATGAAATGATACTGTTTGTTGTTAGTGAAAAGAACACACATGCAATGACACTGTGGATCCATATGTGGTATGAAAAGAACACACATGAAATGACTCCAGTTGTTAGTAAAAGAACACACATGCAAAGACACTAGTGGATCCATATGTGGTATGTGAAAATAACACACATGAAATGACTCGGTTGTTGTTAGTGAAAAGAACACACATGCAATGACACTGTGGATCCATGTGGTCTGTGAAGAGAACATGATTTCAATGACACTGGTTGTTGTTAGTAAAAAGGACACACATGCAATGACAATGGTGGATCCATAGGTGGATTGTGAAAAGAACACACATTTCAATGACTCTGGTTGTTGTTAGTAAAAAGAACACACATGCAATGACAATGGATCCATGTGGCTCAAGAGAACACACATGCAATGACTCGTTGTTGTTAGTAAAAGAGCACACATGCAATGACACCGGTGGATCCATAGGTGGATTGTGAAAAGAACACACATGCAATGACACTAGGATCCATATGTGATATGTGAAAAGAACACACACAATGACTCCAGTTGTTGTTAGTAAAAAGAACACACATGGAATGACAATGGTGGATCCATATGTGGTATGTGAAAAGAACACATGCAATGACTCAGTTGTTAGTAAAAAGAACACACATTCAATGACATCAGGATCCATGTGTGGTCTCCAAGAGAACACATTTCAATGACACTGGTGGATCCATATGTGGTATGTGAAAAGAACACGCATGAATTGACTCCTGTTGTTGTTAGTAAACAGAACTCACATGCAATGACACTAGTGGATCCATATGTGGTATGTGAAAAGAACACTCATGAAATGACTCTGGTTGTTGTTAGTGAAAAGTACACACATGCAATGCCACAGTGGATCCATGTGTGGTCTCAAAAGAACACACATGCAATGACTCAGTTGTTAGTAAAAAGAGCACACATGCAATGACACTGGATCCATAGGTGGATTGTGAAAAGAACACGCATGCAACGACACTGTGGATCCATATGTGGTATGTGAAAAGAACACACATGCAATGACTCTGGTTGTTGTTAGTAAAAAGAACACACATGCAATGACACTGGTGGATCCATAGGTGGATTGTGAAAAGAGCACACATGCAATGACACTGGTGGATCCATATGTGGTATGTAAAAAGAACACACATGCAATGACTCTAGTAGTTGTTATTAAAAAGAACACACATGCAATGACACTGGTGGATCCATGTGTGGTCTCTGAAGAGAACACACATGCCATGACTCTGGTTGTTGTTAGTAAAATGAGCACACATGCAATGACACTGTGGATCCATAGGTGGATTGTTAAACAACACACATGCAATGACACTTCTGGATCCATATGTGGTATGTGAAAAGAACACACATGCAATGACTATGGTTGTTGTTATTAAAAAGAACACACATGCAATGACACTGGTGGATTGTGAAAAGAGCACACATGCAATGGCACTGGTGGATCCATATGTGGTGTGTGAAAAGAACACACCTTCAATGACTCCAGTTGTTGTTAGTAAAAATAACACACATTTCAATGACATCAGGATCCATGTGTGGTCTTTGAAAGAGAACACACATTTCAATGACACTGTGGATCCATATGTGGTATGTGAAATGAACACACATGAAATGACTGCATTTGTTGTTAGTAAAAGAACACACATGCAATGACACTGTGGATCCATATGGTATGTGAAAAGAACACACATGCAATGACTCGTTGTTGTTAGTAAAAGAACACACATGCAATGACATCAGGATCCATGTGGTCTCAAGAGAACACACATTTCAATGACTCGTTGTTGTGAGTAAAAGAACACACATGCAATGACATCAGGATCCATGTGTGGTCTGTGAAAGAGAACACACATGCAATGACTCTAGTTGTTGTTAGTAAAAGAACACACATGCAATGACACTAGTGGATCCATATGTGGTCTCTGAAAAGAACACACATTTCCAATGACACTGGTGGATCCATATGTGGTATTTGAAAAGAACACACATGAAATGACTCAGGTTGTTGTTAGTAAAAGAACACACATGCAATGACACTGGATCCATATGTGGTATGTGAAAAGAACACACATGAAATGACTCTGGTTGTTGTTAGTAAAAAGAACACACATGCAATGACATCTGGATCCATGTGTGGTCTCTGAAGAACACACATTTCAATGACTCTAGTTGGTGTTAGTAAAAGAACACACATGCAATGACACCGGTGGATCCATAGGAGGATTGTGAAAAGAGCACACATGCAATGACATCAGGATCCATGTGTGGTCTCTAAAGAGAACACATATTTCAATGACTGTGGTTGTTGTTAGTAAAAAGAACACACATGCAATGACACTGGTGGATCCATGTGTGGTCTCTGAAGAGAACACACATGCAATGACTCTGGTTGTTATAAAAAAGAACACACATGCAATGACATTGGTGGATCTATACGTGGATTATCAAAAGAACACACATGCAATGACACTGGTGGATCCATGTGTGGGGTCTGAAGAGAACACACATTTCAATGACCCAGATGTTGTTAGTAAAAAGAACACACATGCAATGACACTGGTGGATCCATGTGGTGTCTCTGAAGAGAACACACAATTCAATGACACTGGTGTATCCATATGTGGTATGTTAGAATAACACACACGCAATGACATTGTGGATCCATAGGTGGATTGTGAATAGAGCACACATGCAATGACACTGGTGGATCCATATGTGGTATGTGAAAAGAACACACATGCAATGACTCCAGTTGTTAGTAAAAAGAACACACATGCAATGACATCGTGGATCCATGTGTGGTCTCTAAAGAGAACACACATGCAATGACACTAGGGGATCCATATGTGGTATGTGAAAAGAACACACATGAAATGACTGTTGTTGTTAGTAAAAAGAACACACATGCAATGACACTAATGGATCCATATGTGGTATGTGAAAGTAACACACATGCAATGACTCGTTGTTGTTAGTGAAAAGAACACACATGCAATGACACTGTGGATCCATGTGGTCTCCAAGAGAACACACATTTCAATGACACTTAGGATCCATGTGTGGTCTTTGAAGAGAACACACATTTCAATGACACGTGGATCCATATGTGGTATGTGAAAAGAACACACATGAAATGACTCAGTTGTTGTTAGTAAAAAGAACACACATGCAATGACACTGTGGATCCATATGTTGTATGTGAAAAGAACACACATGAAATGACTCTTGTTGTTAGTGAAAAGAACACACATGCAATGACATCAGGTGGATCCATGTGGTCTCTCAAGAGAACACACATTTCAATGACTCTGTTGTTAGTAAAAAGAACACACATGCAATGACACTGGTGGATCCATTTGTGGCTCGGAAAAACACACATGTAATGACTCTAGTTGTTGTTAGTAAAAAGAACACACATGCAATGACACTGGTGGATCCATAGGTGGATTGTGAAAAGAACACAGATGCAATGACACTGTGGATCCATATGTGGTATGTGAAAAGAACACACATGCAATGACTGCTTGTTGTTAGTAAAAAGAACACACATGCAATGACACTGTGGATCCATGTGTGGTCTCTCAAGAGAACACACATTTCAATGACACTGGATCCATATGTGGTATGTGAAAAGAACACACATGCAATGACTCTGTTGTTGTTAGTAAAAAGAACACATGCAATGACACTGTGGATCCATATGTGGTATGTGAAAAGAAGACACATGCAATGACTGAGGTTGTTGTTAGTAAAAAGAACACAGATGCAATGACACTGGTGGATCCATATGTGGTCTCTCAATAGAACACACATTTCAATGACACTGTGGATCCATATGTGGTATGTGAAAAGAACACACATGAAATGACTCAGTTGTTGTTAGTAAAAGAACACACATGCAATGACACTAGTGGATCCATATGTGGTATGTGAAAAGAACACACATGCAATGACTTAGTTGTTAGTGAAAAGAACACACATGCAATGACACTGGTGGATCCATGTGGTCTCAAAGAGAACACACATTTCAATGACTCTGTTGTTGTTAGTAAAAAGAACACACATGCAATGACACCGGTGGATCCATAGGTGGATTGTGAAAAGAGCACACAGGCAATGACACTGGTGGATCCATATGTGGTATGTGAAAAGAACACACATGCAATGACTCCAGTTGTTGTTAGTAAAAAGAACACACATGCAATGACATCAGGATCCATGTGGTCTTCAAGAGAACACACATGCAATGACTCGTTGTTGTTACTAAAAAGAACACACATGCAATGACACTGGTGGATCCATAGGTGGATTGTGAAAAGAGCACACATGCAATGACACTGGTGGATCCATATGTGGTATGTGAAAAGAACACACATGCAATGACTCCAGTTGGTGTTAGTGAAAAGAACACACATGCAATGACACTGGTGGATCCAAAGGTGGATTGTGAAAAGAACACACATGCAATGACACTAGTGGATCCATATGTGGTATGTGAAAAGAACACACATGCAATGACTCAAGTTGTTGTTAGTGAAAAGAACACACATGTAATGACACTGGTGAATCCATGTGTGGTCTCATGAGAACACACATGCAATGACTCTAGTTGTTAGTAAAAAGAACACATGCAATGACACTGTGGATCCATATGTGGTCTCTGAAGAGAACACATTTCAATGACACTGTGGATCCATATGTGGTATGTGAAAAGAACACACATGCAATGACTCAGTTGTTGTTAGTAAAAAGAACACACATGCAATGACACCGGTGGATCCATATGTGGTCTCTGAAGAGAACACACATTTAATGACACTGGTGGATCCATATGTGGTATGTGAAAATAACACACATGCAATGACTCTGGTTGTTGTTAGTAAAAAGAATACACATGCAATGACACCTGTGGATCCATGTGTGGTCCTTGAAGAGAACACACATTTCAATGACTCTGTTTGTTGTTAGTAAAAATAACACACATGCAATGACACCTGTGGATCCATGTGTGGTCTCTGAAGAGAACACACATTTCAGTGACTCTAGTTGTTGTTAGTAAAAAGAGCACACATGCAATGACACTGGTGGATCCATAGGTTGATTGTGAAGAGAACACACATGCAATGACATGTGTGGATCCATGTGTGGTATAAAAGAACACACATGCAATGACTATTGTTGTTAGTAAAAAGAACACACATGCAATGACATCAGTGGATCCATGTGTGTCTCCAAGAGAACACACATGCAATGACTCGTTGTTGTTAGTAAAAAGAACACACATGCAATGACACGGTGGATCCATATGTGGTCTGAAGAGAACACACATTTCAATGACACCAGGATCCATATGTGGTCTCCAAGAGAACACACATGCAATGACACTGTGGATCCATATGTGGTATGTGAAAAGAACACATGCAATGACTAGTTGTTGTTAGTAAAAAGAACACACATGCAATGACACTGTGGATCCATGTGTGGTCTGAAGAGAACACACATTTCAATGACACTGGTGGATCCAGATGTGGTATGTGAAAAGATAACATGAAATGACTCCAGTTGTTGTTAGTAAAAACAAAACACATGCAATGAAACAAGTGTATCCATATGAGGTATGTGAAAAGAACACAAATGCAATGACTAAATTTGATGTAAGTAAAAAGAACACACATGCAATGACACTGTGGATCCATGTGTGGTCTCAAGAGAACACACATGCAATGACTCGGTTGTTGTTAGTAAAAGAACACACATGCAATGACACTGGTGGATCCATAGGTGGATTGTGAAAAGAGCACACATGCAATGACACTGTTGGATCCATATGTGGTATGTGAAAAGAACACACATGCAATGACTCTTGTTGTTAGTAAAAAGAACACACATGCAATGACACTGGATCCATGTGGTCTCTGAAGAGAACACACATTTCAATGACTCAGTTGTTGTTAGTAAAAAGAACACACATGCAATGACACTGTGATCCATAGGTGGATTGTGAAAAGAACACACATGCAATGACACTGTGGATCCATATGTATCTGAAGAGAACACACATTTCAATGACTCTGGTTGTTGTTAGTAAAAAGAACACACATGCAATGACACAGGTGGATCCATGTGTGGTCTGTAAAGAGAACTCACATGCAATGACTCTGTTTATTGTTAGTAAAAAGAGCACACATGCAATGACACTAGTGGATCCATAGGTGGATTGTGAAAAGAACACACATGCAATGACACTGGTGGATCCATATGTGGTATGTGAAAATAACACACATGCAATGACTCTGGATGTTGTTAGTAACAAGAACAAACATGCAATGACACTGTGGATCCATGTGGTAAAGAACACACATGCAATGACACTGTGGATCCATATGTGGTATGTGAAAAGAACACACATCAATGACTCGTTGTTGTTAGTAAAAGAACACACATGCAATGACATCAGGATCCATGTGGATCTAAAGAGAACACACATGCAATGACTCTAGTTGTTAGTAAAAAGAACACACATGCAATGACACTGGTGGATCCATGTGGTCTCCAAGAGAACACACATGCAATGACTCTAGTTGTTGTTAGTAAAAAGAACACACATGCAATGACACTGTGGATCCATAGGTGGTGTGAAAGAGAACACACATGCAATGACACTGTGGATCCATATGTGGTCTGTCAAGAGAATACACACATGCAATGACACTGGTGGATCCATATGTGGTATGTGAAAAGAACACACATGCAATGACTCCAATTGTTGTTAGTAAAAGAACACACATGCAATGACACTGTGGATCCATGTGTGGTCTCAAGAGAACACACATTTCAATGACACTAGTGGATCCATATGTGGTATGTGAAAAGAACACACATGAAATGACTCCAGTTGTTGTTAGTAAAAAGAACACACATGCAATGACACTGTGGATCCATATGTGGTATGTGAAAAGAACACACATGCAATGACTCGTTGTTGTTAGTAAAAAGAACACACATGCAATGACATCAGGATCCATGTGTGGTCTCTAAAGAGAACACACATTTCAATGACTCTGGTTGTTGTTAGTAAAAGAACACACATGCAATGACACTGGTGGATCCATAGGTGGATTGTGAAAAGAGCACACATGCAATGACATCAGTGGATCCATGTGGTATGTGAAAAGAACACACATGCAATGACTCAGTTGTTGTTAGTAAAAAGAACACACATGCAATGACATGTGGATCCATGTGTGGTCTTTGAAGAGAACACACATGCAATGACACTGTGGATCCATATGTGGTATGTGAAAAGAACACACATGCAATGACTCCGAAGTTGTTAGTAAAAAGAACACACATGCAATGACACTGTGGATCCATGTGGTGTCTCAAGAGAACACACATTTCAATGACACGTGGATCCATATGTGGTATGTGAAAAGAACACACATGCAATGACACTGTGGATCCATAGGTGGATTGTGAAAGAGCACACATGCAATGACACTGTGGATCCATATGTGGTATGTGAAAAGAACACACATGCAATGACTCAGCTTGTTGTTAGTAAAAAGAACACACATGCAATGACACTGGATCCATGTGGTCTCTCAAGAGAACACACATTTCAATGACACTAGTGGATCCATATGTGGTATGTGAAAAGAACACACATGCAATGACTCAGTTGTTGTTAGTAAAAAGAACACACATGCAATGACACTGTGGATCCATATGTGGTATGTGAAAAGAACACACATGCAATGACTCGTTGTTGTTAGTGAAAAGAACACACATGCAATGACACTGTGGATCCATGTGTGGTCTGAAGAGAACACACATTTCAATGACTGTTGTTGTTAGTAAAAAGAACACACATGCAATGACACTGGTGGATCCATAGGTGGATTGTGAAAGAGCACACATGCAATGACACTGTGGATCCATATGTGGTCTGTGAAGAGAACACACATGCAATGACTCGGTTGTTGTTAGTAAAAAGAATACTCATGCAATGACACTGGTGGATCCATGTGTGGTCTCTGAAGAGAACACACATGAAATGACACTGGTGGATCCATATGTGGTATGTGAAAAGAACACACATGCAATGACTCCAGTTGTTAGTAAAAAGAACACACATGCAATGACACTAGTGGATCCATGTGGTCTGAAAGAGAACACACATTTCAATGACACTGTGGATCCATATGTGGTATGTGAAAAGAACACACATGCAATGACACTTGTGGATCCATAGGTGGATTGTGAAAAGAACACACATGCAATGACACTGGTGGATCCATATGTTTTATGTGAAAAGAACACACAAGAAAGGACTCCAGTTGTTGTTAGTAAAAAGAACACACATGTAATGACATTGGTGGATCCATGTGTGGTCTCTGAAGAGAACACACATTTCAATGACACTGGTGGATCCATATGTATGTGAAAGGATCACACATGAAATGACTCCACTTGAATGTTAGTAAAAAGAACACACATGGAATGACACTGGTGGATCCATATGTGGTATGTGAAAAGAACACGCATGCAATGACTCTAGTTGTTAGTAAAAAGAACACATGCAATGACATCAGGATCCATGTGTGGTCTCAAGAGAACACACATGCAATGACACTGTGGATCCATGTTAGTGAAAAGAACACACATGCAATGACACTGTGGATCCATATGTGGTATGTGAAAAGAACACATGCAATGACTCAGTTGTTGTTAGTAAAAAGAACACACATGCAATGACACTGTGGATCCATAGGTGGATTGTGAAAAGAACACACATGCAATGACACTGTGGATCCATATGTGGTATGTGAAAAGAACACACATGCAATGACTCGTTGTTGTTAGTAAAAAGAACACACATGCAATGACACTGGTGGATCCATGTGTGGTCTCCAAGAGAACACACATGCAATGACACTGGTGGATCCATATGGTATGTGAAAAGAACACACATGCAATGACTCAGTTGTTGTTAGTAAAAGAACACACATGCAATGACACTGTGGATCCATGTGTGGTCTGAAAGAACACACATGCAATGACACTGGTGGATCCATATGTGGTATGTGAAAAGAACACATGCAATGACTGTTGTTGTTAGTAAAAAGAACACACATGCAATGACACTGTGGATCCATGTGTGGTCTCTCAAGAGAACACACATTTCTATGACTCTGGTTGTTGTTAGTAAAAAGAACACACATGCAATGACACTGGTGGATCCATGTGTGGTCTCAAAAACACACATGCAATGACTCTAGTTGTTGTTAGTAAAAGAGCACACATGCAATGACACTGGTGGATCCATAGGTGGATTGTGAAAAGAGCACACATGCAATGACACTGTGGATCCATATGTGGTATGTGAAAAGAACACACATGCAATGACTAGTTGTTGTTAGTAAAAAGAACACACATGCAATGACACTGTGGATCCATGTGTGGTCTCAAGAGAACACATTTCAATGACACTGTGGATCCATATGTGGTATGTGAAAAGAACACACATGCAATGACTCAGTTGTTGTTAGTAAAAGAACACACATGCAATGACACTGTGGATCCATATGTGGTATGTGAAAAGAACACACATGCAATGACTCTGTTGTTGTTAAAAAGAACACACATGCAATGACATCAGGATCCATGTGTGGTCTGTGAAGAGAACACACATTTCAATGACTCGTTGTTGTTAGTAAAAGAACACACATGCAATGACACTAGTGGACCCATGTGTGGTATCTGAAGAGAACACACATGCAATGACTCTAGTTGTTGTTAGTAAAAAGAACACACATGCAATGACACTAGTGGATCCATATGTGGTATGTGAAAAGAACACACATGCAATGACTGGTTGTTGTTAGTAAAAGAACACACATGCAATGACATCAGTGGATCCATGTGTGGTAAAGAGAACACATTTCAATGACACTGTGGATCCATATGTGGTCTCTGAAGAGAACACACATGCAATGACACTGTGGATCCATATGTGGTATGTGAAAAGAACACACATGCAATGACTCAGTTGTTGTTAGTAAAAAGAACACACATGCAATGACACTGGATCCATGTGTGGTCTCAAGAGAACACACATTTCAATGACACTGTGGATCCATATGGTATGTGAAAAGAACACACATGCAATGACTCCAATTGTTGTTAGTAAAAAGAACACACATGCAATGACACTGTGGATCCATATGTGGTATGTGAAAAGAACACACATGCAATGACTCTTTGTTGTTAGTGAAAAGAACACACATGCAATGACACTGGTGGATCCATGTGTGGTCTCAAGAGAACACACATTTCAATGACTCTGTTGTTAGTAAAAGAACACACATGCAATGACACTGGTGGATCCATAGGTGGATTGTGAAAAGAACACACATGCAATGACACTGTGGATCCATATGTGGTATGTGAAAAGAACACACATGCAATGACTCGTTGTTGTTAGTAAAAAGAACACACATGCAATGACACTGGGATCCATGTGTGGTCTCAAGAGAACACACATGCAATGACTGTTGTTGTTAGTAAAAGAACACACATGCAATGACACTGGTGGATCCATATGTGGTATGTGAAAACACACATGCAATGACTCTAGTTGTTAGTAAAAGAACACACATGCAATGACATCGGTGGATCCATGTGTGGTCTCAAGAGAACACACATTTCAATGACACTGTGGATCCATATGTGGTATGTGAAAAGAACACACATGCAATGACTCCAGTTGTTGTTAGTAAAAGAACACACATGCAATGACACTGGTGGATCCATGTGGTATGTGAAAAGAACACACATGCAATGACTCTTGTTGTTAGTAAAAGAACACACATGCAATGACACAGTGGATCCATGTGTGGTCTCAAAGAGAACACATTTCAATGACTGTTGTTGTTAGTAAAAAGAACACACATGCAATGACACCGGTGGATCCATAGGATTGTGAAAAGAACACACATGCAATGACACTGTGGATCCATATGTGGTATGTGAAAAGAACACACATGCAATGACTCGTTGTTGTTAGTAAAAAGAACACACATGCAATGACACTCAGGATCCATGTGGTCTCAAGAGAACACATGCAATGACTCCAAGTTGTTAGTAAAAGAGCACACATGCAATGACACTGTGGATCCATAGGTGGATTGTGAAAAGAACACACATGCAATGACACTGTGGATCCATATGTGGTATGTGAAAAGAACACACATGCAATGACTCGTTGTTGTTAGTAAAAAGAACACACATGCAATGACACTGGTGGATCCATAGGTGGATTGTGAAAAGAACACACATGCAATGACACTGATGGATCCATATGTGGTATGTGAAAAGAACACACATGCAATGACTCTGGTTGTTGTTAGTAAAAAGAACACACATGCAATGACATCAGTGGATCCATGTGGTCTTGAAGAGAACACACATGCAATGACTGGTTGTTGTTAGTAAAAAGAACACACATGCAATGACACTGGTGGATCCATAGGTGGATTGTGAAAAGAACACATGCAATGACACTGTGGATCCATATGTGGTATGTGAAAAGAACACACATGCAATGACTAAGTTGTTGTTAGTAAAAGAACACACATGCAATGACACTGGTGGATCCATAGGTGGATTGTGAAAAGAACACACATGCAATGACACTGGTGGATCCATATGTGGTATGTGAAAAGAACACACATGCAATGAATCAAGTTGTTTTTAGTAACAAGAACACACATGCAATGACACTAGTGGATCCATGTGTGGTCTCTGAAGAGAACACACATTTCAATGACTCTGGTGGATCCATATGTGGTATGTGAAAAGAACACACAAGAAATGACTCCAGTTGTTGTTAGTAAAAAGAACACACATGCAATGACGGTGGATCCATATGTGGTATCTGAAAAGAACAGACATGAAATGACTCCAGTTGTAATTAGTAAAAAGAACACACATGCAATGACACTAGTGGATCCATGTGTGGTCTCTGAAGAGAACACACATTTCAATGACTCTGGTTCTTGTTAGTAAAAAGAACACACATGCAATGACATCAGGATCCATGTGTGGTCTCAAAGAGAACACACATGCAATGACTCTAGTTGTTGTTAGTAAAAAGAACACACATGCAATGACACTGGTGGATCCATGTGGTCTGAAGAGAACACACATTTCAATGACACTGTGGATCCATATGTGGTATGTGAAAAGAACACACATGAAATGACTCGTTGTTGTTAGTAAAAGAACACACATGCAATGACACTGGTGGATCCATGTGTGGATGTGAAAAGAACACACATGCAATGACTCGGTTGTTGTTAGTGAAAAGAACACACATGCAATGACACTGTGGATCCATATGTGTATGTGAAAAGAACACACATGCAATGACTCAGTTGTTGTTTGTCAAAAAACCACACATGCAATGACACCGGTGGATCCATATGTGGTATGTGAAAAGAACACACATGCAATAACTGTTGTTGTTAGTAAAAGAACACACATGCAATGACACTGGTGGATCCATGTGTGGTATGTGAAGAGAACACACATGCAATGACTGTTGTTGTTAGTAAAAAGAACACACATGCAATGACACTGTGGATCCATAGGTGGATTGTGAAAAGAACACACATGCAATGACTCTGTTGTTAGTAAAAAGAACACACATGCAATGACATCAGGATCCATGTGTGGTCTCTGAAGAGAACACACATGCAATGACTCTAGTTGTTGTTAGTAAAAAGAACACACATGCAATGACACTGTGGATCCATAGGTGGATTGTGAAAGAACACACATGCAATGACACTAGTGGATCCATATGTGGTATGTGAAAAGAACACACATGCAATGACTCACTTGTTGTTAGTAAAAAGAACACATGCAATGACACTGGTGGATCCATATGGTATGTGAAAAGAACACACATGCAATGACTCTGTTGTTGTTAGTAAAAAGAACACACATGCAATGACATCAGTGGATCCATGTGTGGTCTGAAGAGAACACATTTCAATGACACTGTGGATCCATATGTGGTATGTGAAAAGAACACACATGCAATGACTGCTTGTTGTTAGTAAAAGAACACACATGCAATGACACTAGTGGATCCATATGTGATGTGAAAAGAACACACATGCAATGACTCAAGTTGTTGTTAGTAAAAAGAACACACATGCAATGACATCAGGATCCATGTGTGGTCTCAAGAGAACACACATGCAATGACTCTGGTTGTTAGTAAAAGAGCACACATGCAATGACACCAGTGGATCCATAGGTGGATTGTGAAAAGAACACACATGCAATGACACTGTGGATCCATATGTGGTATGTGAAAAGAACACACATGCAATGACTCGTTGTTGTTAGTAAAAAGAAAACAGATGCAATGACACTGGTGGATCCATAGGTGGATTGTGAAAAGAACACACATTTCAATGACACTGGTGGATCCATATGTGCTATGTGAAAAGAACCCACCTACAATGACTCTAGTTGTTTTTAGTAAAAAGAACACACATGCAATGACACTGGTGGATCCATGTGTGGTCCCTGAAGAGAACACACATGCAATGACTCAGTTGTTGTTAGTAAAAGAACACACATGCAATGACACTGGATCCATAGGTGGATTGTGAAAAGAACACACATGCAATGACACTGTGGATCCATATGTGGTATGTGAAAAGAACACACATGCAATGACTCAGTTGTTGTTAAAAAAGAACACACATGCAATGACACTGTGGATCCATGTGAAAAGAGCACACATGCAATGACACCGGTGGATCCATATGTGGTATGTGAAAAGAACACACATGCAATGACTCCAGTTGTTGTTAGTAAAAGAACACACATGCAATGACACTGTGGATCCATGTGTGTCTGAAGAGAACACACATGCAATGACACTGTGGATCCATATGTGGTATGTGAAAAGAACACACATGCAATGACTCCAGTTGTTGTTAGTAAAAGAACACACATGCAATGACACTGTGGATCCATGTGGTATGTGAAAAGAACACACATGCAATGACACTGTTGTTGTTAGTAAAAGAACACACATGCAATGACACTGGTGGATCCATATGTGGTCTCAAGAGAACACACATTTCAATGACTCGGTTGTTGTTAGTAAAAAGAACACACATGCAATGACATCAGGATCCATGTGGTCTCTCAAGAGAACACACATGCAATTACTCCAGTTGTTGTTAGTAAAAAGAACACACATGCAATGACACTAGTGGATCAATGTGTGGTCTCCGAAGAGAACACACATTACATTGACAGTGGTGGATCCATAGCATGTATGTGACAAGAACACACATACAATGAATCAGGTTGTTGTTAGTAAAAGAACACACATGCAATGACACTGTGGATCCATATGTGGTATGTGAAAAGAACACACATGCAATGACTCAAGTTGTTGTTAGTAAAAAGAACACACATGCAATGACATCAGGATCCATGTGTGGTCTCTGAAGAGAACACACATGCAATGACTCTAGTTGTTGTTAGTAAAAAGAACACACATGCAATGACACTGGTGGATCCATAGGTGGATTGTGAAAAGAACACACATGCAATGACACTGTGGATCCATATGTGGTATGTGAAAAGAACACACATGCAATGACTGTGGTTGTTGTTAGTAAAAGAACACACATGCAATGACATCGGTGGATCCATGTGGTCTTGTGAAGAGAACACATGCAATGACTGGTTGTTGTTAGTAAAAAGAACACACATGCAATGACACTGGTGGATCCATAGGTGGATTGTGAAAAGAACACACATGCAATGACACTGTGGATCCATATGTGGTATGTGAAAAGAACACACATGCAATGACTGTTGTTGTTAGTAA
This sequence comes from Avena insularis, assembly GCA_023614405.1. Lineage (NCBI taxonomy): Eukaryota > Viridiplantae > Streptophyta > Magnoliopsida > Poales > Poaceae > Avena > Avena insularis. The sequence continues at coordinate 14,188 of JAJUPC010000349.1, read as the reverse complement.
AAAGAACACACATGCAATGACACAGGATCCATGTGTGGTCTCTCAAGAGAACACACATTTCAATGACACTAGTGGATCCATATGTGGTATGTGAAAAGAACACACATGCAATGACACTGTTGGATCCATAGGTGATTGTGAAAAGAACACACATGCAATGACACTGTGGATCCATATGTGGTATGTGAAAAGAACACACATGCAATGACTCTGGTTGTTGTTAGTAAAAGAACACACATGCAACGACACTGTGGATCCATGTGTGGTCTGTGAAGAGAACACACATAGAATGACACTAGTGGATCCATGTGTGGAATGTGAAAAGAACACACATGAAATGACTCAAGTTATTGTTAGTAAAATGAACAAACATGCAATGACACTGGTGGATACATATGTGGTCTGTGAAGAGAACACACATGCAATGACTCGTTGTTGTTAGTAAAAAGAACACATGCAATGACATCAGGATCCATGTGTGGTCTGAAGAGAACACACATGCAATGACACTGGTGGATCCATGTGGTATGTGAAAAGAACACACATGCAATGACACTGTGGATCCATATGTGGTATGTGAAAAGAACACACATGCAATGACATCCATTGTTGTTAGTAAAAGAACACACATGCAATGACACTGTGGATCCATATGTGGTATGTGAAAAGAACACACATGCAATGACTCTGTTGTTGTTAGTAAAAAGAACACACATGCAATGACATCAGGATCCATGTGTGGTCTCAAGAGAACACACATTTCAATGACTGTTGTTGTTAGTAAAAAGAACACACATGCAATGACACTGGTGGATCCATATGTGGTATGTGAAAAACACACATGCAATGACTTAGTTGTTGTTAGTAAAAGAGACACATGCAATGACACTGTGGATCCATAGGTGGATTGTGAAAAGAACACACATGCAATGACACTGTGGATCCATATGTGGTATGTGAAAAGAACACACATGCAATGACTCCAGTTGTTAGTAAAAAGAACACACATGCAATGACACTAGTGGATCCATGTGGTCTGTGAAGAGAACACACATTTCAATGACACTGTGGATCCATATGTGGTATGTGAAAAGAACACACATGCAATGACTGTTGTTGTTAGTAAAAGAACACATGCAATGACACCGGTGGATCCATATGTGGTATGTGAAAAGAACACACATGCAATGACTCTGTTGTTGTTAGTAAAAGAACACACATGCAATGACACTGTGGATCCATGTGTGGTCTCAAGAGAACACACATTTCAATGACACTGTGGATCCATATGTGGTATGTGAAAAGAACACACATGCAATGACTCAGTTGTTGTTAGTAAAAAGAACACACATGCAATGACACTAGTGGATCCATATGTGGTATGTGAAAAGAACACACATGCAATGACTCTTGTTGTTAGTAAAAGAACACACATGCAATGACATCAGGATCCATGTGTGGTCTCAAGAGAACACACATGCAATGACTCTGGTTGTTGTTAGTAAAAGAACACACATGCAATGACACTGGTGGATCCATAGGTGATTGTGAAAAGAACACACATGCAATGACACTAGTGGATCCATATGTGGTATGTGAAAAGAACACACATGCAATGACTCGTTGTTGTTAGTAAAAAGAACACACATGCAATGACACTGTGGATCCATGTGTGGTCTCAAGAGAACACACATGCAATGACTCAGTTGTTAGTAAAAAGAACACACATGCAATGACACTGGTGGATCCATAGGTGGATTGTAAAAGAACACACATGCAATGACACTGGATCCATATGTGGTATGTGAAAAGAACACACATGCAATGACTGGTTGTTGTTAGTAAAAAGAACACACATGCAATGACACTGTGGATCCATAGGTGGATTGTGAAAAGAGCACACATGCAATGACACTGTGGATCCATATGTGGTATGTGAAAAGAACACACATGCAATGACTCAGTTGTTGTTAGTAAAAGAACACACATGCAATGACATCGTGGATCCATGTGTGGTCTCCAAGAGAACACACATGCAATGACTCAAGTTGTTGTTAGTAAAAAGAACACACATGCAATGACACTGTGGATCCATAGGTGGTCTGTGAAAAGAGAACACACATTTCAATGACACTGTGGATCCATATGTGGTCTGAAAAGAACACACATGCAATGACACTGTGGATCCATATGGTATGTGAAAAGAACACACATGCAATGACTCTAGTTGTTGTTAGTAAAAAGAACACACATGCAATGACACTGTGGATCCATGTGTGGTCTTGAAGAGAACACACATTTCAATCACACTAGTGGATCCATATGTGGTTTGTGAAAAGAACACACATGAAATAACTCCAGTTGTTGTTAGTAAAAGAACACACATGCAATGACACTGGTGGATCCATATGTGGTATGTGAAAAGAACACACATGCAATGAATCTGGTTGTTGTTCGTAAAAAGAACACACATGCAATGACACTGGTGGATCCATGTGTGGTCTCTAAAGAGAACACACAAGAAATGACTCTTGTTGTTGTTAGTACAAAGAACAGACATGCAATGACTCTGTGGATCCATAGGATTGTGAAAAGAACACACATGCAATGACATCAGGATCCATGTGTGGTCTGTGAAAAGAACACACATTTCAATGACTATGGTTGTTGTAAAAAGAACACACATGCAATGACATCAGGATCCATGTGTGGTCTCAAGAGAACACACATGCAATGACTCGTTGTTGTTAGTAAAAGAACACATGCAATGACATCGTGGATCCATATGTGGTCTGAAGAGAACACACATGCAATGACAGTGGATCCATATGTGGTCTCAAGAGAACACATTTCAATGACACTGTGGATCCATATGTGGTATGTGAAAAGAACACACATGCAATGACTCCAGTGTTAGTAAAAGAACACACATGCAATGACACTGTGGATCCATGTGTGGTCTCTCAAGAGAACACACATTTCAATGACACTGGTGGATCCATATGTGGTATGTGAAAGAACACACATGCAATGACTCTGTTGTTAGTAAAAAGAACACACATGCAATGACATCAGGGATCCATATGTGGTATGTGAAAAGAACACACATGCAATGACTCGTTGTTGTTAGTAAAAAGCACACATGCAATGACACTGGTGGATCCATGTGTGGTCTCAAGAGAACACACATGCAATGACTCGTTGTTGTTAGTAAAAAGAGCACACATGCAATGACACTGGTGGATCCATAGGTGGATTGTGAAAAGAACACACATGCAATGACACTGGTGGATCCATATGTGTATGTGAAAAGAACACACATGCAATGACTCTGGTTGTTGTTAGTAAAAAGAACACACATGCAATGACACATGTTGATCCATGTGGTCTGAAGAGAACACACATGCAATGACTGGTTGTTGTTAGTAAAAGAACACACATGCAATGACACTGGGGGATCCATAGGAGGATTGCGAAAAGAACACACATGCAATGACACTGGTGGATCCATATGTGGTATGTGAAAAGAACACACATGCAATGACTCTGGTTGTTGTTAGTAAAAAGAACACACATGCAATGACACTGTGGATCCATAGGTGGTCTCAAGAGAACACACATGCAATGACACTGTGGATCCATATGTGGTATGTGAAAAGAACACACATGCAATGACTCGTTGTTGTTAGTAAAAGAACACACATGCAATGACATCAGTGGATCCATGTGTGGTCTATGAAGAGAACACACATGCAATGACTCTAGTTGTTGTTAGTAAAAAGAACACACATGCAATGACATCAGGATCCATGTGGTCTCAAGAGAACACACATGCAATGACTCTAGTTGTTGTTAGTAAAAAGAACACACATGCAATGACACTGTGGATCCATGTGTGGTCTCAAGAGAACACACATGCAATGACACTGTGGATCCATGTGGTCTCAAGAGAACACACATGCAATGACACTGTGGATCCATATGTGGTATGTGAAAAGAACACACATGCAATGACTCAGTTGTTGTTAGTAAAAGAACACACATGCAATGACACTGGTGGATCCATATGTGGTCTGTGAAGAACACACATTTCAATGACACTAGTGGATCCATATGTGGTATGTGAAAAGAACACACATGCAATGACTCTAGTTGTTGTTAGTAAAAGAACACACATGCAATGACATCTGTGGATCCATGTGTGGTATGTGAAGAGAACACACATGCAATGACTCGTTGTTGTTAGTAAAAGAACACACATGCAATGACACTGGTGGATCCATGTGTGGTCTCTAAAGAACACACATTTCAATGACTCGTTGTTGTTAGTAAAAGAGCACACATGCAATGACATGGTGGATCCATAGGTGGATTGTGAAAAGAACACACATGCAATGACATCAGGGATCCATGTGTGGTATGTGAAAAGAACACACATGCAATGACTCTGGTTGTTAGTAAAAGAACACACATGCAATGACACTGGTGGATCCATGTGGTCTCAAGAGAACACACATGCAATGACTCTGTTGTTAGTAAAAGAACACACATGCAATGACACTGTGGATCCATATGTGGTCTAAGAGAACACACATGCAATGACACTGTGGATCCATATGTGGTCTCAAAAGAACACACATGCAATGACACTGGTGGATCCATATGTGGTATGTCAAAACAACACACATGCAATGACACAAGTTGTTGTTAGTAAAAAGAACAAACATGCAATGACACTCGTGGATACATGTGTGGTCTGTGAAGAGAACACACATTTCAATGACACTGTGGATCCATATGTGGTATGTGAAAAGAACACACATGCAATGACTCGTTGTTGTTAGTAAAAAGAACACACATGCAATGACACTGGTGGATCCATAGTGGTCTGAAAGAGAATCAACACCGGTGGATCCATATGTGGTATGTGAAAGAACACACATGCAATGACTCCGTTGTTGTTAGTAAAAAGAACACACATGCAATGACATCAGGATCCATGTGTGGTCTCAAGAGAACACACATGCAATGACTCGTTGTTGTTAGTAAAAGAACACACATGCAATGACACTGTGGATCCATAGGTGGATTGTGAAAAGAACACACATGCAATGACACTGTGGATCCATATGTGGTATGTGAAAAGAACACACATGCAATGACTGTTGTTGTTAGTAAAAGAACACACATGCAATGACATCAGGATCCATGTGTGGTCTCTCAAGAGAACACACATGCAATGACTCGTTGTTGTTAGTAAAAGAACACACATGCAATGACACTGGTGGATCCATAGGTGGATTGTGAAAAGAACACACATGCAATGACACTGTGGATCCATATGTGGTATGTGAAAAGAACACACATGCAATGACTCGTTGTTGTTAGTAAAAAGAACACACATGCAATGACATCAGTGGATCCATAGGTGGTCTCAAAAGAACACACATGCAATGACACTGTGGATCCATATGTATGTGAAAAGAACACATGCAATGACTCAAGTTGTTGTTAGTAAAAAGAACACACATGCAATGACATCAGGATCCATGTGTGGTCTTAAAGAGAACACACATGCAATGACTGTTGTTGTTAGTAAAAGAACACACATGCAATGACACCGGTGGATCCATATGTGGTATGTGAAAAGAACACACATGCAATGACTTGGTTGTTGTTAGTAAAAGAACACACATGCAATGACACTGTGGATCCATATGTGGTCTCAAGAGAACACATTTCAATGACACTGGTGGATCCATATGTGGTCTCAAGAGAACACACATGCAATGACACTGTGGATCCATATGTGGTATGTGAAAAGAACACACATGCAATGACTCCAGTTGTTGTTAGTAAAAAGAACACACATGCAATGACACTGTGGATCCATATGTGGTCTCAAGAGAACACACATTTCAATGACACTGTGGATCCATCTGTGGTATGTGAAAAGAACAGACATGCAATGACTCTGGTTGTTGTTAGTAAAAAGAACACACTTGCAATGACACTAGTGGATCCATGTGTGGTATGTGAAAAGAACACACATGCAATGACTCCAGTTGTTGTTAGTGAAAAAAAACACATGCAATGACATCAGTGGATCCATGTGTGGTCTGTAAAGAGAACACACATGCAATGACACGTTGTTGTTAGTAAAAAGAACACACATGCAATGACACTGGTGGATCCATAGGTGGATTGTGAAAAGAACACACATGCAATGACACTGTGGATCCATATGTATGTGAAAAGAACACACATGCAATGACTCTTTGTTGTTAGTAAAAAGAACACACATGCAATGACACTGTGGATCCATGTGGTCTCAAGAGAACACACATGCAATGACACTAGTGGATCCATATGTGGTATGTGAAAAGAACACACATGCAATGACTCATTGTTGTTAGTAAAAAGAACACACATGCAATGACACTGTGGATCCATGTGGTATGTGAAGAGAACACACATGCAATGACACTGTGGATCCTGTTATGTGAAAAAGAACACACATGCAATGACACTGGATCCATAGGTGGATTGTGGAAAGAACACACATGCAATGGCACTGGTGGATCCATATGTGGTATGTGAAAAGAACACACATGCAATGACTCTTGTTGTTAGTAAAAAGAACACACATGCAATGACACTGGTGGATCCATGTGTGGTCTCAAGAGAACACACATGCAATGACACTGTGGATCCATATGTTATGTGAAAAGAACACACATGCAATGACTCAGCTGTTGTTAGTAAAAAGAACACACATGCAATGACACTGTGGATCCATATGTGGTATGTGAAAAGAACACACATGCAATGACTCTGTTGTTAGTAAAAGAACACACATGCAATGACATCAGGGATCCATGTGTGGTCTCAAGAGAACACACATGCAATGACTCGGTTGTTAGTAAAAGAACACACATGCAATGACACTGTGGATCCATAGGTGGATTGTGAAAAGAACACACATGCAATGACACTGTGGATCCATATGTATATGTGAAAAGAACACACATGCAATGACTCTGTTGTTAGTAAAAAGAACACACATGCAATGACATCTGGATCCATGTGTGGTCTGTGAAGAGAACACATGCAATGACACTGTGGATCCATATGTGGTATGTGAAAAGAACACACATGCAATGACTCGTTGTTGTTAGTAAAAAGAACACACATGCAATGACATGGTGGATCCATGTGGTCTCAAGAGAACACACATTTCAATGACACTAGTGGATCCATATGTTATGTGAAAAGAACACACATGCAATGACACTGTGGATCCATAGGTGTGTCTCAAAAGAACACACATGCAATGACACTGTGGATCCATATGTATGTGAAAAGAACACACATGCAATGACACTGTTGTTAGTAAAAGAACACACATGCAATGACACTGTGGATCCATGTGTGGTCTGTAAAGAACACACATGCAATGACACTGGTGGATCCATATGTGGTATGTGAAAAGAACACACATGCAATGACTTGTTGTTGTTAGTAAAAAGAACACACATGCAATGACACTGTGGATCCATGTGTGTCTCTCAAGAGAACACACATGCAATGACACTGGATCCATATGTGGTATGTGAAAAGAACACACATGCAATGACTCTAGTTGTTAGTAAAAAGAACACACATGCAATGACACTGTGGATCCATGTGTGTCTCAAGAGAACACACATGCAATGACACTAGTGGATTGTTAGTAAAAGAACACATGCAATGACATCGTGGATCCATATGTGGTATGTGAAAAGAACACACATGCAATGACTCTGTGTTGTTGTTAGTAAAAGAACACACATGCAATGACACTGGTGGATCCATAGGTGGATTGTGAAAAAGAACACATGCAATGACATCAGGATCCATGTGGTATGAAAAGAACACACATGCAATGACTGTTGTTGTTAGTAAAAAGAACACACATGCAATGACACTGGGATCCATGTGTGGTCTCAAGAGAACACACATTTCAATGACACTGGTGGATCCATATGTGGTATGTGAAAAGAACACACATGCAATGACTCAGCTTGTTAGTAAAAAGAACACACATGCAATGACACTGTGGATCCATATGTGGATTGTGAAAAGCACACATGCAATGACACTGGTGGATCCATATGTGTATGTGAAAAGAACACACATGCAATGACTCTATTGTTGTTAGTAAAAGAACACATGCAATGACATCAGGATCCATGTGTGGTCTCAAGAGAACACACATGCAATGACACTAGTGGATCCATATGTGGTATGTGAAAAGAACGCACATGCAATGACTCAAGTTGTTGTTAGTAAAAAGAACACAGATGCAAAGAAACTGCTGGATCCACAGGTGGATTGTGAAAAGAGCACATATGCAATGACACTGGTGGATCCATATGTGGTATGTGAAAAGAACAAACATGCAATGACTCCAGTTGTTGTTAGTAAAAAGAACACACATGTAATGACATCAGGGATCCATGTGTGGTCTCAAGAGAACACACATTTCAATGACACTGGTGGATCCATGTGTGGTATGAAAGAACACACATGCAATGACTCCGTTGTTGTTAGTAAAAGAACACACATGCAATGACACCGGTGGATCCATATGTGGTATGTGAACAGAACACACATGCAATGACTCTAGTTGTTGTTAGTAAAAGAACACACATGCAATGACACTGGTGGATCCATGTGGTCTCTAAAGAACACACATTTCAATGACACTGTGATCCATATGTGGTTAGTAAAAGAACACACATGCAATGACACTGGTGGATCCATGTGTTGTCTCAAAAGAACACACATGCAATGACACTGGTGGATCCATGTGATAGTAAAAAGAACACACATGCAATGACACTGTGGATCCATATGTGGTATGTGAAAAGAACACACATTTCAATGACTCTGTTGTTGTTAGTAAAAAGAACACACATGCAATGACATCAGTGGATCCATGTGTATCTAAAGAGAACACACATGCAATGACTCAGGATCCATATGTGGTCTAAAAAGAACACACATGCAATGACACTGGTGGATCCATATGGTATGTGAAAAGAACACACATGCAATGACTCCAGTTGTTGTTAGTAAAAGAACACACATGCAATGACACTGTGGATCCATAGGTGGTCTCCAAGAGAACACACATGCAATGACTGTGGATCCATATGTGGTATGTGAAAAGAACACACATGCAATGACTCTATTGTTGTTAGTAAAAGAACACACATGCAATGACACTGTGGATCCATATGTGGTATGTGAAAAGAACACACATGCAATGACTGTTGTTAGTAAAAAGAACACACATGCAATGACACTGTGGATCCATGTGTGGTCTCAAGAGAACACACATGCAATGACACTGTGTCTCATGTTAGTAAAAAGAACACACATGCAATGACACTGGTGGATCCATAGGTGGATTGTGAAAAGAACACACATGCAACGACACTGGTGGATCCATATGTGGTATTTGAAAAGAACACACATGCAATGACTCCAGTTGCTGTTAGTAAAAAGAACACACATGCAATGACACTGCTGGATCCATAGGTGGATTGTGAAAAGAGCACACATGAAATGACTCTAGTTGTTGTTAGTAAAAGAACACACATGCAATGACACTGTGGATCCATGTGTGGTCTCAAGAGAACACACATTTCAATGACAATGACACTGTGGATCCATATGTGGTATGTGAAAAGAACACACATGCAATGACTCCAGTTGTTGTTTAGTAAAAAGAACACACATGCAATGACACTGGTGGATCCATGTGGTCTGTGAAGAGAACACACATGCAATGACACCAGGATCCATATGTGTATGTGAAAAGAACACACATGCAATGACTCCAGGTTGTTAGTAAAAAGAACACACATGCAATGACACTAGCGGATCCATGTGTGATCTCTAAAGAGAACACACATGCAATGATACTGTTGGATCCATATGTGGTATGTGAAAAAAAACACATGCAATGACTCTAGTTGTTGTTTGTAAAAAGAACACAAATGCAATGACACTGGTGGATCCATGTGTTGTATCTGAAAAGAACGCACATGCAATGACTCGTTGTTAGTAAAAGAACACACATGCAATGACACCGGTGGATCCATATGTGGTGTGAAAAGAACACACATGCAATGACTGCTTGTTGTTAGTAAAAGAACACACATGCAATGACACTGTGGATCCATAGGTGTATTGTGAAAAGAACACACATGCAATGACACTGTGGATCCATGTGTGGTATGTGAAAAGAACACACATGCAATGACTCGGTTGTTGTTAGTAAAAGAACACATGCAATGACACTGTGGATCCATGTGTGGTCTCAAGAGAACACACATGCAATGACTCGTTGTTGTTAGTAAAAGAACACACATGCAATGACACTGGTGGATCCATAGGTGGTCTAAAAAGAACACACATGCAATGACACTGTGGATCCATGTGGGTAAAAGAACACACATGCAATGACATGTGGATCCATATGTGGTATGTGAAAAGAACACACATGCAATGACTCAGTTGTTAGTAAAAAGAACACACATGCAATGACACAGGTGGATCCATAGGTGTCTCTGAAGAGAACACACAAATGACACTGGTGGATCCATATGGTATGTGAAAAGAACACACATGCAATGACTCTAGTTGTTGTTAGTAAAAGAACACACATGCAATGACACTGTGGATCCATATGTGGTATGTGAAGAGAACACACATGAAATGACTTGTTGTTAGAAAAGAACACACATGCAATGACATGTGGATCCATGTGTGGTCTCAAGAGAACACACATGCAAAGAATCAGCTTGTTGTTAGTAAAAAGAACACACATGCAATGACACTGGTGGATCCATAGGTGGATTGTGAAACGAACACACATGAAATGACACTGTGGATCCATATGTGGTATGTGAAAAGAACACACATGCAATGACTTGGTTGTTGTTAGTAAAAAGAACACACATGCAATGACATGTGGATCCATGTGGTCTCAAGAGAACACACATGCAATGACTCTAGTGCATATGGTTAGTGAAAAGAACACACATGCAATGACACTGTGGATCCAAATTGGGAACACATGCAATGACACTGGTGGATCCATGTGTGGTATGTGAAAAGAACACACATGCAATGACTCGTTGTTAGTAAAAGAACACACATGCAATGACACAGGTGGATCCATGTGTGGTCTGTGAAGAGAACACACATGCAATGACTTGTTGTTGTTAGTAAAAGAGCACACATGCAATGACACCGGTGGGATCCATGTGGAAGAGAGCAATGACTTTGTGAAAAGAACACACATGCAATGACACTGTGGATCCATATGTGGTATGTGAAAAGAACACACATTTCAATGACCTGGTTGTTGTTAGTAAAAGAACACACATGCAATGACACTGGTGGATCCATGTGTGGTCTCTCAGGAGAACACACATGCAATGACACATGTGGTCTAAGAAAAAGAACACACATGCAATGACGGATCCATATGTGGTATGTGAAAAGAACACACATGAAATGACACTGTGGATCCATAGGTGGATTGTGAAAGAGAACACACATGCAATGACACTGTGGATCCATATGTGGTATGTGAAAAGAACACACATGCAATGACTCAAGTTGTTGTTAGTAAAAGAACACACATGCAATGACACTGGTGGATCCATGTGGTCTGTGAGAACACACATGCAATGACACTGGGGATCCATATGTGGTATGTGAAAGAACACACATGCAATGACTCTGTTGTTAGTAAAAGAACACACATGCAATGACATCAGGATCCATGTGTAACACATTTCAATGACTCTAGTTGTTACGAAAAGAACACACATGCAATGACACTGTGGATCCATATGTGGTATGTGAAAAGAACACACATGCAATGACTCGTTGTTGTTAGTAAAAGAACACACATGCAATGACACTGGGATCCATGTGGTCTGAAGAGAACACACATGCAATGACATGGTGGATCCATATGTGGTATGTGAAAAGAACACACATGCAATGACTCTTGTTGTTAGTAAAAAGAACACACATGCAATGACACTGTGGATCCATGTGGTATCCAAAGAACACAAATGACTGTCATAGAAAAAGAACACACATGCAATGACAATATGGTTAATGAGAAGAACACACATGCAATGACACTGGTGGATCCATGTGGTATGTGAAAAGAACACATGCAATGACTCTATGTTGTTAGTAAAAAGAACACACATGCAATGACATCGGTGGATCCATGTGTGGTCTCAAGAGAACACACATGCAATGATTCTAGGTGGTTAAGAACACATGCAATGACACTGTGGATCCATATGGTATGTGAAAAGAACACACATGCAATGACTCCATTGTTGTTAGTAAAAGAACACACATGCAATGACACTGTGGATCCATGTGTGGTATGTGAAGAGAACACACATGCAATGACACTAGTGGATCCATATGTGGTATGTGAAAAGAACACACATGCAATGACTCAGTTGTTGTTAGTAAAAAGAACACACATGCAATGACATCAGGTGGATCCATGTGTGGTCTCCAAAGAGAACACATTTCAATGACACATCCATATGTGGTATGTCAAAGAACACACATGCAATGACTCTAGTTGTTGTTAGTAAAAAGAACACACATGCAATGACAATCAGGATCCATAGGTGGATTGTGAAAAGAACACACATGCAATGACACTGGTGGATCCATGTGGTATGTGAAAGAACACACATGCAATGACTGTTGTTGTAGTAAAAGAACACACATGCAATGACATCAGTGGATCCATGTGTGTCTCAAGAGAACACACATGCAATGACACCATGTTGTTAAAGAGAACACACATGCAATGACACTGTGGATCCATATGTGTATGTGAAAAGAACACATGCAATGACTCCAGCTGTTGTTAGTAAAAGAACACATGCAATGACACTGTGGATCCATAGTGGATTGTGAAAAGACACAATGACACTGTGGATCATTGTGGTATGTGAAAAGAACACACATGCAATGACTCCGCAGTTGTTAGTAAAAAGAACACACATGCAATGACACTGGTGGATCCATCTGTGGTCTGTGAAAAGAACACAAATGCAATGACTCTGTCAAGTAGAAGCAAAAGAACACACATGCAATGACACTGGATCCATGTGTGGTCTAGAAAAAAGAACACACATGCAATGACACTGGTGGATCCATATGTGGGTGAAAAGAACACACATTTGCAATGACTCGGTTGTTGTTAGTAAAAAGAACACACATGCAATGACACTCAGGATCCATGTGTGGTCTCCAAAAGAACACATGCAATGACACTGGATCCATATGGTTAAAAGAACACACATGCAATGACACTGGTGGATCCATATGTGGTATGTGAAAAGAACACACATGCAATGACACTGGGCCATGTTATAGTAAAAGAACACACATGCAATGACACTGTGGGATCCATGTGTGGTCTGTGAAGAGAACACACATGCAATGACACTGTGGATCCATATGTGGTATGTGAAGAGAACACACATGCAATGACTCTATTGTTGTTAGTAAAAGAACACACATGCAATGACACTGGTGGATCCATATGTGGTCTGAAAAGAACACACATGCAATGACTCTAGCTGTTAGTAAAAAGAATACACATGCAATGACACTGGTGGATCCATATGTGGTATGTGAAAAGTTAAAGAACACACATTTCAATGACTCTGCTGTTGTTAGTAAAAAGAACACACATGCAATGACACTATCCTATAGCCAGGACAGAAAGAGCACACATGCAAAACAGGATCCATGTGTGGTCTCTAAAGAGAACACACATTTCAATGACTGTTGTTGTTAGTAAAAAGAACACACATGCAATGACACTGAGGGATCCATGTGTGGTCTCAAAGAGAACACACATGCAATGACTTAGTTTTAATGAGAACACACACATGCAATGACACTGTGGATCCATATGTGGTATGTGAAAAGAACACACATGAAATGACTCAGCTTGTTGTTAGTAAAAAGAACACACATGTAATGACACTGGTGGATCCATGGATGTGTGGTCTCTCAAGAGAACACACATTTCAATGACACTCGTGGATCCATATCCTGTGAGATTTGAAAAGAA